>JAWZYV010009907.1:0-230560 GCA_038373885.1 Cheiracanthium punctorium | reverse complement strand
CAACTATATCACAGATTGTCCAACTTAAAAAAAAAAAAATAGCTCTTAAATCTTGCCGGGTGAGGTTTAGTAAGTATAGTCTTATGCGGCAAAATTATAAACTGTTAGAAATGTTAAAAACACATTGGTATTAAAGATGTGTGCTTTGATAAAAAACTAAACAGATCAATCTGCGCTTATAAGGGAAGGGGGGGAAGGCAGGATATTTGCCTCCCTCTAGAATGTTTGTATATTGTCTTATGATGTAATCAAAACTGCATCATAAAGCAAAATCAGACCTGAAATTCCTATAGGTGTGAAATTTACCCCCACCTCTAGAAAAAAAATTTGAAGTTTTCTTGCTATTAGAAAAATTCAAAGGGTGCCTATGCAGACCAATGCATTAATGATTGACATAAACTGACATTTTTTTGCGTTAAAATATCTCCCACATATGTAATGGGGTATAGTGAAATTCGCTATTGAAATTATCTTTTCTGAAGGTTGATATTTTTTTTTAAATTACTAGGGGCCAAGGCCCCCAGACTCGCTACGCTCGCTTTTCGTATGAGGCATTCGGCCCCTAATAAGGCTTATTCGTAAAAAAGACATAATTTCAACAGACAAAACCCGAAGATTGGATCAGATAGAATGTTACTGAGCTACACATTGCTTGGTTCTTGCATGTTCATTGGTACATAAAAATTTAAACTTCACACTATAGTAGACCCCCTTCCCCTCATAACACGGAAGATATTTTGTTATGGGAATCCGTGTTGTACGGGTTCTGAGCTATACTACACCTGGAGTGCGGACTCCGCTTATAATCGTTGGAAAAATTATTTGCACTCTTCAGAAACACAATGATTTTCAATGTTGCCATTCAAAAGTTATATTAATTAGGAGCTAAAGCATAATAAAATCAGAACATCTGTTTCGACTGTGTTTTTAATAATGTAAAATCTATTGGACACCCTTGGAATTTGCCACCCATTGCGATTTTTCATTATTGGGCGACTTGCGTACATGTAAAGTTAATAAAAGCTACGGAACAGATCGGATAGCTTGCCACCCATGGCAACTTTTCAATATTTGGCGATTTACGCATGCTCACAACCTATAATGACTGTTCATTTAAGGTTACCGGAAAACCGTTATCCATATTTTCATTTACATAATCGTTTGCAGATTGGCGTACTTAGCACCACGAATTATACCATCTCGTCGCGCTAGCAAATATCCAAAGTGTACTGTAATTGCTATAATGGCATAGTTAACGCCACCCTATATTTCTACTGGTAGCAAATAATTCAGCTGGACGAGAACCGGCTTTAAAATAATCTGCATTTTAATTATTTTTCATTTTCAAGATATTAGTTATTCTGTTTTGGAAAAACGAATCATCGCTCATTCTAAACTCCTGTTGTCTAAGCGAACTGACTATTTGAAAATGGTCAACTTTGTGTAACACATTTTGAGTTACTTATTTCATATAGTTTTTATTTTGGCGTAAAATGGGCGTGATTCTAACTCATGTTTGTCAATTTCACGCGATTATAGATACTTGGAAACGCTTTCTTGCAAAGGAATGAATGATTTTATGCCAAATCTGGCAACCATTCGGTTTATTTTTTCAGTTTTTTATTAATATCTTCTAAAATAATTCGATTTTCGAAATTTAAATCAGCTCAGCAGGTTCCTCGGAATTTTTCGAATCTGTGGGCACCTTAGTCGAAACTCAAATCCCCACGGTTTAGGAGGAGATACGCTGACAAGCTTTTGACAGCGGCCTTTACTTTTTTTAGAATAGAGAGATGCAATACTTGAACAGCTTTTTAGAGAATTTAATTGCGCTAGAGTATAGCAAAAGTTTACAACGTCTCTTTACAAGTTGCACTATGAGCTGTTACCAACAATAGACCTGAAAGGGATACTAAATACTCAGGAAAAATGTTAAACATACGGAATTTTGAAACATTTCTCTACAGGTAAATCGACGGCCTATCTTTAAAGGCGATTTTTGTGCTTATGAATTTTTTCTGAAAGTTGCTCGAGACATGAGTCCATAGTGCGCTAGGTGAAGAAGCTTTATTAATTTATTTCGAGTGCTTAACATAATTTGTTAAGCTGCTTAAAAGTATTGCGGTGACAATCGCTCTTTAGGTTAAAACATTCTTAATTTTATAAATTTTGTCACAAAGCAACGAATCCGCGCTATGATCCAGCGTATGTCTGTAGCAGTACTATTTTACCTTGTTGCTTTATAATGATTGTTTGTTTGTTTGTGTACAAGTATTTCGGATTTGTGTGCTTGTCCCACAGCCCACTTATAAATCCACGTGAGAAGGACAACACAAGCGGGGGGTGCTCTCTGTGGTGGTCTTTCTAAGGGGTCTTAACGTGTATTTACGCCAGTGTCGGAGAAAACCACGAAAAACTCCGTACAGTTAGGTCGACAGCTGCACGATGGGACCCGAATCCGGGACCTTCACACTTCGGCCGTCTACCATTTTCAGTCACTGTGCCATGGTGAGGCGCTTTATACTGAAGCTTTATTACAATTTAATGCTCTAGTAATCAACGCTTGTTGCGTTCCCTAAAAACACAAAACCGGAGTATTTTTTTAAGAGTGACGAAATTCAGGTAAATTCAATTTTCCTCTCGTGTTTTAAGGTTGGGGGGGGAGCAGGTCCATGAATAATATAAAGTCTGGAAACTACCTTCATAAAAGTAGCGTCTGAAATTTCATAAAATTTTCAAGTCCTAGTTTTTATCAGTTTAATAAATATTGGGATTCCCAAAATAAATTCTGGATTGTCCTGATTTTCTTCTGAACTTAGTGCATGTGATGTGCTTCCTCGCTTATATATTTTTAAGGTTGTCTCAAAAATCCTTTTACACGTGTTGATGAAATAGATTGGATAGAACGACATATATATATCTACGCTATAAAGGTTAGTACATCAGATATATTTTGTACGTGAAAAGCGCCTATATTTGTTTCGAAATCTACTCCTCTTCAATACATAAGAATCAGCAGAAAAAATGGATAAAATTTCACTTCATACTCAAGATAAAAAGTAAGAAGAGACCTGAAAAATATTTTTTTTTGTTTGTTTAAGAAGAGACTCGGCTCAAAAGAGACTGTTCATATTTACGGAAGCAAAATATATGTTTTGAATACTAGTCCTTTCTCTGGATTTCTTTCTCTTGCATTTTAGAGTAATGCATGTTTATCCTGAAAGCTTACTTACATTGCAGAAAATTACACAACATAAAAAGTAACTTTTATTTATTTATTTATTTCACAACAGGCTGCTGTCTGGAAACTTTTATGTAATGCAAGTCTAAAATTTATGTATGTATTACTAAAGAAAGATAAAGATAAACGATGCAATATGTGTATGTTTGACTAGGCTCGAAAAGTTTGCAGAATCTCTAAATAAAAATTAGTTTGTTTTACTTACAGCAATTTTAGCTAGAGGAAATTCAAATTAGTGTTCTTTTGAGTTCGTATAATTATTTACACTACTTTTCGAAGCACTTCTGAAAGACATTTTTGGAAAGTTTCTTGAACAGCTTTAAAAAAAAAAATCTGGAGTGACTCCACTCGACTTTCCGAACACTTACGATTAAGATCATTACCAAGCACTTAAATAAATTTTAATCGATGAATAATTCAAACATATATACCAAATTGAAACTCCATCGAATGCACCGTTTAAACTCTTGCGCACTTTCGAGAATTTCTCCCCATATGCCATTATGCCATAACATAAAAGAAAGTTTTGTCGTAGCCCTTTAGGAGAACTATAAGTCCTATACACACCAAAATCAATACCGGTCTTAGGATGGTGGTTTATAACATGTATACCGAATTTGAGCTCAATCGAATCTACCGTTTAAACGCTACCGCACTTTCAAGAAATTCCCCCATAGGCCATAATGTAAAAGAAATCTTTGTCGTAGCCCTGTAGAAAAACTATAAGTCCTATACACACCCAAATCAATACCGGTCTTGCGACGGTGGTTTATGACATATATATCCAATTTGAGCTCAATCGAATGCTCCGTTCAGGAGCTATCGTGTTCACTCACATACACACAACACAAACACACATACACACACACACACACACACACACATACACATACACACATACATACATACATCTTTTAAAAATAGCATAAATGGATTCAGAAGCCCTCAAAACGTGTAAAAACACCAAAATCTCGAAGTCGAATTTTTTCATGATTACAATACTTTCCTTCCATGGTACATGTTCGGAAAGTAAAAATTGAATTGCGCTCGAGACTAAGAAAAATTAAGAAAGTCTCTTTACAAGTTATACTGTGAACTGTTATAGGAGTAACGAAACACTGAGGAAAAAATCTGATGTGGACACCACATGACTTCCTTCTACGTCCATTAAATCATATATATTTTCTGTGCACTTCATCTAAACTTATTTTGCTTCAAAGAGATATAATACTGCAATGATAGTAAGTTTTAGCGATTTTTAGCCAAATATTTCCGATATCGCTAAGCTGGATTCCGTTTGAGAGATTTGTTTCTGGAACTTATTTCGGCGATATTTCGCAAAAGGCCGACAAGCTTGATATAGTCAGCTAGATTTTTGTTGTAACCGAAATAGAGATTCATCACATACTTTTAATAAATTGAAGGCATCCATAGACTTTAATGTATTGAAAGTATTTTGGGTGAGCCTGTAAACAAATTACTCAGTCGATTGGAATTAAAAAAGAGGTGCACGTGCACAGTTAGATGTTACAATAGTTATTCAAAATTTCAACATTCTACCGTTAAAAAAGTAAGACTCGAAAGTTAGCGAGTTATGCGAAATGCGTAATTATTTCAGGCGTTAAATTTGGCGATATTTCGTCAAAATTTTCCAAAGTCGATAACAAATGGCGAATTTTGGGCATGGACCTAACAATGACAGACTATTGACATAATATATCGAAGATGTCCATAGACATTCATGTACTGAAATTCTTTTGGCTGGTCCTGTAATTGAACTCTCCAGTGGATTGGAACCAAAAATCGAGGTGCACAACTCGATGTTGCAAGAATCTTATATATAAAAATTTCAACCATGTGCGACTAATAGTTTTTGAGATATGCGAGTTACATACACACATACTTACATACATACATGCATATACCAAAAGTCGCCAAGCTTCGCAACTTGGCGACTGTTGGCGCAAGTTTTGAGGGGCAATTTTTCATTTTATATTTATTGTGGTTTCTTCCGTCGTAGTACCATTTCTGAATTCGGATCGCCAAGCCAAGTAGATTTAATCAGGCAATCGAGGAGGCAAATGGATTGCACCATCGAAAGCTATCGATCTGTTTGCGAAATGTTGACTGAAGAAAAAGAGCTCAGACGTTGATTCATGTGGAGATGAGCGGTCCTGCTGAAAAACCCTATTGCCAAATCCTTGTCACCGCCACCTTGTTCACTGCGCTCTTCAGAATCTCTTGCGGAAATCCTGGACACCTATCGCTATCTATCAGATTTTTTTGGTATGAAATTATAGGAAACGAAAATCTGGCACTTTTTTAAGTCGGACATCATTCGAATACCCGGTCCCTACGTATAGTTTATTTTTTTTTAATTTAATACTGTAAAGTGCTTAACAGTTAAGGGGCACTCTGAATAGTAATTATTTTTTGATGAAATACTTAAAAGTTAACTTCAAACATTTAAAGAAACATAGCCTTTTGCAGCAAAATTATATAGAATTAGAAAAGGGAAAAATGCATGGATTTTAAAAATACGAGTATTTACTGTATTGAATTGTGTGATTTTTCATAAAGATTATTAATAGCTGGCACTTTTTTTATTAATGACTATGTCATTTTATCGCTCAACACCCTTTATTGAAAAATGTGCCCCAAAAATGCGACACAAAAAAGCGACATAAAGATCAGCATAATTTTAAATGTATTTAAATACTGTTAGTTCACAACAGCTTTAATCTATTGTTACACTATTTCGTAAGCTGTAGAATATGCTTCACATGTATTTTTCTATCAATAGGTTACACTCATAAAAATTTCAACATAGGGTTACCAGGAGAAATTCGCGAAAGATGATCGATAAAATGACATAGTCACTTAATATCGTTTTAATATGGCAATCATGAAACTTAAAAATTAGGGGGGTTCAGGGGGTCTCCCCCTGACGAAGGCTTGAACAGCCGATATTTTTTATTTATTTATATATTTATCTGTTGCAAATCATGACGTAACACATACACAATGGCAACGTCGCGTTACGCAGCTAGTTTAGAATTTAAAAAAAAATTAACTGAAACTATAGCTATAAAGTTTCTCGCATTATTAGAACTCTAAAAGAAAATAAATACCTTTAATTCATTTTCTTTCAATTATGGAAGATATCCACTGGGCATCTGAACATAACACTGTAAAGAAAACAATACATCGTACTTTAGAGAGTGGAAGAGATACAGATCGGGAATTCATTAAAAATTAAAACGCCAGATTTAAATTTTCTTACACTTGACTGTAAATTCCTGAAGGAGATGAAAATCGCATTATATTTTATATTTTATATTACATTTTATATTACTGCATGACGAAAATAAATCTCTCGGTAGTATAAATAATGGAGTCGCAGTTTATTTCTCAGGAGAGCCTATTTTATTGGGTTATGAATCGCATTTTCTCAGGGCAGAAATTGAATTTTTACATATATTTTAGTAATTGTGAATCATTACGGTATCCAGAGTTTCACGGAAATATCCATTTTGAACAATCCTGAACTGGGCGTTCCATAGTAAGGTGACTAGTTTGTTATTAATTTTCAATGTTAACCTTTATAGCTGTTCAATAGAAATGATCAGTCATAAAAAATAAAATAAGATATTTCGTAAATGACAGTTATGAAATGCTATTTCAACATTTTCAACTTTCTTTCTTGGTAGTCTCGTCTGTAAAACTATCGTGGGATACATATTTATGTAAGGATTACTTATCGTTTAGTTGGTTTACTTGTAAGGGAGCCATTGAGAAATGATATGTTTAGCCAGGGGCGTAGCCAGGGGGGGATAAGGGGATATATCCCCCTCCCGAAATTTTTGGATTAGTGGTCACAAGGTTAATGCAGTTCAGAAATTCCGTCTATTTATACTCATATAAGTACACATCCCCCCCCTCCCCCGAAAAATTTTCCTGGCCACGAGTGAGTGTTTAACAAACACATTTAATTTGATGCACCTGAAATATTTATTAACACTATACAGGGTGAATCTAAACTCTTGGGAAAAACTTTAAGGGGTGATACGGCACATAATAAGGAATCGGAATCCCATAGCAATGTGGGGTCGGCAACGTCGTCTTCGTATAGCTGTTCATAATCACTTCGGTAAAAAGTGCCGGAAAAGCAGTGCGCTTTCCGACGACCCTTGTTTCGCCAGTAACGAATGTATTTTTCTCCGAAAACAGACGACTAAAATGGGTAGTTTAAAAAGTTTATTTTATTTCATGGATGAAATTTTCGGAGACGAGCCTATTGTTTATGAAACTTGAAGAAATTAGATGGAACTCAAGAAATTAGATGGACACTTCAATGCTTTTCCAAAAGTGATTAAAAATTTCTGGTGAATGGAAGGAATATTAGAAAATATCTTAAATTAAACATTAAAATACCTTTTTCAAACAAAATTTTTCAGTATGATCTATTTCCTCATCATATTATCTAATGAGTCATGATTAAAAACTGTCATTTGTCGTAAAATTATTTATTTTATATCAAATTATTAAAATATGGCTATTCAGGCGTAAATTCACCAGAAATTTTTAATAGTTTTATTTTGCGAAAATAAAACTTTTACATGTAGGCCAAAGGATGACGTCAAAGCTTGATGACGTAGCAGTTGTAAGGCTTTCTATATCTAGGTGGTGTTGTTTAACTCCTCTATCGGTTGAACTGCTGTAAGGTCATGTACGCTGATGCGAACTGATGCACGTAAAATCTGCTCGTAACTTCAATGTCCTCCCTTCAGGGGGACCTTAGATTTCTGGTGGAGGGGTGTTAAATGATGTCCAGGGGTATCATTCAATAACCCTGGCGGTGTCGATTTCAGGTGCTAGTCCTTTCATCTGGAATGAGCTCAAATTTAGGAGTTCACTCATAGGGGACAACGTTGGTCTGCCTAATGGGCTTCCCTATAGGGAAATGACCAGCTACCCTTGTTGTGGTCAAGTCTCAAGTAGTACTCGTTGTTTTTTTTTATCACTCTTATGTATGACGGATGTAGTAATTATTCTAACACTGAAGTATAATTGTTTCAATCTTATTAAATTGTAGGATACAATTTTCAACATTGTTGGACTTTTAAAACTTTACTTGTGAGGTAAAACAGACATGGTGGAGCACAATGTTACTGAATCTTGCGATCGTTTTTTTTTGAAAAACACATTTTAATTTTAATTTTTTACATTTTAGTTACTTACAGCAAATGTTGAAAACGTACACAAGACACATTTCTTCCGATGGTTTAGTTTTAATCCATTGTTGTTTCGATTAATTCTCTGGAAAACCCTATCTGCATGCGAACAACTTCAATATTTTCTGAAAGGAATAAAAATGTTAAAAAAAAAATTGAATTAAATTATTTTTTTTCAATAATAAAATGATCCCAGGATTAAGTATAGCATTGTGAGTCTCTATTTCTGTTTCACAATCAAAGTTGCATCAGTCCAGCAATGTTGTAAATTGTCTCCCTCACTTGAGCAAGGTTCAAACAGTTAAACTTCAGTGTTATAATAGTTGCCACATCCGTCATATTGAAGGGTAAAAATAAAAACCAACGGGTACTCTTTTAAATGGATCCCCCTGTATCAGGGGCGTAGCCAGAAATTTTTCATGGGGGGGGGGATTACGACTACTACAACTCATATATATGTATACGTGTGTGTGATAATGTAGTGAAGACTATACATTTTGTATTGCAAAAAAATTCTCATTGGGGGATTATGACCCCCTAACCCCCCTCCCTTGGCTACGCCCCTGCCCTGTATATAGACTTAATAGCTGGGGCACCTATTCACCGTTCATCACACGTAATAAAGATTCTTAATCGTAGAAGGCATCTGGTGCAATATGAGGAACAGTGGAACAATCACTTTAACTATTCCTCTAAGTCTATAAAATAGTAGTAGAGACATCTGTCGGCAAGCTGTTGCTTGTAGATGTATTAGGTTGTAACGAAAGTTTCCCGCCACCGCAAACATCGTCAGCACACAGTTCGCGTTGGCGTATTGGCTCACCTTTTGTCAAACGATTTTTGGCATTTGAAAGAAAGAGGCTTACTTTATAACACTGTGTTGTGAAATCTGTAAAAAATAGAGTTATCATTAAGTATAAGGTGTCCCAAATGGAACTATCACTCTAGAGGATTAGAACCATCATTTACTCCATTTGTGTTGCAAAAAGTCAGCTACATAATATCAACAAATTATGAGTACAGCTTTAAGTACTATTGTTGTATCATGTGACACTGTGCGGGTTTGGTACCGAAAGTTCAAAAACAGTTATCTAAGGAGTTAGAAGTTAGTTTTTCAGGCAGATATGGCGGAAAACTTTCGTTACAACCTGATACTTACTGTTCATATTATTGCCAAAACTGATTGAGTTGAAGCAGTCCTCTTTAGAATGTGTTTTTGTAAATGGACAAAAAGTAGTTAGCAAAACGTTTTGACCCGGAAAAAATGACTGTGTATTGGAGTTCGTCCTATCAAAAAATAATTTGAATGCTAAAATTTCAAAATAAATTCCCAAAAAGTATAGCTGAGGCCCACTGTATCGCGTACAAGACGGAAATAAAGAAGTGAATTTATTGTAGGTTATTATTTTTCAAACTATTTTTCCCCAAATAATATTCACCAACATTATCACATATATTTATTTCAGACACAGAAAAAAAATGAGCCTTGTAGGGTTAAACCAACAAATGCAAATTAAAAATAAGTAAATAAATATTAAATAGATTTTATTCCATTATATATCTATCTGAATCCATGTTTCGTATTCAAATAATCTTCATCGCAAGGCGTTCTTTTCTAATGTCAAATCATGTTAGAATTTAACTTTCTAATGCAATTACTGTTAATAATCCAATCAACTAACCTTCTTTTGGGAACCATTTTTAAATAACACTGTAATTTTCTTTATGTTTTTGTATTCGCTACATTTTAATAGTAGAAGTTTATGGCTACTTTTTTTATTTTTCCTTTGAAATATAAAAGCAAATTTGAAAATAATGTTTTAGCTCTCGACATCCGTTTGGGTGCAAATTCTAAAACCTGAAAATAACTATTAGATTTATGCGTTCGCTGCATTGTAAAGAAAAATTTTTACGACTATATCTTTTCCTCTGTGTGATATAGAGGGAAATGTGAAAAGAACGTTAACACACACACACACACACACACACACACACACACACACACACACACACACACACACACACACACACACACACACACACACACACACACACGTTTGGGCTTCCCAACTTCCTTCGGGAGTGAATTCTAAAATATCCTGAAGACAGTTTTTAGGTATTTCTGTTAGTTCCATTTTAAAACAAGAATTTCAGGGCTATTTTTTTCTGTTTCTTTTTTTTTTTTTCGATTTGGTATGTCAATAGTTCAAGATATTTTCCTTTATACAGAGAGATTGTATGGCGCATGCTATAGATCAATGCCTCATGGCAAAGTGGATGAATGCCATACACCGTAATATTCTCGAATTATTTGAATTCTCCTGTCAAAGGAGTTACTCATGCTATTACACTATTTTCGATGGAAGGCATTATTTCGCAATCCTTAATAACGTTCATAGTGTTTTTATTTTCCGAACATGTACCATGCAAGGAAAGTATTGTAATCATGAAAAAATTCGACTTCGAGATTTTGATGTATGGACACGTTTTAAGGTCTTCTGAATTCATTTATGCTATTTTTGTGTATGTGTGTATGTGTGTAACGAGAGATGTATGTGTGTATGTGTGTGAACACGATAGCTCCTAAACGGGGATTCGATGGAGCTCAAATTCGGTATATATGTTATAAACCACCGTCGCAAGACCGGTATTGATTTGGGTGTGTCTAGGACTTATGGTTTTTCTACAGGGCTACGACAAACATTTCTTTTACATTATGGCCTATGTGGGGACATTCTTTAAGTGCTCTAGCGTTTAAACGGTCCATTCGATTGAGATCAAATTGGGTATATATGTTATAAATCACCATCGTAAGACCGGAATTGATTTTGGCGTTTATAGGACTTATAGTTTTTTTGCAGGGCTACGACCAAGATTTCTTTATACTGCATTATGGCCTATGGGGAGGAATTATTGAAAGTGCGCTAGCGTTTAAACGGCGCATTCGACTTAGCTTCAGTTTGGTTTATATGTTTGAATGATTCATTGATTAAAATTTATTTGAATGCTTGGTCATGATCTTAACCTTTTCGCGCCGACTGTCACGTATACGTGCCAGTAAGAAACGCACTCAGTTCCCGGCCGACACGCTGGCGTGCCAGAGCGTTTCCTCGTTCACCCCCGGCCGTCACACAGTTGTGCCAGTGTCCTGGAAAGTTTTAAAAACTATAGCTTTTGGCACAAGATGGCATTGTATGTCCATGCGGTTACAGATACATGTAGATTTGACCTTCTACTCAGAATGGGAGTAGCATGACTCACATACACGTGGTTTTTGATAATATAAACGTAAGTTGAAAGGAATGTTTCTGAATGGTATACTTTATGACGGCTCTATAAATTCGTACGTGGTATTTCTTTATAGTAAGCAGGGAGTTTTATTTTCGCTACAGCGTTGGGTATTACGGTTTGCAGTCCACTTTTTAGTGGATAATTAGATCTAGTAGACGTGGATTTTTTCTCATTTTACAGTTAGAATGTCGAAGCTTCGAAAGTGTTAGAGCTTGAAATAGCAGAAATGGCGCAAATTATTTGAAATTATGAGATATTGATTCTGAAGCAGATTCGGATAGTAGTGATAGTGACACTATAATATATTCTGATTGTTCTGTTCATGGATTTAGGCTTAATCGCGAAAAACTCTCCGGCCCTGGACAGACATTTGCTAGCCTCAGCGATAAGCGCGCTACCGCTGCGATCCGGCAGCGATATCGCTGCCGGCCTCAGCGATAAGCGCGCGTTTGCGCTTCCCGTCGCGAAAGGGTTAATCGAAAGTGTTCGGAAAGTCGAGTGGAGTCACTACATATTTTTTTAAATAGACGAATATCCCTAAAATACTCTTCAAACAATGACCGTCCATTGAGCGAAATGTATTGAAATTTTTTTCGGTGCTCTGTCAAAAAGCTATAAATGCCACATACATCATTTTCAATAGGGTGCATAATGCATAGCATATGTATTTTATGGACTGCGCCACAGGAAGACATATCGTTGTCAAAGCAATATCTGCTACGCGCACTTTTTGAAGATTTCGACATTTTGATGATTATGACTAGTTAACTAAAAAAACTTTCGTATAAAAAGACTGCTATGTGACTCTTGGCATTATCCGGCGAAATGGGGTCGCTAAAGAAATGCGCTATGTTATATTATATGCTAGAAAATATAATAGCAGTATATCTCTATTCAATATCTCAGTTATACTTTTAGCACGTAGCAGATATTGGTTTGACAACGATGATATTGTTACGGATTTTTGGTCTGTTCTGCCTCCTGTCTTGTAGTTTAAAATTCATATTCTACGCGTCAAATAGTTAAATTTTATATTCCGTTGTATCAAAATCGGTCAACTTGAATGAGAGATACAGAGTTTTCGGTTTCCCTATTGGGTTGGTATAGGGTTTTCTAGAAATCACGAGAAACATGGATGCTAGAGCTTCGTTCGCCTCTCTTTTGGGGACTTATTTTTTCGCCAAATTTGGCGACATTTCGGACATTTGGTGCGATTTTTCCAATGGGACCTTTAAAGTTTGTTTTACAGCATTAATATCGCATAATAGCCTAATAATACTCTATTTATCTTCTATACGTAATCAAAAGTCCCGATTTATGTAGAATCTTCAGGAAATGCATTATTCGAGAAGCTTTTAATTTCGACGACACCTTTAAATAGGAGGCAGAGTGATCGAAGAGTCAGTTTTCTCACCGACTAGTGACTGAGTGTGTTCGCTGTGGATTGTGCTGTAGAAGCAGTGTTTCCGCTTGCCTTTTTTAAATTCTTCGTTGCTGAGTCTTGAGGAACCGTTTAGGATTTTTTCTCGTTTGTTTTCACTGAATTTTTGACCGTGGAAATGTGTTATTTTGCGTGAGAAATACAGCATTTGCGAAAGCTTCTGTACTAAGGGGACTGTTAAAAGCACGGTACTGCTCGATTGTGCTTGTTAATTTTGTACAGCTGACTGGTCGACGAAGTTCTAGAAGCCATAAAGTTTGTGTTCGCGCCTTGTTAATTTTGTACAGCTGACTGGTCGAAGAAGTTCTAGAAGCCATAAAGTTTGTGTTCGCGCCTTGTTAATTTTGTACAGCTGACTGGTCGACGAAGTTCAAGAAGCCATAAAGTTTGTGTTCGCGCCTTGTTAATTTTGTACAGCTGACTGGTCGACGAAGTTCTAGAAGCAATAAAGTTTGTGTTCGCGCCTTTTTAATTTTGTACAGCTGACTGGTCGACGAAGTTCTAGAAGCAATAAAGTTTGTGTTCGTGACTGACAAATGGACTCTTTACACGAAGTTTCTACACTTACAGGACTTAAAAACGACGAATCCAGGAATCAAGCAGAATTTTCTGCAACAATGTTATTTCTACGTACTGCACCATTCCCACTATTAAGGCATGATGTAAATAATCGATGTCGAGTTGTAATAATCTATGCACTACTACAGTAATTGAAGCAGGGCTGGAAACCCCTATTGCATGACATAAATAGAATAACCCGCATAAATTTCGCAGTGATCCATGCCTACTTACGGCAGTTAAAGCACACATGGAAGAACATACAAAGCGATTTCAAAGTTTCCACGCTTTAAGAGTTTTCCGAGAGAATTGAATCTTAAAAGTTTATTAACTGAGTATTAAACACACGCAAAGCTACTTCCATTCAGCGCGCAATTTCAACAACCGTTTCTTCTGCTCAACCCATTCGACTCCCTAATGCTTCCACAATTACGCACTCCATCAATACGCCCCGGATAATTTGCGTAAATTAAATTAACGGTGCGTCTGCGCTCTATTATTCAAAATGCCAGTGATTGCTTTATCTCGTCCCTTTGAGCGTGGGAGACGTCTCAAAAATATTACCTGGCATAATGGCTTGTCGACGAACGCGAAAGAGATGGTGGTTAATGGATGGTGAAGAACCATTTTGGAATGTCAGAGCGATGGCATATGAAATTGGGCGGAATTAAAGCTGGACATAAAGAGCAGCAAATAATAAACTCGTTTGAAGCAAGTAACCGTGGATTAGATTATTGTATATTGACTATTTGGATCATGAACTTTTGGCGGAAGAATGTTAATTTTAACTCAGTTTCACACAGAATAGTTGAATTCGGAGAGACCACAGATTATGGTTTTCTGTTCCGGTGTTGGGAGACTTAGTGCGACTCTTAATGCAATCATTCTTAAAGCTATTCATATAAAATGAACTTAAATCTTTGTATCGAAGCACCTCAGATTTTAAAAAAGCGTTAGCTGTTATGTTTAAGTAGTGCTAGAAACAGGAGTGAAATTCAGTATTGTAATTTTATCATTTAAAGTTTATGGACTAAATTGCACTGTTGAAGTGTCCAGTACATCGATTATTTTGTGCATGTGGTTGTGTTTGCATCACTCTATGATATATTTGCAGGAAAACTTAAGCGTGCGGAAATATAAGTTAAAATTGTTCAAGCAATCCATTCTTTTCTTTGTTACGGTAGTTTTGTTAGGATGGCTTACAAATAAGCACTGTTAGTGATCCAGTATTCAATAATGCGACTGCAGAAGATCAAAATGTGATTAAAAATATTAATAAAATATTACAGACAGCTAGAAGATTTTTTAAATTATTTTACAGTTTGAATATTCTAAAAAAAAAACTAGTCACTCAAGAGATTTTTTTAACACTGTATGATAAAAATATGTATGATTTTGCTGAATACGTTATGTATAAGACATGCACTACGATATAAAGGATTAATGAATTTTTTGTATAATTTTTCATTTGTCACAGGATAAAAATATAATACACATGTATATATTATACATATTTTTTTTTCCAACCGTGTCGTATTCTGAAAGTACTTTCTTGAAAAATTACGTTCTAAATTGCCTCATTGATATTTTATTCTGTTTATTTTCTTTGAATATTTTCAGTACACCCCTGGCTTTATACGGGAAGGAATCACACTCTCCTTGATGTACAGTTCAAATGAGGCAGTGCTGTTCGATGGGTATATACCCTACTAGCAGTATTGCTCGGTCCATCAACGGCAGGGTACGTCACGCTTAACCCTTTGAGGCACAACCCTTTCCCAATGCTGAAAAAAGGGCAGCCGTTGCCATCGCTCGACTTAACTACCAGCAAGATGACGGACGATCGAAACGTTCATCGCGTGCTGCAGATCTAGAGACCCTTTTTTGACGCAGCTGGCTGTGCCCGCACAGCCAGCTGCGTCAAAAAAGGGTCATAACTGATGGGACGATTCACACAGGCTCATAACTGATAATCATTGCTCATGTAAGGTTGCCGTGAAACCGGTTATCCATACATTCATATACATAATCCTTTGCAGATTGGCTTATTTAGCACCGCGAAATATATCATCTCGCGATGTTAGCGTTCGCCTACCTGGTTGTGCTGCACAGCCAGCTGCGTCAAAAGAAGGGTCTCTAGATCTGTGGCCCGCGATGAATGTTTCGATCGTCCGCCCTCTTGCTGGTCGTTAAGTCGAGCGATGGCAACGCCTGCCCTTTTTTCAGCATTGGTCAATCTATACGGCTATTCTCGCATTCTTCCATTTTTCAGCAGATGTCAGTGCTGTTAAAAATAATCGTGACCCTTTTTTTTACGGTAAATGACGTGCTAAAAAGTAAAGGATTCTCGTAGAGCCATGTCACCCGCAACTATTTTTATAGAAATCAAATCTATTCTTCGTGACTGGCAACAGTCAAAACGTCCGAGTTTGGTGTTCCCAGAGCGGGATTACTGCGCGTTAAAGGGTTAAACCCAAAGAGCCAAAAAAACGATACACTGCGGAGCGATCTGTTTCCTTGGAAACAGACTGTTTTTTCCTCGAAAGGGCTCTTTACGTAGTCCTTTTTCTGAGAATCCTCTCCCCGCTTCGTATCTTTTCCGAGAATTTCTCCTCCTCGCTCATTGTTATATTCCGCTCCGTTCTTGTGATCGAAAAACGCTCCTAAAGGAGAAGCTCACTTTTCAAAACTGGCTCACTTTCCACTCCGACGGATCGAATTTCGCTCGTTTGGTTTAAGCGTGTGGCCGGAGACAATCCGAGAAAAATTGTTAGTTGGGCATACCGATGTCTTTGGTCCCCACATTTGGAAATGTGTCCCCGAGCACTTACACGGAATGTCTAATTAAAATACTAAAATTAAAAGAATTTAAAAAAAAAGATTTGTGCGAAAACTTTAAATCGAATTTCAACCCCATCCCCACCTCCCAAAGTTTAAAAAATTTAAAAAGTTGCCAACGGAGTGGGTTGCTCTTCTGATCAGTCACTAAATATATGGAAGCAGACACTCGCACGTTGAATGTTTTGTTACATTCAACAAAATTTTGATGATGATGTTTTAATCAAATAGCCGTTTAATCAATATATTTTGGTTCATATTTGGTTGATTTAACTGCACATTTTATCCCTTAAAAAACTAATAGAACTCTCATTAAATTAATGTGGAATCAAGATTAGTTTTTTTTTTTCTTCACTTAAAAGACTAACAGCAAAGAGATTACTAAATAAGACTTCCAGTCCAGGGAAGATCGAAAACTGAGATCACATCCTCAATGGGCGATAAAGCATTGGTAACAGCTGTCTGGGTGTATGTGAATTCCATTGGGCCAAGATGTCACACAATCGGTAGAGAATGCAAATTTCAGAATCTTCCCTTAAACATCACCGATACACTTTTGGTTGTCGGAATACTTGAAATCGCAAATGATTATTTCTTCGCTCTCTAAATTATGGTAACGGTAAATTTCAAAACGGCAGGCCGTTTAAGATATCCATCCAGACATGCTGCCAGAACAAGTTTATGAATAGCAACGGAAAAAAAGAATGAAAAATTAAGCCCTTATTAGAACATCAGTCATAATATTATTTAAAAAAAATTCAAGAATCTTTGTTCAGTTACTAGAGGAATGATTAATAAACATTAAATACAAAAATACACTCAAAAACTTTATTTAAAACCACGAATGTCTGATGCAAATGAACGCCTTATTAAATTTAAATAATATGCAATTATATTTTTAAAACGAATAAGTGCATTTCACTCAGCGTCATTTAAATTTCAAAGAAAATCTTTATTCGTGCACAAACAATTAATTTTATTGTTTACTCTTCTTGATACCTGAACGTATTATTTTATTTGCACTCAAAGCTATGAAAATCAATTGCATACGTTGACACAGCCAGTTATTTATCTTTTAAGCTATTGCGTTGCAATGGGCGAAAATTTTGTACTGTAGATTTATGATTAATGGTAAAATGAAATTGTATGTTTATGTTTGCTTTGTTCAAATTGAATGCACAGTTCTTCAACTACATTTTTAATGTTTAAAATAGCGATTAAAATGTGTCAGCAAGAGAAACAGGTGATGAGTTCTGCAAATTATAGAATTAAAGCAGAACATTGCGAGCTTTACGATTTCAGAATTTTATTTACATTTGCATAAATACGCTGCAATACTTTTGTTTAACTACTAGTCTTGAATAAGCTATTTTTCGGAAATCCAAATATTATGTTGGATTTATTACTTGTAAAGTAGAGTTTAAAGAAATATTTATACGGTCAATACGGATTATTTATTCTGAATCCTTGAGTATTAAGTTACTAAAATACATTTGATAGCAGAAACCTACGCAATCAGAATACGTACAAACTTATATAAATGTATGCGAGTGTATTTTCTACAAGTACACTTAACAAGCTTTTATAGTTAATTCCTAAACTATTCTTTTTATATCTGTTTCTAGTAGAAAAATGTTTAATGTATTGAAAAAAGGGTTTTGATTTTATCTGACACAAAACTATCGTTAAAATAAATCAAATCAGATATCTAAGTCTTACAATTTAAGACCTAGGTGTCTAACTTAACACCTAGATTAGGTAAGTACTGTAATTTTAAACAACAGTGTTCTACACGCATAAGCATATATTAAAGTTTGTGAGTGTATTTTCTGCAAGTATTTTCTACAAGTATTCTCAACAGACGTTAATAGTTTATTCCTGAACTATTCTTTTTATATTTTGCTTCTATTAGAAAAATGCTTAATGTATTATAAAAAAGAATTTATTTTATCTGACACAAAGCCATTGCTAAAAAATCAAATCAGATATGAAGATCTTATAATTTATATGATTAAAAAGTAACTCCATGAGCAATGGCCACGGAATCACTCTTTAAACTCATAACTAGTTCTCGGACTTCATTCGCTTGGTTTTGCTAATTGTTCCGTGACGATTTCCATGCTACTTACAGCCTTTGCATTTTGCGTGTAATTTAGCTTTCAGAACAAGAAAAAAATTTCAAATCCTATAATAGCATTATCGTTTGCTTAATACTCCGAGTGACATTCGTTGGGGGTCTAGGTTAAGCGTTTAATGCGTTTTCCTAGACGCATTTAATTGAAAAGGCATTATTACGTTGATTTCGAGACTATAAACGAAGGGAAAGTTACGGCCTACAGACATTCATAATTGAACAAATATTTGAATAACTTCATTTGTTGGCTAGCCCCATTGCGCTCGATAGAATTTTAATTTTCCATTCAAGGGTACATTTGGAAATGATGTGCTTTCTCTGTTCTGCTCTTAAGTTAAAAGAGCATATACAGGTTGATTTAGACTCAGGTTTTGAAACTAATATTAAAATGCATCGAAATGTTCACTAAATTCGAATGTATTTTAAATAATTCTTCTTTCAACAAGATTTCAAATCACTTTTCACTTAAAACTGAATGCTTCATGTAGTAATTTCTATGTTTGTTATACCAACAATATTTTAGGTCTTTTTCATTAGATAAAATTTACTAAGGTTGTGTGAAGCACCACTGCCCGAATTGCAAGACAGAATAAAATATACGATTTTGTAAAATCAAATGAACTTCATGCAAACATGAAATAATTAAAAATTTGATAAAATCAAATGAACTTCATGCAAACATGAAATAATTAAAATTTTGCAAAATAACACCCATAAAATTTACTTATGAAATATCTACAAATTTGTTATTTTGAATGATAAAATAATTCAAACTTTGCAAACACCAGTTACTTGTTTAGTGTTTTTTGTTATCATACAAAGCTATTTTTGAGACGATATGCCAGAAATTGAACCTAAACACCAAAATTTTATTGGTTAAAACTAAACAATTTTTTTTAGTGAAAAGTTTTGTTCTAACAAAACGTAATGATGTTCTTTCTATTTAAATCAGAAGCGACGCTTATGTAGTTTTTTCTTGTTGTTGTTGTTGTTATTTTGCAATAGCGTGATGTTTTCGCTCAGGTCAGTGTATGTAAAGACAAGTTCATCTATTACTCGTTGTACCGCATCCACATCTTGAATTCCTGCCCTAAGAGTAAGAAAAACTTTCGCTTCATTCGTTGCAAGAAAGAGATCGCATCAGGGGCCACCCACAGAATATTGTAAATTTAAATAAAAAGATAGCGAGATTTATGAATGCGGTACAGAGGGAAAGGTAATTTCTTTACAATGGAATACATTCTGCTAGAGGAAAATTAGGTTGAGCAAATGAAGGAAATTTTTTTAAAATCTAGACATGCTCTTTTTCAAAGTTCAACTTAGCATCATTTTACTTTCCGAACATGTACCCTGTAATGAAAGTACTGTCATCATGAAAAAATTCGACTTCGAGATTTTGGTGTATGGACACGTTTTGAGGTCTTCTGAATCCATTTATGCTATTTTTACGAGATGTATGTATGTATGTGTGTGTGTGTGTGTGTGTGCGTATGTGAGTGAACACGATAGCTCCTAAGCGGGGTATTCGATTGAAATCAAATTGGGTATATATGTTATAAACCACGTCGCAAGACCGGTATTGATTTTGGAGTTATAGTTTTTCTACAGGGATACGACAAAGATTGCTTTTACATTATGGCCTATGGGAGGAAATTCTTGAAAGTGCGCTAGCGTTTAAACGGTCCATTCGATTGAGCTGAAATTGGGTTCATATGTTGTAAACCACCATCTTAAGACCGGTATTGATTTTGGTGTGTATAGGACTTATAGTGTTTCTACAGTGCGATGACAAAGATTGCTTTTATACATTATTGCATATGGGGAGAAATTCTTGAAACTACGCAAGCGTTTATACAGTGCATTCGATTGAGCTTCCATTTGGTATATATGTTTGAATGATTCATCGATTAAAATTTATTTAAATGTTTGGTCATGATCTTAATTGTAAGTGTTCGGAAAATCGTGTGGAGTCACTCCAGATTTTTTATTTCTTTATTATTATGTCTTACACCGAAGTATTTATAACAAATATTTAATCTATGAATAAGTTGCACGCTGTGTGTATTCCAGGATATCGTAGTTTTTAAATAGAGTGTTTCACTGAATGATTGATTCACTGACACCCAAGAAAGACAAACATGGCACATTCAATGCTCCCAAAAGAACTAGATGAAAACTAAAGTGAACAAATGAGCGATAAATGCACCAGTTAAGGTATTTGAAGATATTTAATTATTAAAACTACATTAATTGCTACCCAAAATAAATAAAAATGAGACGTAATTCTGTACTTACAGGTTGTTCCAAATAGCCATTTTAATTCTAAATTACGATTGCCACATAAATACACAAAATCGTCATGGTTACTGCATATGTTTAATGATCGCCATCTTGGCGAGATTCGGGGCGTTAAAGTAGAAATAACCCAAGAAAGACAAACATGTCACACTCACGGATTAGGATACACATTCGAACCAATACTTAAAACGGTGAAGTATAGTTGGTAATATACTTGGCGAAGATTGTAAAATAGTTCAAGTAGGCGATTTTAAGATAGATTTCGATTCTAAAGATGGGTTTTGTGAAACAAGGAAGCAAAATACGGCATATTCATGAATAATAATACTTTCCAACTGAATGGAATAAGGAAGAAAAATAGGGACGACGTATAAATCATGATACGCTTTTAATATGTAGCTCAATATTGCGTATTTAAAATGTGAAAGTGTTTCAGATTTTCTTTCTCTTTTATTTATATCTTATCCTCAAGGAGTTATCAGAAATATTTAGCCTATGAATAAGTTGCACGCTGTGTGTATTCCAAAGATATCATAGTTTTTAAATCGAGTGCTTCACTGATTGATAGAGCCTCGCGTCTATCCCCTTGGCTATATTCATTCGTTCTTCTAAATCGCAAATAGATACTTTTAATTACGCTATCCAATTCGAAAACCCACTCAGGGCCACGCACACTCATCTATATCTGGTCGGAAATATCCAAGAGTACTCTCAGAAAGGTAAAAGAAGGAAATTGTCTCATAATTCATGAGCTGTCTTATCGGTTTTCGATAACTGCGTATTAGGGAAAATCCAGAAAAATGAGCGTCTCCAAATAGGACTCGCTCTCATCTTCTCTCCACTTCTTAGAATGGGGAGAAATATTTCCCCAATACTACCTGGAGAAAATTACTTACGTCGTTATAGATCATGCAAAAATATTAATTCATGCAACGGATTTTGTAGAAAATGGAAATTTCAATACGTGTGACTAATCCTACCCTCCCTAAAATGAGGTTTATTCATTTATACTTTTTGTTCTTTTCGTAATGTACAGCTGTTTTCAGTACTTCATTCTTTTATGGCGCATAAAAGTGATTTTAAGTTCATTAGGAGTGCAATTAATTTCATTAATCTTATCCGCCTATTATTTATGTTCTATTGTCTTATTAGTCTATGCTCTATAATTGTTACTCATAAATTGGTAGCAAATAGAAATGTCGACGGCAGTCCCAAGTGCTTGTGTGAGTTACCAAAATAACGTTTTATCTGAATATATGGTAATTCTTTCCTTCCGAAAAAGTTATGTTTTATTCATTTATATTATTTATACTTTTCGTATAATTTACGTTACTTTATATGCTTTACTTATTTATTCATTATGTTTTCGTATATTATGAAAATAAAAGAGTGATCTTTAAATTCATGAGGTATACTATTTCAACAACTGTTATGCACAATTTCCTGTGTTGCTAATAACAGATATTCATCAGCAACAATAATTAATTCAACAACTAAATAGGGCGTTTTGAATTATTTCTTCTAAAAACTCAAATACTCTTACTGTCCACACCCTTAAAAAATGAATAAAAATTCGCTCTTCAGGACTGAAAATCGGCACAAACGTGTTCCGGTTTTCAGTCCTTCGGAGCCAACTCAGCTCCTTCCGAGTGAAATTTAGTTCGTTTTTTTTTTTTTTTTTTTTTTTTTTTTTTTTTAAAGCGTGCACATTTCCCAAAATGTTTTGTTGAGCTGAACAAAATTTTGCTGATTCAACAGGAATTGGGTTGTCTCCATTTCAACCGGTTAATTTTGTTGGTTTAAACAAATTTCTGTCAAATCGACAAACTGTTTGTTGAATTTACAAAAATTTTCTTTATTTAATAAAAATATTTCTTTGAATTACTGCCAACCAAAATTTCGTTGAATCTACAAATCCTTTTTTCGGTATATCGTGACTTCCCTAAAACATAGAACTCAGTTGAAGAAATTCGTTTTAAAAATCTTTATTTAAAGATAACATTTTACTGCACTGGGGTCTTCGCGTCAGGCTGACCATCTGACCGAGGTAAATACTCTCGCACCCCACACCCAATGACAGCGAAGGCTTTGTTAGGCAGAGCAGGCATCGACCCGCAAAGGGGGTTGTTGAGCTAATGTTTAACATAATTTTAATATTTTACTGCAGTCGCCAGTTTTGCTATCGATACGGATACAAATACATCATTAAATATGACGAAATTATGTCGTCACAGTTTAAACAAACAGTCATTCATTTCGTTCCTTCTTAATTCCACAATCTGTATCTCTTCTGACTGATCTGCATTTTATAGTACGTAATCACGCTGATTCATGATCAGTAAACTCTAGGAGGAACGGTCAATTTATTTCTACTTTCGTCTGAAAATCAAATTTCCTCTATCCAGAGTAAACTTGCATCTGCACTTCATATGACGTTTGATAGACGTTCAGGTAGCATGAAATTATGGCGCATCCGCGACATCTAAGGGAAAGAAAAATAAGAACCCTTCTCCTGGAAATGGGTCAGTCAACAGATTGTCAGCTTTGGATTGAGTCCGGGAGCTTTGCGGCACTAAGACGTTCGAATTCGGGGGGATTTACTTGCATAATATTTTCTCTTCTTTGGCATTTGTGATTAGGGATAGGCTATATCAAAGAGTCATTCATATTTAGATCTAGTATATTGCGGAAGACAACTGCCTATATCAATCGATTGTTCGACTAAAAGTAAGTTTTGAGTAGTTTGGCAACATAAATATAAGGTACAGATGCAAAACTCTCACTTTCTTCACTTTTAAAATTCTTAGAAAAATACAAAAAAATGCAAGAAACTGATTACTGTTAACAAGCATGATATATTGGCATAATAGCACAATTTTTTTGCTCTTGTACTGTTTAACAGAACAACTACTTGCACATAGTCCTAGACTGTAATAATTCCAGTAAACGTAGAATTTAAGTTTAAATATTGAAAATGCGTGTTTTGCAACAAACTTTTATGGGTAATGTTAGTTATAAACCAAAATAGTTATGAATTTGAAAGAAACAGAACCAAAAAATAATAAATATCGGAACATTAGTTTTCATTATATTATTCTAGGGTTTGACAATTTCTCGCCACCATTGTTGAGTTATTTTTTAGCGTGAAACCGGGCTATTCATAGCCAAAAATACCAAAGCTTGGGGGACTCCCTCCCCCGCTATCTGACAAACCTTGAAACGCCGGTTCTTGTGTAGACAAAAATCGTTGTCTGAAATGAGCGGCTAAGAGCGAATAATAATACAGTCGCGCCCGATTTTACGAACGCCCCTGAACCCCCCCGAACAGGTCGTAAAATCCTCAATGATAGTGTGATTGGGACAGCTGACTAGTTCGTAAAATGGAAAATGTTCGTAAAAATGAACGTCGACTGAAGTACAATAGATTCTGGACTTACGTGAGGGATGCGCTCTACTGAACCTCGCGTAAGTGAAAATTGCGCTGTGGGATAAATTATACTCAGGGGGATCCCTTTAAAAGAGTGCCCGGTGGTTTTTCCTATGACCCTTAACCCTTTGAGGCGCAACCCTTTCCCAATGCTGAAAAAAGGGCAGCCGTTGCCACCGCTCGACTTAACTACCATTCAGCATTGGGCAATCTATCCAGCTGTTTTCGCATTCTTCCATTCTTCAGCAGATGTCAGTGCTGTTCAAAAGAATCGTGACCCTTTTTTGACGGGAAATGACGGGGTAAAAAATAAAGGATTCTCGTGTAACTATGTAACCCCCGAGTATTTTTATAGAAATCAAATCTATTCTTCGTGGCTGGCAACAGTCAAAGTGTTAGAGTTGGGTGTTACCAGAGCGGAAACACTGCGTGTTAAAGGGTTAAGGGTGTATGTCGAAGAAAAAAACCTCTGTTTTTAGTCTTGGTACGCAAATTGAAATAAACGAATAGCACCTTGGTCTCCAAAAAATTCCAGTTAGTGCTTCATAAGCTGCTTTACATACTGCAATAACCGATAAAGCTGTGGCTTTTGTGAAATTTTCAGAAAAATTTCTTAAACAGGGATCTGAGCTGCAAGATTTTCCGAAGAGTGACACGCTTTGCAAAAATTTCCGGTTTTAAAGAATTTTTCCTAAAAGTTTTGAAATAGATACAGATGGATCGTTTATTTCGGTATGTAGTACAGCTTGTATAGAGGCAGTTTCAAAATTTTGAAGTGCGCCTGGCATCATTAGTTTATTCGTACTTATGTACCAAAATCACATGATTTTTTTCGACCAACACCGTTGACTCTGAAGTATGATTATTTAGACCTCTTGTGTTTTAGACCCTTTCCAACACTGCCAGACTTTATTTATTAGGTGAAACGGACACGGTGAAGCACAATGTTACAGAATCCTCTGATCATTATATTTTTGAAAAACATAATTTAATTCAACTTTTACATTAACGTTCCTTTCAGCCAGTGTTTAAAACGTTCTCAATCTTTTTGAATGCAAACGTGAACACGTCGAACCCAGTCTTGACAGACACATCAACATCGTGAGTGTTATGGACGAGATCTACAGTGACGGTTGGTTTTAATTCATAAATGCTTTCAGGATTTGTCTTTAAAAACCGATTGCTTTCATGTTTGCATTCGAAATGCTGGAAAATGTTTGCAACATTAACTGTAAAGGCCTTATTACACGAATGAATGTTCGAGCAATTTGTTTGCTCCAACCAGTTGCAGAAACCTCTTTCCTGGAAATTTCCCTCGGTTACCTAGGGGACCGTCAACTCCAACTTTTTCGTTCAGAGGCAAAAAAAAAAAAAATGCAGGTTGCTGGAATTCCAGCCAATCGTAGTGCTTCCTATATCTACGTCGCGACACAAGATGGCGGAAGAGTCAGCGTCAGCCACACCGTTTGCAGTGAAGGGGATGAGCGTGTACGTAAACAAAATGTCCGTGAAATGGAATATCGATATCGAAATTGCTTTGATTCGATAGAAGAAAAGAAAATAAATAGCAATCCGATCCGAAGATACACGAGGTATAAGCAACCAACAATATGATATTTATAAGTACATGCTCTCTATCAACCGCCCATTCGGTAAATCTCTGACGTTTGTGAACACAGCAGGGTTTGTTCTATGGCAACCCTGCGTGCTCATCTGGGCTCACTGACTTGCGGGAATGAATTGCAGCAACTGGTTTCTGCAACCAAAATTGCTCCAAATTTTGTCCATGTAATAAGGCCTTAAGGGATGGTCATGTAAAAAATTTGGGTACTTACGTATTACCCCGTCGGTCCGCCAAGACGAGCGAGTTTTTGCCAAGATAAATGCCGGACATATGGAATACGATTGGCAACAGTTTGCAAGCACATTTGACGAAAAAATAGTTTGGCGGCAATGACCGCCGGGATGATACGTAAGTACCAAAATTTGAATTAAATTATGATTTTCAAAAAGAAGATGATCGCAGGATTAAGGAGCATGCGCATCTGTTTTACCTCAGAAATGAAAGTGCAACAGTCTAACAGTGTTCGAAAGGGTCTCCCACAGTGAAAAAAGGTTTAAACGATTATTCTTCAGTGTTAGAACAATTAAAACATCCGTTCGATTGAAGGGTCATAAGAAAAACCAACGGGTACTCTTTTAAAGTGATCACTAGGGCCCGGATTTATATGCACAAAAATATGCCCGAAAATAGGCAAAAATATGCATAGTAATATGCATAAACAAAATATGAAAAACTCAAAAATCTGCTCAAATATAATGGAATATCCAACATATGCAATAAACATATTTCCAAACAAGAAAATTAAAAAAAATACATACCTAATATAAACTAATATAATATATCCAAAAAATAAGAATTATTTATTACTTGCAATAACTACATATTGTTTTAAGGGTTCAAACACTGATTCACAGATTGAATGGTTCAAGATTGGTGATTTTCACGGAAAATACTCTTTAAATACAGAAAAAGACATTTCTACATCACATGACACAATCGGCGCGTATTTATAGCTTGATACAACTTTTATATTCAGTTCCCCAGAATTCGATAACTCTTCAAATGAAGATTCTCCTTCAAAAATTAGCTTAATGATCCTATCCTGAGCTCTTTAAAAGTCTGAATTTTTCCAGCCAGGGAAAGAAAGTTTTTCTTCTATCAGATCCAGTTTTGATCCCAGTACATCTTCAAATTTTTTCTCCAGAGTACCTGTACATTGAACTGATTGCGAAAGTGTTAGTTTCTGAGATTCAAGAGCTAAAATTGTCTTTGGTAAAACAGAGAAATCCGTCGATATTACCACTATGTCATCTGTAGTAGATGATTGCATAAGTAGCTCTTGCACAGTTTTTATCGATTAAGATCGATGGATTAAGATAGCTACAAACAAACCTTTTGATCCAATCGAAATTATCATAGTAAAGTACTGCTTGGATCCATGTACCCCATCTTGTGATTACAGGCTCTGGGGATTGGGTATATCAAGCGAGATTTTGAAAGCCTGTAGAGCTTTCCGGGAATGCTTTCAGGGAAACTTTAGTTCAAGCAGGTTCAGGTTTGTATCAGCGCCTTCCGGAAAAGAGGGGAATTCGGAATTTTAGCTGGAAAAAACAGAAAAGCCTATGAAAATGAATTTAACGAGCATGCTTTTGTTTGCTAAATGCCAAAGAGTTAGAATTGTAAGCCAGTATATGCAGTTATATGCACAAAAGCCCTGAGGATATATGCGCGAAAGTCCAAAATATGCTGATGTATGCATTTATATGCAAATGCATATAAATCCGGGCCCTAGCGATCACCCTGTACAAACCACTTTTTGAAACACGTCCACAAATACTTTAAGGCACCTGTAAGAAACCCTCAAACAGTTTTAAATCAATACCTAACTATATATTAACATTTTCCACATAAAGTAATGAATAAATGAATGCCGGCGCTTCTTACTGCTGGCGAAAAGTTCTTCGCGTGAGTTCGTTTCAGTTTTAAGACACTTACGCGGGAAAAACTCGCGTAAAATCCAATTCGCGTAAGTCAAATCGCCTTGCAGCGTGAGTCCACAGTAGTAATAATAGAAATAAAGATATTATTATGAATAATAATGATGACCATGATAATAAACAATTTTAATGTATGCTTTAAAAAAAAATCACAAATGCTCCTGAATCCTGCTATACAGTTACGCTAATCCCTGACCCACTCCGTACCATTTCGAAAACTACTTCCATATAAATATCTTACCTCTACCTCAGGAAGATTAGAGTTCAAAACGATTAAAAAGAAGTAAAAGCGTCATAACATCTACACCGTTTATACGATCCGCTTGAAATTTTTTTTATAATTTTGCATAAAAATATAGTAAACAATCTGCCTTACTTTAAAAATCTGAAAATCCACCAGTTTCCTCATTTTTGAACGACTTTTTTCAGAGTTTCAGCTCCCTTTCATTTCCAAGAGCTCAAAAAGTGAATCCTTTGCTTGACAAAATGAGCTGTTGCCATCGATAGGACGTTCTATTCTTCACGGTCATCAAGCTTTGAAAGGAAAGTGCGATTCCAATTCACTTAAAATTGTTTTTCGTCATTACATAGTTTCATTTTTTTCATATATAAATCTTTTGCATGGATATAAGAATGGCTGTGTACACAGAACGAAATCTTTCGAATGCGAAAAGTTTCCGCGCGTTTCCAGAAGAGAGTGACATTCGATTTGGGTCTATAATGAAAACTGAATGTGAACTTAGTGATTTTTTGGTGGACGAAGATGAACTATGAGGTAGAGAGTGTTGAGTGTAGAGAGCCGTGGTAGCCCAGCGGTTAAGGCGTTGGACTCGTAACCGGAAGGCTGTGGGTTCGATACCTGCGTACCACTAAAGACTTGCGCGGTGTACGTGCACGTTAAATCAGTGGTTTCTTAACTCCTCTCGGTGGTCGCTAGCAGTTTCCGAGGGGTGCCCATATTCAGACGTCCCCCTACCTTCTGATGAGGTTCCAAATTGTGGCGGGAAATTCCGGGAAGGACGTATATGTAGCTCTAAGCGGCGCATTCAGTGACGCGAGCTGCCCTCTACTGGCAAATAAATAAATATACTGAGTTTACACCTATTCCCGTCCAATGTTTTTTCTAGTCATATTGTCATTGCCTCTACAAAGGGCTTTGACTTCTAGTAAAGTTCAAATATTTTATAGCGCAGCATGAAATTAAATTTATATCTGAAAGCACTTCTTTAAATTATTTGATTTTCGAGTGTTTCATAGATGTAGATAATTTCCTTACACGTCGCAACGGGCAACTGCACTGACAAACACATCGTATCGTACCTTATAATTTTAATTATATTGACTGGCTTTTGTCACTACGTGCCGTACCATAAAAGTGCAACTGCCATTCGGTCCCTACTGAAAGTGCCTCGCTTTAAAAGGGGGGCACCGATCATAAAGAAAACGAACTGAAATCCAATAAACGGGAAAAAAAGGGAAAACTGAAGGCAGAGCATGCGAAAAGTAGAAACTCGTCAGTTTACTTTGGAAACTCGTGTTTTCTTTAACAAACTTGCGTAATTGAATTACTTTAAAAGTAATGCCCCGAACGGAAAAGCCAGGTCCCCGTCGAGTTTCTCAGAAGGATTAAACATCTCGACCTTTATTACAGGAATGTTCTTATTGTTTACAAGAACAATATTTTTAAAAGGCCGTAATTTACTCTCAGTCATGTCTCTTCACATGAACGAATTGTGTTTCTCAGGCTATAATTGAGTTAATACTTTTATTTTTTTTTCCTCCATCGAAGCATAGATCAAAAAATGTTTGGCTTTTAAAGGTAAATGCCAGCCTGAATATATGAGAGGACGGTGGTTTCTCGGATACAGTGATTCGATTTCTGAGCATTCGATCTTTTACGTTTCATTACTCATTCATAGAAAAATCCAAAAACGTTACCCTGAAATAATAAAATGAAGGTGCATTTATAAAACTAACTATTCTTTATAAATTGTAAACACAATTTGATATTATAAAATCTAAACGGTTTGTGGATTTTTTTTAGATAAGTTATAGACCAGGTAGTGTAGTGGCTCAGGAGCCGCATTCTATCACGCCTTGGGTCCGGGTTCAAATCCTGGCTTGGGCATGGATGTCAACTTGTCCGTCCTGTCATAGGGGGTGACGATGGCTGCCCACTGAGTGCATCCATAATAAAATGACCACAATACCTCCGGGTAGTTGCCGTGGACAATGTATAATTGGCAAGTGTCCACCCGATGAAAAAGAAATAATAATGATAAATTTCTTCGAAATTTCACATACAGCCACAGTTTTTTTTTTTTTTTTTCAGTTATTTCTAAAATATCTTTATTTTATAAATATAAAGAATGTCACTGGTTGTGGAATTTTTATTTTTCAGATTCACTGACGGACAGTTATAACAGATTCGTGAAGGTACGCGATCCCAATTGCCTTACATGGAGCGGGCATTACTTTCGGATAAATATTCATCTGAGTGGGTCACGAAGTGACGTCTTTACTGGCCGCATAAATTTCAATTATGTCCGTACGCTCACCATTTTTCACTTCTTATTCGAGAGCAATTTCCGATTTTACGATTCAAAGTTTTTCATTTCATTATTTTGTTTGTTTCTTGTTTGTTTCATTAATTTCATTGTTTTTTTTTTTACTTTCCGAACATGTACCATGTAAGGAAAGTATTGTAATCATGAAAAAATTCGACTTCGAGATTTTGGTGTTTTGACACGTTTTGAGGGCTTCTGAATCCATTTATGCTATTTTTACGAGATGTATGTGTGTATGTGTGTGTGTGTGTATGTGTGTTTGTGTGTATGTGAGTGAACACGATAGCTCCTAAACGGAGCATTCGATTGAGCTCAAATTGGATATATATGTCATAAACCACCGTCGCAAGACCGGTATTGATTTGGGTGTGTATAGGACTTATAGTTTTTCTACAGGGCTACGACCAAGATTTCTTTTACATGATGGCCTATGGGGGGAATTTCTTGAAAGTACGCTAGCATTTAAACGGTGCATTCGATTGAGTTTCAATTTGGTATATATGTTTGAATTATTCATCGATTAAAATTTATTTAAATGCTTGGTAATGATCTTAATCATAAGTGTTCGGAAAGTCGAGTGGAGTCACTCCAGATTTTTTTTCATTGTAAGGAGAATGTGTATTTTACAGAATAATTTAGTCTGCATTTCTTCGAGTTCAAATAAAGGCCGTTCTCAAATAAATAAATAAATAAAATAAAATAAAATATAAAAAGTTCAAACTACGCCTTTACACGAATGTGACACACAGAATATATATATTTTTTTGTTAGTTAGGAATTATATGTATATTTTGACAAACTATTGTCACAAGGGGTGCAACAAAGTAATATTTTAACTAAAATAACACTGCTCAGCAACGTAACTTTTTTTTCTATAACTCATACCATTTCTGTTGATTGTCATCTAAAATGACGCCCTGAATCCAAATATGTTTCACAATTTGATCCTTTACCTTGTGTTTCCTAGGTACGCTACCCATTTTTTTTCTCTTTCGGTCATTTTATGCTTATGAATTTGATTTGGAGGGTTGGGAAAGGGATTATTTTATTGTTAAATGTCTTCTGTGAACCTTCGTGGGTGAACGGTTCTAAAACTAGAACATTTGTGTGTGGAAAGTGGAAGAGGGAGATTGGCCTCTTTAAACTAAAATCACCAATAAAAATAATTGCCTTTTCTGGATTTTTTAAATTTATTTTTAACATACTCTAGAGCTTCTAGCCTCATCTCTGTCCGCATTCGTAAACGCCAAACGAGTTGAACTCATGCAACGAGTTTCTATCTAAGGTGTTCGTAAAGGAAATTGAGTGCATTCAGTTTAAAAACTAGAGCGTTCGTATACAAAATTGAGTGCGATTCGTTTCAAACCAAGTAAACGGAAAACGAATCAAGTTTCCCGAGTTGTTTAGAATATACACTTGCTGCACGTTGTTGTTGTTTTCAAATGGCGTCCATTGTTATGGAAAACTATGTTGTTGTGAAAAGTATTTTACGTTTCCTAAAACTCCAAATATTATTTTTTCGAGGAGGAAATTCATACGTACGTTTGTAAATGCTACGAAGGTACATAATTTTTCAAAGGTAATCACTTTCTTGTATTTTTCATTTTAGTCAATTCAAAAATGCATGTTTTAGTGTTGAGATTGAAGTTTATCTAAACCGTTATTAGCGAAATTTGAACATTTCTCTGCTAAAAACTTTTGAAAAAATGAAGTTTAAGTTGAAATTTCTAAATTTTGATTTGTACACTTCAATTATGGCCACTCTTTCTTTTAAAAATCCTGTTTATTTTATATTGTGTATGTACTAAAAACTCTCCTCAGCAAAATGAACGCATTCGCGAATTGTAAACAAACACGTCCCCTAGACGACGAAACTAAATAAACTGAAGTTGTTCGTAAAGTCAAAGGAAACTGATAACCACCGACAGCACTCAACACACGCATTCCAGTTTTCTTACGAAAACTCGTACAACGAGTTTGTCGTTTACGAATGCAGCCTCTGTTTCTCACCCAATGACCCCCCGAATAATAAAAATGTAAATCTTCAAAGCTAAAAGCGGGTGCGAAGGACTAGGTTTTGAGTCCAAGAAAGCTTGGAAGATACACTATAGAACGTCACCGATTTTAGTACTACCCGGCTTCGTGTTTTGCACAGTAGGTATCTTGTTCTGATGCATTTCAAACTTACTTTTGGTGAAAGGATCATTTTAACACTTACATTTAAGAATACAAAATATAATGCATAAATGCAGTTTGGATAAAATCGAGGTTTGTGGAATCTTCGATTAGATAACTTTCTAAGGATATGACATGGGTGGGGCAAATTTATATTATTTTTAAATTTAAGTGTTGTAATAATATTGTCCAGTAAATAAACTTTACAATGCTTCAAAACCGGAGATTTACAGCCGTCAAAACGAAACTTGGGAGTTACTCAGTAAGGTCACCGTGAACAGTGAATCTTTGCAACTTTCTTGTAGGTGATTCAGGATCTAGTCTCCCCCCCCCACACACACAACCCTCACCCGCTTTCAGGTATAATTTTATCTGTATATTTTTATTCTTCAGCATTTGAATCTGGAAGTTGAAATATGCTTATGTGCAAATTAAATGAAATGAATTAAGAAAAAACGACCATTTTTTTTTAAATGTTATTTATTTATTTGTTTACTGAAGGGCGAAAATTCCCCAAATCCCCTTCCCACTTGCCATAACAATGTTCTTTTGTTATTAGAACCTTTCACCTTTACAGCCCTTCGAAAATATTAAACGGTTAAAATTATTCTTTCCCCGACCCACCAAATATGATTCACGGCCATGAAATGAACGAAAAGTGTGAAATTAAGGGGAAGGGACATCCCTAGAAAACAGTGGGTGATGGAGCGAAATGGAGTTCATACTCCGATTCAAGGGGGATTTCTGTATAAGAACCAGCCAAAATGGTATCAGTTACTATAAAAAAAAGTGTTTTTTTTTTTTTCCAGAGCAGTGCAATGTCTTTTTTTCTCGTGAAGAAAAAATATACTACCTGGGTAACACAGGCGTATGCACTTATTCTGTTAATACTTTGAACATCTATATTTCTGTAAATATTAAAGGATAGCTACACGTGCTAACTGACCAATAATCTATGTCTATATAAATACGCTAAAGAAAGCCTTTGTGTCCCTTTTACAGCACACTGCTCGAAAGGATGAGCGCGACATTCGCCCAAGTTCGAATGGAGGTGGCTGTGCAAATGTTAAAATTTTTGTGTAATGTGCTAATGCACCGTAAAAAATTATAGAAGTAATTGGGCATGCAGTATTTCACGCCAAGTCGGGCGATGGTTCCATTTTTGTGTCATTTTTGAAATAACTTGATTGTGACTTTTGAAATAAATATATTCTGATTCAGGAGGGATTTTTATGTATAAGAACCAGCCAAAATGGTAACAGTTCCTATAGCAACAACAAATAAAAAAGACTATATATATATATATATATATATATATATATATATATTATTTTCTTTTTGCCAGAGCAATCTTATGCCTTATTTTTTTCTCGTGAAGAAAAAATATACTTCCTGGATAACAGAGGCGTATGCATTTATTCGTCAATACTTTGAAATCTATATTTCTGTAAATACTAAGACAGATACACGTCTTAACTGCCTAGAAAAATGCATAAATAGGGAAAGGTTTTCTTAATCTTCAAGTTTCCTTTTTTGTCATTCAATGTATTGGGTTGGCAACAAAGTAACTGCGTTTTCTTGTATAAAATTCAAGCAAATAAGTTTTCAACACGTTTTAATTACAGGTAAGCTGTGCCTGAACATACGATTCATATTTGTTACATTTTAAAGTAAGAATTTTACTGGCAGTATTATTTTTCGTCCATAAAAGATGGCCACCCTCCCCCTTTTTTCGCTTCTATCCTCCTTAGAGGACAGTATTAAAAATGTCCTGAAATTAATTTTTAGGTATACGTGACTGCTGTATTTTACAGAAAGAATTTCACGGATATCTCTCTTTTTATTTGAGATCACGTGGGATATGTAAAAAGAACTTTTTGGCCCCTTACCCCCTCTAACATTACGAATTTTGGAAAATGCTCTCTGATCCAGCACCTATGTTGAAGAACTCACGTACGTGCCAAATTTCGCATAATTAACTTCAGTAGTTTTGGCCAGGCGAAATATTGACATACGGAAAAACGCAATTACTTTGTTGCCAACCCAAAATATATATGTATATATATATATATTATTTTCTTTTTGACAGAGCAATGTTATGCCTTATTTTTTTCTCGTGAAGAAAAAATATACTTCCTGGATAACAGAGGCGTATGCATATATTCGTCAATACTTTGAACATCTCTATTTCTGTAAATACTAAGACAGATACACGTCTTAACTGCCTAGAAAAATGCATCAATAGGGAAAGGTTTTCTTAATCTTCAAGTTTCCTTTTTTGTCATTCAATGTACTTTAATGGAGTAGATACATTTGCCATTCTTTTCCAACACAATGTAAAAGACCTTTTTTCTTCTTTCTAGGGAAGGCACTAGCCACTTTATAAACTGGAAGTATTGGCCATTTGGTTATCGAGGCACATAGCAGGCGGACAGCATTACCCACGAAGGCAAGGTTTCTTGCTAATTTTGAAACAATTCTAGATGAGAGACCTGCACACGGTCTGCAAGCGCAGAGGTATCGTTTCAACACGGAGCACGCTGGAGACGCTACTGATTTTATATGCACAAGCTCCTTTCACAGTCCCACAGCAGTCCAGTTGACGGAGGTTGCCACCAGACTTCGTGCCGATTACAATCGACTGTAATCGATGACTAAAATAATATTTTACAAATTTTACAAAAATGCTATGATAAAATTGCATTATTATAGAATTCTTTTGATATTTGATTTCTTTAACATCAAGATTACTGTTATTTTACTAAATTAATATTCACTAGTCATAATCTTTTTGGAAATTGTTAGTAATCGTAATCAATATTCACTAGTCATAATCTTTTTGGAAATTGTTAGTAATCGTAATCAATATTCACTAGTCATAATCTTTTTGGAAATTGTTAGTAATCGTAATCAATATTCACTAGTCATAATCTTTTTGGAAATTGTTAGTAATCGTAATCGTAATCCATATCATTTCTTGTAATCGATTACAGTTGATCGTGTAATCGCACGAAGTCTGGTTGCCACCCTCCCGAGAGCTGACCAAAGTCTGCGCTCCTTCGCTCTGGATGTTCTGATGCAATCGGGGTTCAGCCGACTGGGCCAGGCGCGTAGCCAGGAAACTTTTTCGGGGGGGGGGGATATGAGCTTATGTGTGTATAAATAGACGGAATTTCATCACTAATCCAAAAATTTGAGGGGGGATATATCCCGATATCCCCACCCCCCTTGGCTACGCCCCTGGACTGGGCTGTTAGACGTAGAAAGCGTATAAGTTATATCAAATTATGCTCATCGGAACTGTTTTCAAACCAAAAATAATTGAAATTGTATTTTTACATAACACTTAACCCATTTATGCCTAGCGTCCCTTTTTTGGGACGGCATTTTCGCTATTAGTCGAAAACGTTATTTATTTTTCCTAGCCTTTATTCATGAGTAGTGAGCCTCAACTCCGTACAATATTTTAACATGACCCAGTAGGATGTTGATATTTCGATTTTTATGCAAAATGACTTTAAAATAAATCATTCCTTGTTCAAGAAGTTGACATCAGAAATTTATCTATTATTTCTGTTATCAGTAAAAATCGAAGAAAGTCGCAAAAATATCCAGGCACAAATGGGTTAAAGTATAAGTTCAAAATGGAACTTGTAAAATGTGCATTATGAAGTATAGTTAAACGTTTGAAAAACATTCCAATTGTAACAGAATTTTATATGTTAAATAAATAAATAATAAGTAGACTGTTTTTGCGTAACTTCAGATATAAAAACTAGAAAAGTGTATGTTCTGCTTAAAACAGTTTCATATCTTACACTCATTTACTTAGCAAAATGTACTAAAAGGTCGCCCTTGAATAAACTCTTAAAATACATTCTACATTGAAACGTACAAAATATGTTAGCTCAGTAATATTTTTACTTTTTGATGGTATTTTAGTTTCTTAGCTCTTTTCGGGTGTATTTTCACTATTCAAGATGTTGTAGCGGATGAAAATTCCGTAACTATAGTTTAAAAAGGAGGCTGTTTAAACGTAACAGCTTATCTTAGGAAAATAAATTTATATTTAATGTTTTACATTAAAAATAAAAATTAATGCATAATGTAAATATTTAATTCACTATTAAATAAATTCCGGGTAAAAGTTGCATTTTTAGTTTATAAAATGCACAATAATTAAAATATAAACATTCAAAAAAATTAGTAAATACTTACTAGTAATTATGTCTTTAATTTAGAAAGTGCGATATCCAACTTATTAATAAAATATCTTGCAAATATGTTATTAATTACTTCAAAAATTCAACAGAAGGAAATTCTTTTAATATGAAAGATTTCTCAATAATTTTAAAAAACGCATGCTTCCTTATAAACTGAAAGTGTTTAATGAATTATCTTCTATTCTAAAAGCGCTTTTTAAAACTTAGAAGTAAATTTTAAGAATTCATTTGCTTGAAATTTTAATTTAAATCATCCAATAAGACACTTTTTTAAACAATTATAATTGTCTTTCCGAGTTTTTAAAAATTCTGCTTTCGCAAAAATTTACAAGCTCTAAACCATATGGTAATTACACGTGTTTACCTTATCGCAAAATTACATTTAATTAAAGACATAAATAAAAAAATCTTTCTGAAAAGACAGGCACACGAATTTTCTGGTCTTTATATTTAAAATTAGTCATCTTCATTTGATTTTAAAATAAAATAAATATGTTTTCTTTTCAGTCGCTCTGCTTACTTGATTCTAACAATCAATGTTGATAAATTTAAACACGCAGAAAATTTATTAAGTTTTCGCTCAGATGTAATCAAACGAAGCATGCTTATTTTATTATAATACTTTAAAACTTTTTTAAATGGCAAGCAAAATATGATGCTTTTGTTTATAGTATTGTCAATTATCTGAATTAACAATTCCTAAGTATTTTACAAGATAAAAAATTACTTTTGTTTGTTTTATTTAGTGAATCCTTGTGCAATTAAGTAAAGCCAATAAATTTGTTCGGTTTAAGGAATCGAGAAGAGAATTTTTTTAAAACCCAGGCTGCATGCGTTTTAATTAGTTGTGATTGTTAATCATCGTTATTTACTTTTTTTTTCGAAATTTTCTTGTATAAAAGGAATTAAAGTCTGCATTGTTTTCAAACAATAAAATACCGTACTTTGTTTATTGAGTCTTATTTTCAGAGCTTAAATATTTTAAAGGTGAGTTGTTGTAGTACACAGAACAAAGTGTTACAGTTCAACTCCCAGAAAAAGAAACGATATTTTTTGCTTTAATAGCTTCAAACTTGAAAGTAATCAGTACTCGAATAGCACAGTGACGTTACTTCTATGTTTCATCGGCGGGCAGTTGAATGACCTCAATGAAAATGATAGAACGTACATTTAAGGTTACAATATGAATAACTGCTAGCAGACTTTCGGTGACATTTCGAGTAAACGCGACATTCACGTCTCAGTAAAGTCACACGCAATCACATTTTGACTTCTAACTGTGGTTATATGGTGATTGCGTGAAACAGACGTTAATGCGCAGTCATCCCGTGTTCCATGCACTAGCAATCCTGCATTATACTCAAAACAAAATTTATAAAGCTCAGTATAACGTCTTATAATACAGATTTATAAGTACCATTTCAATATAGCAAATATTATTATTACTTGATATTTTTGGTAAATTTAATAATGCTATCGGTATTGCAGCATAGAATTATTCTCCACAAAACCCTCTTATTCTCAATCTTCGGCTTGTTTTATTTCCTTTTGTTGAAAAATAAATTTTCAGCAGGGAAAAGCTTTTTATTTCCACTTCATTAGAAAGAATCTTTTTCCCTTATTTTTGGTTAGAGCGACAGCTGTTGGAGATTGACTTGAGTGATGGAATAATTTTCTGTCAAAAGCACTCCGATCATATATTTTTGGTCCATTTTCTAAGCAGTAAGCCGGGGCTTTCTTATAAATTTATTATACCGATTCATTTCTTTTTTGTATTCGTACATATAACAGCAACATAAATATTTTATTAAACCTTATCATGTGATTTAAACCAAGGAAAACATTGTTTATAGAAAATATTTACAAATGTTTCCAATGCTTGATAAAAATATAAAATTAAAAAGGTTTCCATTAACCCTTTGAGCCGCAAACTTTTCCCAATGCTCAAAAAAGGGCAGTCGTTGCCATTGCTCGACTTAACTACCAGCAAGATGGCGGACGATCGAAACGTTGATCGCGTGCCACAAGATCTAGAGATCCTTTTAGACAACAGCTGGCTGTGCGGCCACAGCCCAACGGCTGCTCTTTTTTCAGCACTGAGCAATCGACCAGCTGTTCTCGCATACTTCCATTTTTCAGCAGATCTCAGTGCTGTTAAAAATAATCGTGACCATTTTTTGACGGGAAAGGACGTGCTAAAAAGTAAAGGATTATCGTGGAGCTCTGTCACCCGCTGCTGTCACAACTATTCTTCGTGACTGGCAACAGTCCAAACATCAGAGTTTGGTGTTCCCAGAGCGGGAACACTGCGCGTTAAAGGGTTAAAAAAATATGGAGTATTCTGTTCAAAAGTTTGTCAGTGAGGAAAATGTAAAGAGTAGTAATTCAGAATTGTACTCATAATAATATTTTTGTTTGTGCTGGATTTTTTTTGAGATTTACTTGTTCGACCCATACACTGTAAAAAAGTCAATCAATTTTCAGGAAAAATCTTTCAGCCAAGATGCCGTTTTATTTTCGTAAGCTTTACAGAAGTCCTTCGTAATTTTTATAGATTCTCAGTTTACTACGAGTCTTTGATAGTCATGCAGTATACAGCGGACTCGAGCAGCAACGTGGTTTAAATTACGTGAATCCGATATTACGCGAGATTTTCACGAGTAACGTATCTCAGAGCGAACGCGGATTCCTCTCCCGCAACTGGCGACTTTTCGCCAACAGTAAGAAGCGGAACAGAAGTTCAGTGTGCGTGGGAGTACCCTCTTAGCCTCATATGCTAATGAAGAAGAAAGTCAATCAGCGAATTGTTTTTAATCGCTCGTAGCATCACAGAAGAAGGAAGCAGCGGTTGATTCCTATTTTACGTAGCATCACAGAAGGAGGAAGCTCCGGTTGATTCCTATTTTAGGTAGCATCATGGAAGGAGGGAGCTCCGGTTGATTCCTATTTTACGTAGCATTATAGAAGGAGGGAGCTTCGGTTGATTCCTATTTTACGGTGCTTCTTAGCCAACGAGGCGATAAGAAGTTTAATGTGGTAAACTTGGCGCCTTTTATTTGTTTTCTGAGACAAGACGGGAAAACGCGCCAAGAAGCTCCGTAAAGGACGAATCAAGCCGGAAGCTCCCAAACCGTAGCAGTTTAAACCTGGTTTTTTAAAATTATTTTATGTGAGAAATGACAATGTAGTTATGGAATGGTTTAAAATGGTTTGGGAGGTGTTTATAAGTGTGTAAAGTAACTATGCTCGTGTTTTAAAAAATCGAATATATATTCAACTAGCTGAAATACCCGTTCTTCGCACGGGAATGAATGGACTTTTTGATATTACGATTTATGGTGATTACTATTTATTGTAATAAAGAGATATAGCAAAATGGATATCGCTTTATATTGTGTTCAATAACCATGCATACCGAATTTCAAGGCAATCGTTTGTACGGTGTAGAAGGTCATGCGGCGTAGCGCAATCTAGTGGCGAGTTTTAGCAAAATGGATACGGCGGAAATATTCTTCGCATTCAGATATCGATGAATACGAAATTTCAGGACGATCGGCTGGACAGCCCTGTGAAGTTCATGTGTTGACGCGACATCTAGTGGCAAATTATATAGGAAAATGGATAGCGCCAAACTCTTCCCCGTGTTCAAATATCTATGTATAACTATTTTCATAGCGATCAATTGCAAAGTCAAGAAGTGATGCACTGCAGCGCGATCTAGTGGTTAATTAAAGTAATGATTTGCTACAGTGTCGTCAAGTGGCGAGTTATAGCAAAATGGATAACGCCAAAATATTCTCATTGTTCAAATAGCTATGTATACTGATTTTCATAGCGACCGTTTGAATGGTCAAGAATTTGGCCTGCTGCAGCGTCATCTAGTGGCGAGTTAAAATAATAATGCATTGCAGCGGCATCTAGTGGTGAGTAACATCAAAAGGAACACAGTTAGAATATATTCTTCGTGCTGAAATGTGTAAGTATAAGAAGTTTTATGCCGGTCGGTCGAACGGTATAGAAGTTGATGCGTTGCAGCGCCATTTAGCGGCAAGTTGCAGCAAAATGGATAGTTAAAAATATTCTCCGTGTTCTAATATCCGCGTGTACCAAATTTCATCGAAATCGGTTGGACGATATTCGCATAGTAAACGGCTAAACGGGATAGAATTCGACGTTCTGCTGCGCCACCTAGTGGCAAGTTAGAGGAAAACGGATAGCATAAAAAGCTTCTCAATGATAAAAGACTTAGGTGAACCAAATTTCATGGTGCAACGGTGCTAGAGTTTTTCAACCTCATACACACATACCAACATTCATTTTTATCTATAACCAGTGTCATTATATATCCCAGTCTCAAATAAAATCCAGTTTCAAATCTAAGCCTCGCCAAAGTGCCAACATACGCCATTGTGCAAGCGTTTTTTCAGGAAATCATTCGAAGCATTGACTTAGCAGCAATCAATATGGGAAATGGTTCGACCTAGAAAAAGTAAAGCAAGCCTTTATTTCAAAAGTGGAATCCCTTAATACAGCCGAAATTTTTAAAATTATCAACTATAACGTGTTTTATTCATCGTTACTCCGATGTAGTAAATGAGAAAGAAGATTTCAATTTTCTGAAATTTGGCGGAATTCCCCCAACTTAAATCAATGTACTCATTTGGCGAGAATTCTGGTGATAGATCGCTTGAAATCCCTTAACAACTGCATTATTTATTCACGAATCATTAAAATTTAACGCTGTATTCTAATTGAACTTGTTTTCCTTTGCACTTGTTTTCAAAAATCTATTTCCTTAAGCTCTCAATAAATTGCGCGAAGCCGAAATCTGTGCAAACCGCTAGAACTCAAAATCGGCATTTGAGCCATTTTATTTTTTCGCCAAACTAAAAAAAAATTACCTATTAGCCTCGGAAATCTTCAATTCTTATTGTTTTGCGTATAAAACATTCCATTCCTGCTCTGGTTTCCCATGCACACGATATTATATTTAAAAAAAAAAATAACCTTACGAATATAAACTAACAAAAAAAAATCATTATTATTCTTTTATTTTTACTTTGAGAATTTAAAACATCTAATTCGGCAAAATCGCCAGACATGGCAACCACGATCCTTATTTCACACTTTTTTCACTACAGGGGTTACAATTACGGAAAGCTTTTTGCGTGGAGAACATAAAAAATCTCTTAAATTCCGGGAACGGGTGGACTTTCAAAGTTTTAAAGTGGACTATGATTTATTCTATATTATTCTACATATCTGTGCAAAATTTCAGGCTGATATGTCCATTTTTGTGGATTTGTATACAACTCAAATCCACAAACAAACAAACAAACAAACAAACAAATAAACAAACAAACAGAATTTCATTTTTATTTATAAGATTGCATACAGCGAAAGGCCTAGGAACGTAAACATCGAGTCTGTAAAGACGCCACTGTATGGTGATTCTGTAAAATGAGCCTCTTCAGTGCAAAGTACTTTCCAAACTTCACCACTAGGGGGACGGAAAATTATGATATTCCATCAGCAATATTATACTCCATCATTTTGATAGAGGCATTCACGTTCTAACAGTTCACTAATAAATATTTTAATGAGACTTCGTATCCATATTTTTTATAGCATTTTATGTCTGCATTTAAATAAATAAGTACAATAAGTGCATTTAAAATATATTTCCAAAAATCGTATTTTACTTAAGTGTCTGACAAACTTCAATATTATAAAATGCAATCTTAAAATATTCTTCTACAATCCTTCTTTTACTTAGAGTTGCTATCTGCATTTCTTACAACATTTAATACAGTAAAAGCAAGTAGTTAAAATATTCTTCTACCAATCTTACAAACTTGCATGTAAAAACAGCAAACGTCGCTGTCTGGAATTTCTTTTCATCATTATAGTTACAAATATCATTTTGATCAATGTAAACCCTAAAATGTACTCTTTTTAATAATTCCCTTACGTATGCAACAGAAACAAAAAATGTATGTTCCATTACTAAGAATAAAAAGATCTATAAAAGGATGATCATTTTTATATATAAAGATCTGAAATAATCATGTATATAAACAAGAGAAACATTCATTTATATATTTATCTTATCTATTTTACAAATGCATTTATATACTTGCAAGATTATTTTACCTTTTTCACATTTATTTGCTATATTTATTGTTGATTCTTAACGCAATAAATACACACACACACACACACACACACACACACACACACAGTGGTGGATTCAAGAGAGGGGATAGGGGCTTCAGCTCCTCTTGCCCCCCACCCACCCTTCTCCCCCTGCGAAAATAAATGTTGAAAAGGGCATTTTTCTGCCCAGTTATATACTTTGGACTGCTAAAATGACGTTTTTTTGTAAACTTGTCCTTCCCAAATTTTTTTACATTGGTTTTGAGTAAAATTAATTTTGGCTGTATTATACTTTGTTTCGTTCAAATAACCTCTTTTTTATTGAAAATACGAAAAATATATATATATATATATATTAGGCGCACCCACGGGGGGGGCTATGGGGGCTCAAGCCCCCCCCAAAGGCGAAAAGTTAGAAGTGAAAAACTTTTTAAAAATGAAAATTGTCACTAATTAATTATTACTATTATTATTATTTATTGTCTTCAAATTATTTCTAAAGTATTTTTTACCTAAAAAGATGTTAGTTTTTAAATAAATACTTACAGAGAGTTTATGAAACACTGTTAAAGTCTGTTACAATATCACTGAAAAGATCAGATAATTATTTATGACTCTATAATAAGTTTTTTTTTTGTGTGTGGGCTCGTGTTGTATGGGCAAATCAAGTGGTACAGAATATTTTGACGTTATAAGAGGGTTGTAACTATTATCGATCTCACTATAACCGAGTTCAGCTCAGCCCCTCCCTAAACTAAAATCCTGGGTGCGCCACTGTTGGTGTCTGGATCCGCCACTGCATACAAACATTTTGTTACATTACTTTTCTATGAGCCTTCTTTTACCTTAGTGCATCTCCGTCAGACAAAACTTAATCAAATATTAAAATGCAATCTTAAAATGTTTCTCCATAAACCTACTTTTACTTTGCGTCGGTATGCTCATCTCTTATAAAACCTTTAATACGATAAATATAATTTGCCAACATATTCTTGCATAAATCTTCTTACGCTCTCTACTTTTCGAAATATAAACATTGTTGCTCTTTCGAAATCATGCTTTATACACATAAAGTTATTTTCCATCCCTCCGCTTTTTAAGAGCTGTAAAGGAAGAGGGGAAATTAATACTAACAAAAGGTGTGGTCCCATTTTCACCTTGGAAATATTACAGTCAAAGAATTTGTCATTTTAACTCTTTAACGCGTAGTGTTCTCGCTCTGGGAGCACCCAACTCAGACGTTTTGACTGTTGCCAGTCACGAAGAATAGATTGGATTTCTATAAAAATAGCGGCGGGTGACCTAGCTCCACGAGAATCCTTTACCTTTTAGCACGTCCTTTCCCGTAAAAAAATGGTCACGATTCTTTTTAACAGCAGTGATATCTGCTAAAAAATGGAAGAATGCGAGAAAAGCTGGACAGATTGCCCAATGCTGAAAAAAGGGCAGCCGTTGCCATCGCTCTACTTCACTACCAGCAAGATATAATGGCGGATTAAAGGGGGGCGGAGGGGGCGACCGTCCCCCGAGAAAAAAGAAATTAATGGAAAAGAGCCTATTTTACTTCCATACAATGTATGTATATGTCAATCTTCTAACTAACCGCCGAGCAACTTGCATTAATCCGCCACTAGCAAGATAGCGGACGATCGAAACGTTCGTCGCGTGCCACAGATAGAGAGACCTTCTTTTGACGACATCGACAGCTGGCTGTGCCAAAAAAGGGTCTCTAGATCTGTGGCACGCGATGAACGTTTCGATCGTCCGGAATCTTGCTGGTAGTTCAGTCGAGAGATGGCAACGGCTGCCCTTTTTTCAGCATTGGGAAAGGGTTGCGCCTCAAAGGGTTAATAGGCCTCAAAGGGGTACGATAAAAATAATTTGCTTACATATTCTTGCATAAATCTTCTTACGCTCTCTGCTTTTCCAAATATTGCTTTATACACATACGCTATTTGCCATCCCTTCGCTTTTAAAGGGAGAGGGAATTTAATAATAACAAAAATATTCAGCCTTCAGCTGAAATTAGTTTCCCCTCCGCTAAAGAGGTTTTTTGACAGAACCTTTTAATTTGTATTGGCAGCCATGTACAGGATGTATTTGCATGTAAATCAAACGGGGAGAAACCAACCGTTCTTCCAGTTTTTCAGATTTGAGAGTTAAATATGCACACACGTACACCAAAAGTCGCCAAGCTTGGCGACTTTTGGCATAGTTCTTGAGGGAGGCACGTGACCGTGGTCGGACCATTACCTAACTTATGTGGTAGGACGGTATTGTGCTTGAAATGGATGAATGCCCCTAAAATTGCCATTGACCGTAATGTATTGGAAATCTTTTGAGTGTTCCTGTAGTAGAACTGTAAATGATAAAGACACTTTTTTAATGGAGAAATTCATTTTCTAACTCTTTACAGCATATATCACTCCTGCGTCGTTTGAAATAGCCCAAAACCTCTAAAAAACGCTTTGATGAATGTCGGCCCATAGAGCTTAATGTATTTCGAATCTGTTAGGCCATTCTGTTGATAAACTATCCAGTCGAATGGAACCGAAACGGGAGGTGCACAAATAGATGTTACAACAATCCTAAATATAAGGTTTCAACATTCTACGCCTAATAGTTTTTGAGATATGCGAGTTTAATGAATTTCGGCCCATTGAGCGTAATGTATTTCGAATGTTTTGGGCGGTCCTGTAGATAAACTATCCAGTCGAATGGAACCAATAGGGGAGGTGCACAACTAGATGTTACAACTATCCAAAATATGAAGTTTCGACATTCTACGCCTAATAGTTTTTGCGTTAGGCGAGTTTAATGAATTTCGGCCCATAGAGCGTAATGTATTTCGAATCTTTTGGGCGGTCCTGTACATAAACTATACACTCGATTGCGACCAAAAGGGGAGGTGCACAACTAGATCATAGAACAATCCTAAATATCAAATCTCAACATTCTACGACCAATAGTTTTTGAGATATGCGAGTTACATACATACGTACGTACGTACGTACAGACGGCATGGAAAAACTGACCACAATAGACTCTTTGAAAGTTACTTTGAAATTTTTCAAGTATCCATTATTCCAATCATGTGTCGGATCTTGGTGTGTTTCAAATTTCCGTGAGATCTGTAAGATTTTATTTACTATCAATTATCATCCACGACTTTTTTTGTCTGCCCAAAACTATTACCCTCTTTAGCGGAGGGTAAAAAGGTATAGCACCATTTTCACCTTGGAATTATTAGAAGTATAGAATTCGTCAGTTTAACTCTTTCGTATAAAATAAATAAATATAAATCTGCTTGTATTAATCAACAGTACAGTAACACTTCCTTCCTATAAAAAAAGGTCCTTTTTATTTTATTTTCCCTATCAAAACATTAGAAATGAGTGCATTCAACAGAGCATTATTCTATCATGCTGCGCCATCTCCTGCAGCTGTCGCCTCATCCTGGGACTAACAATGAAGGGGTTTTGCAAATGAAGGGATGAGGGAGAGAAGTTCGTTCCGCTGTTTTGGTGCAGTAATTTTTTTTTTTCTTTTCTCCCTGGCGTCCATTTTATGGAAGCGGCATAATGTAACAGATTACCGCCACACGTTCTTAACCCTCTGACCAAAACAAGGGAAAAGCACCAAACCATTTAGGCGAGAAAAATGAGATCTATTTGTGTTTAATGCCTGTGGGGTTAGTAGAGAGGAGACGGGGGGGGGATGGTCTCTTGGATACCCCCCCCTCACTCCCACCCCTTGTTCATTTGCTGCTCCCCATTATTTCTTCTGAACCTTGTTATGAACATTATTCCGCCCCCCCTTATTTTTTTTTTCTTTTTTGTTGAATGGAGTGCGGGGGGAAAAAAAAGCAAATGGCGGTAAAATTTGGATGAATAAATGTTATTTTTATTCTAATATTTCAACATGTACTTTAAAAAACTTTTATTATTATTACGGAATGATGAGCAATAGACGACTGAAATTTAATTTTGTAGGAAATAAACAATCTTTTCGAGCAAACTCAAGATAATAAAGTTAAATCGTAAAAAAACTCATTGATTCGAAAACCCTTTCCAATACAAATTGTCTAAATTATAGTTAAAGCAAATGGTCTTTATTAATTACATTTGGAAACAAAATATTAACTTTTATCCGCTTACAGAATCCATGTTCCTTTTTGTGTGACTGTGGTTGCCTCCAAAAATTTGAAGAAACTAATACATTTCTGAAAATTTCAGAAATACTGTTATTACTTTCAATTGAGAAAAAAGTCTAAGCAGCTTATTATCAGAAAATTTCTAATATGTTTATTTATATTTATCTTTTAGTGCGCTGGATTAAAATTGCTAAGAGTAGTTAATACTTTGTAAATATAGGATGAAAATCAGGCCTTAGGCATTCAAAAAAATCTTCACAAACTTACCATGCATATTCACAAACAGTAAAGTTTTCTTATTCCAAACAACTTGATAATTAAAAATGCTAAGCACAGAAATCGTTATTTAAAATTCACTAAATGTCTCAAAAATAGTTATTCGTAAACTATTGCACGTTAAAGAATTTTTTAGGTTTCGGTACTCAGTAAATGCCATGTCGAAATGTATTACAGTAAAGAACTGTTTAAATGTCTTTCAAGGGACTGACATGAAACTACGTATAAATGAAAATACGTATAACTGGAACATTAAGAAAGAACTTACATTACATTACCGGTTTTAAGCTACTAATGTAAAATTATCTACATAAATTTACATTAGTAAGTTTTTTCCAGGTTCTAATACAACGAAAACAGAAACTAAATTAAAAAATAATAAACACTTATCATAAAAGTGAAATAAATCATAACGTTAAAGCACTCTATATTAAAAACGCCATAGATTGATTAATGTAGTACACAGTGTTTAACTAACTACCACATTGTCATAGGCGCATCCACGGAGGAAGCTATGGGGGCTCCAGCCCCCCTCTCAAAAGTGGAATGTTAGAAGTGAAAAGCATTGAAAAAACTTAAGAGTAACGTGTAAGTGGGTAAGTGCAAGATTCAGCAGGAAGGAGTCTGTGCTTGTGTAAACGTCACCTTTTCACAGACGGTTTGCACAGCTTTAGGTGCAAATGTTGTGAAACTTCGGAGATATCATATGTTCTTTAAGATTTAATTTAGGCTAGAAACAATATCCCATGCTTGAATACTCCAAATTGACTTTATTTTGCAAGTAAATTTTTTGTTGGTCGTTTTCCATGAAATATCGGTCAATATATGCACCAAAAATTGCAAACTTTTGCAATCATTAGAGAAGGTTAAAAAAATAAGGAAATAAAAATAAAAACCTGTTATCTACGAAGGTTTTAATACCTTGATGCAAGAGATTAGCAATCTGACTTGAAATTTAAAAGTGGATTATAGCTTTAGAAGCTCTATCTAATAACTCACGGCTCACGAAGATTCTAATGCTAATCAGAATTAGATAAATTACAAAATTATTTCAAGTCTGACGTCGTTTTTTCACGACAGTCTGTTAAAATAACTGAGTTTCTAAGTCATGTTTAAGCCCGTGTCATCAGAAAGTCGTCAACCTCCTTTGCTGTAGACAGCTTTACATTAAAAAATATATCATAATCGTCAATTTTTACTCAATAGTTATCAGAGAAGCTCGTTTAACGTGAAAATTCACAAAAAATCAGAAAACTGGTACATTTTCAAAATCATAAATTCGGTGATTTTTTCCATATCGTTTTAATAATCTATTCAAATTGCCAAGCCCATCGATCGAACAGAGTGAATTTGTTTTTGTATTCTAGGTTGAAAGACAATATTTCACATTTACTCATATGATAATATTAGCTTATACGCAGTATATATATATATATATATATATATATATATATATATATATATATATATAGGTAATTAAAGTATATCAGTGATTTATCAAATTTCATGAATGAAGTTAAGGGAACTGCTCAATGGGAAAAGGAATAAGCACTAGGAAAAATCGCAGTTTCGATTTTTCCATGCCCTCTATCTATATTTTTCGGTCAATTCTTTGTAAGTTTTTGCAAAACAAAGTTTTCATCTCTCATGTTCTGCTGTTATTTAAAGAGACGAAAAATGGACTTTCATTTTATTTTTTAAAATAATTAATATAACATGTATTTTTAAATAATTAATAAGTCTTCCATTTTATTTTTTAAGTGATCAATTGGGGGGTGACCCCCCCGCCGGTGGTTGCGGGGGGCTTAGAGTCCGCCCCTGCGCCGCAACCGTCCTTTAATGTTTTCTAAATCATTCTGGGACACTCTGTATGTGTCTTTTACATCAGTGAAGGTCGACTTTACAGGACCGAAAAACTAAAAACGGCATACGTTTGAGCGTCGTTTAAGCGCGATTGAGGGCTAAAAATTTCGTTTAGCCGCTCAAACGGAAATGAAAACGAACATGAAAACTCAATGAAAATGAAAACTCAAACGAAAATTTTTAGCCCTCAAACGTATGCCGTTTTTAGTTTTTCTGTCCTGTAAAGTCGAGGGGTTAGCTTCACAGACCTCATTAGTGAGCCACAGGGTGCAAGAATGATAAAAATTTAACATTTCATTTTATTTTTTTGCCTTACTGAATGAAACATTCTAATATTCATGTATTAGAATGTTTCTCTGCACTCTAAAGATAAAACACATGTGAATAAATATATGCACTGCTTAGATCCGTTCCAAAAGCATTTTTAATTACAAAGTATCCGTTGCAACAGAAGGGTGGAAAAAAATATCACGGTCGAATAAGCGGGGAGAGGAAATTTCCTCGCCGTAATGCAAGTGAGCCCTCTCTCTGCATATCGCTCTGATAAGCGAGAGTCTAATACTGCAAGTTCAGCGAACTATGATTAAAAACAAAGAGCTTCTAAGGCATATAAGTACGTAAAAGTAGGAATAAGTAAGAGTGACTCAAAGTAGAGGGAAAAAAAAGATAATTACTTTATCTTGGGAGGCTCTATAATCTTCTAAACTTTAAAAAAAAAAAGTTCTAAAATTGCATGAAAACCACACAAACTTATAAGCTTATTATCGGTGTTTTAGTTTGCGGCTTTATTTATTTATTTTTTCAACTTTGTTGTGACCTCCCTATTACTGGAGGAGCATTGTTCTAGGCTTATCGAGTCCAATGCACGGAAATAGTTCGTTCGGTCTTGTCTGTGGTAGAACGGAATTAAAATTTACGCAAACAACACGAGCAAAAGTAGTTTAGTGAAATGCACGGCCTACGAAAAATTCCATATTTCATTATTTCATTCTGTGGATAAAAAATTATTTATTTGTTAATATTTTATATAAAAAATATAAAAGATATTTATGTATCTAATTATTTTTTTATATGTGGTTTTGGAAATGAAAGTGTGTATGTGACAAAAGAGAGCAAACTGATTCATTTTTCCTTCAATACATACTTAATACCTTTATTTTTTTAAGTGTGCATTTAATTGAAATGAGTTGTATAACAGATTATACAATAGAAATCTGTAATATATTTATTTATCTTTTACTACTATATCATCTCTGGTATTGACATCTGTGTTATCTTATCTGTGACATCTGTGTTATCTGTGTTAAATTTTTACGTTTTCTGCATTCGATTACTGTGTTTATTAAGCAATGCGTATTCATTAGCTGTTACATAATGTAGAAACCCGAAGTTTTCTCTCTAGTTCTCATAAATTAAAAAAAAAATAATAATAATAATAATAAAATCTTTAAAAAAATAACTTTCTCTGTAATATTTCTGCGATATTTTTTCCCTTTAACGATATTTAATGAGCAGTGCCCATTCATGTCCCCTCAAACTAAAACAATGGATATCATTATTTATGGAAACATCAGAAAAATGACGATTACTGAAAAGTTACATATGTAGTTTAATGAAACTACCTACCTCAGACAGTAAGCTGTAAAATAACTTGGAAAGAAATTATCTGGCACATAAGGTGTTGTAGAACTTAACATTTGAATACAACAAATTGTATACAACAGATATTAAGCTATGTACTGTAACATGAAAATAAATTATCAGACATATGAGGTGTTTGTAGAGCTTGAAAAAAATCTCTGAAAAAAAATATGTATTAAACTACAGAATGAAAAGACTTAATAAAACATTTCGAGTAAAATAATGAATATCTAGTCACTAGACATTCATCAAGTTGAACAGTACACAGGGTGCGAATTGACGGGGGGGGGGATGCAGGGGATCTTCCCCAGCCGAAGAATGTAATATCCCTGGCTAGAGAAATATTAATGGATCCCTGCCAGGTACACTATTTATCCCCTGCTGGAGAAATGTTAAATTAAATCTCTGATCCTACAAGTTCATTAGTACTTAACGATTGTGAGTATTGAGAATAGAAATACGCACTTCTTTTGTTTACTAGAGAAAGGGGCCTGATGCCACTTCTCATTCTGTAACTGGGGTCAGCTTTCAAAGTAAGACTGCAAAAAGAAGGAACAAGCACTGTTCTTCCGCGAGCGGAATTTGAGGGTGGACGTAGAATCGACATAGGCAGGAATATATGTGCATAGAAAATCGGGGGGTTGACTTTTGTTTGAATCTAAGCCACTTCCTAGACTTATTGTCGACTGCATTTACACCTTCCATCCTTTTTCTTTCTTTTCTTTTCTGTTTAGCACTGGGGTGCTATTTCTTTCAAGCACGGGATTTTTGTCTACGCGGCGCGCCATGGTCACTTTTCCGTTCGATCCATAGTTTCTGCAGAGTGATTGGATATTGCTAACGGAAACATGGACTATCCCTTCAGATGATTTTCAAATGCCAGGATTCACTTGGGTCGAACGGATAGACAGTGGTTTCCCAAACAGAAAGCCATCTGGAGTTATGATTTTTATAAAGGAAAACTTAATGAAACGCTTTACCCGTTCCTACACGAGATAGATCAAGGGTGTTCAAATGGCCATTGCGTATATTCGAGATAAAGTGGGATTTGCAATTACATACGCTAGTCCTCGAATTTCTTATGAAGACAAATGAGACGCTGTATACGAAACGTTGCTGAAGGAGGATGACTGTAAGACTATTTTAGTAAGCGATTTTAACACATAATTAAATTCCGATCCAGGATCCAATTTCATATCTGAAATGGGTACTTTAGATTTTCCAATACGCATTCTTTCAAAACATTTCATCACTAGGGGGCCAAACCACAATGGATGAAATTTTCAGCCACAAAATTATGCGAACAGGAGTCTATAGGAGCACTTACAATTATCATTTTCCTCTATGTGGCAGAATGGATTGAATAGATTGAAAAAAAAAAAAATCTGAAATTCTTCCAGCCGAGTGCGTAAAAAATAAAATCTGGGAGAGTTTTAGATTTTTATAAGTCTTTTTTTTTGTTTTTTCAAATGCCCCTCCTGGAGACTATTTTCTTTCAAATGCCCCCACCCCCTGCAGAAAATGTTCCAATTCGCCCCCTGACACTACCAAGAGTCCGCTCTTTTTCAGTCTAAAAAAAAGTTCCAAGTATCCAGAAGGGTAGAAAGCCCGAAACGTAAGTAATCCTGTAGTTTCAGGCTTTCTAATTTTTCTAAACTGAGTGGGTATGTATGTATAAGAGGGGGCCTCCTGACAAGTATCTGCCACGGGCGACATTTGGCTTTGACACCATTCCGGCATTTATATCTTCTATAACGCCACTCTCCTTACGCAGAACATGCAATATACGGAGAGGAATTTCATTCTCACTGTACGTTTAACCAAATTCCTTTCACAATCTCCCAATAAAAAAAAAAAATCAAGTACATAGGGGGTGCGCGAATATCGTACGGCTACAAAACAAAAGACATCAGTCTTGGAGGGTGTTGCGCACAGATTGAGCATGTAACACGATTACTCAACCGCGGCGTGACGTCATGTTAGGAGCTGAATCCCTTCTATCATCTATTCACCCCCCCGTTATTTCCCACGCTCGGATAGATCTGTTCGACCATTCTGGCATCTGGCGTGCTTCTCTGACACCCTGGGCTTGAGAAGGAGGCGTGCCCACAGGGGGGGAGGGGGAAATGAATTGTTGAACTAAATGGCCGAATCCCCCCCCTCCCTGGATATAAAACTCTCACTCTAGTACGGGGGTTTTAATAATTCAGGCGAACAATGGAAACAACACGTGGCATTTTTTTTTGCTACTTATCCAGTAGCACTTGAAGATCGCTACCCAAAAAAGTGGCAGCACTCAACTTGTGCTCGGATGGATTGTGCAAAGCGAATGTTTTTACTCAACCATATGCTAAGTTGAGAATGGGTAAAGTTGCTTTTCCTTTTTTGGAAGACAAGTCAATAGAGTGTCTTTCAAAATATATTTTAACATTGTAGTTCGAAAAAAGCATGTGATTTTGGTACATAAATACGAATAAACTCCATGCACTTCAACATTTTCAGAAGCCCTCTTTACAAGCTGTACTATACATTGCAATGAGCGACAAACCTGTATCAGTTGAGAGACTTTCAGAAAAAAATTCTTAAAAATCGACAATTTAGTAGGATGTGTCACTTTCCGAAAATTTTTTACTGTGCAATTCCATGCTACAGAAATTTTTCTGAAAGTTTTATAAAAGGCACCACTGTTTCATTTATTACAGAGGGTAATACAGCTTATAAAGAATTATCATTAATTTTTTTCGAGTCCCTGGGACAATTAGTTTATTTCAATTTGTGTACCTAGACCTTGAAGGAGATTTTGTTTCTTCGAACTACGCCCTTAACGGTGTTGTTCGAAAAAATCATGTGATTTTGGTACTGAAGTACGAATAAACTAATTAGGCCAGGCACTTCAAAATTTTGTAATTATCTCTTTACAAGCTTTACTATATACCGAAATAAACGATAAATCTGTATCGGTTTCAAAACTTTTAGAAAAAATTCTTAAAAATCGGAAATTTTAGCAAAACGTGTCACTCTTCGAAAAATGTTGCAGCTCAGATCCATGTTTAAGAATTGTTTCCGAAAATTTCACAAAAGCCACAGCTTTATCGCTTATTGCAGTGTGTCAAGCAGCTTATGAAGAACCCTCTGGAATTTTTTGGAGACCATGGTGCTATATTAGTTTATTTCAATTTGTGTACCAAGACTAAAAACAGAGTTCTTTTTTTCGACATACAACCTCAACATGGAAGCTAAATCACGCCAAAAGCATCGATTACAAAACATTTTACAGCTCAAGAGACTTTTCAAGCTCAATTTGACAATGTATTGTCAACAAACTTGGCAAAATATTAAGAGATAACCGCAGAAAGCTGAATATCAGTACATTGATGTACCTTTACGAGACCCTGGAAAAGAAATTTAAATATTATTTTCATCCTTTCAATGAAGCTTCTCTTCGTTCTGTTTACTTAGGGCATAGTGACGTCTGTATATTCACTATGTCCGAATGCCATAGAAGAAATGTATTGGAATTCATTTGAGTTCTGTGAATTTTAATCTAAATATACAGCCAACTAATGGCTTTACTTTTAAATATAAAATTAAGTTATATACAAGATATATATTTTAAATAATGAGGTTTTGAAACAGTTGAAAATCCTTATGCAGAAACGTTAAAAACGTCTGTCTCGTTTCGTCCGAAGTCCATACCTACCTAAAATGGTAGAGGCGGCAAATAAAGAAGGCGTGTGTGTCATAGATTTTAATTTGCTCTGGTAGTAAAAATTTTCTAAGCAAAAACGTGTCATTATGATTTTTCATAAGTGTCAATTCAAATGTTATGCTTATAAGTTTTCGTCTCTATGCTTACAAGTATCCTGGATAACATATAATCTTGTACACATTTATTTTTTAATTTTCAGTATTAATGCATTAAAAGTATCTGCCTACCAAGGGTATCGACTCTTCCCAGTAATGAAGGGACTTTATACAGGCTGTCTACAAACTACTTGGGCAATTTCGTATGTTAAGAACTTAAAATATTAAATGAAATTAACCAATTTAAAATCAGACTATTGCCACCCACATTTATTCTGCTACTGTTTAAACTGTTACGGGAATTATTTACCTGGACGTGCTACAGATTTTCCTTCTGCCAACATCAAAAGGAAAACGCAAGGATATTACATTTTTCAACAGAATGGCATGCCTGGTCACTACCACGGCGACGTTACAATGATTACCACGATCACCAGGTCTGTCACAGCTGGATTTCGTTGTATGGGATTTTGCTAAGGATAGAGTGTACACTCCATCACTTCCTGCATCCATTCCTGAACTAAAATTAAGAATCTGCAGTTAACTTCATAGGCGCGAAAGCATACTGGCAAATCTGCGGCAAGAATTGAATGACCGATGGGTAGTTTGAACATTAACGAAAGGAAGTCACATCGAACATTTGTGATAATTTTGAGTTTGGACTATTTCTCTATCTTACAACAATATGCACATTTTTTTCTCCTGTGAATTTCATTCAGTGAAACATTCTTTTTGACCAAATAATTTGTAGATAGCCTTTATCTGAGTCATGATTTAAAGTAGTTGGAATAAACTACTATAATTATCATCATCATTATTATTATTATTATTTAATTAGTAGATTTTTCCATAAAGAAATGTGTTTATTTTATTAGAAAACTTCATCGTTTTTACAAGTAAAACTTTGTAAGAATTAAAATAAATTTAAAAACAAAACAAACTATCGATCCAGGGGCGTAGCCAAGGGGGGGGTTAGGGGGGTTATACCCCTCCCCATGAGGAATTTTTTGCCATACAAAATGTATATTCCTCACTCCCTTATCATACACCAGTACCGTATACATATATGTGAGTTGCAGAAGTCGTACCCCACCCCCTTCCCCATGAAAAATTTCTGGCTACGCCACTGATTCACGTACATATAACTTACTCTTAACTGCCAACTAGTACGGAATAGAATTAACCACTTTTTCTACATGATTTTTCGGCTTAAAATATAGCAAAATGTTTGTGCTGCGCGCTCGAGCTGGTTACTATTTTGAAAAAAATAATTAAAAAATATACTGTTTACAAAAAGTGGTTAATTATATTCCGTAGTAGTTGGCAGCTATGACTTACTATGTATAAGTGTAAATTATTGGAGGCGCCCATAAAGTGGCTCTCTGGGTCCATAGAATTCTACACCTATGTAAGGTAAGTATCCATGTTAGTATCTTTCTGCCATGTTATATCTCTCCAATGATGAGGAAATTTTACGTGACAGTAGTGATCCAAAGTAAGCGGGATTAACTAATCTGATGATTATTTTTTCACAAAGGAAGGTTACTTGTTTTAAATGTATTACTGTATAAAATTAAAATTAAAAAAATGTTTTTTTTTTTTTACAGTAAAACTCTGTAAAGACTGAAGTAAATTACTTTCAAAAATGTGTATCAAACCTCCCCAGTCTCGCTCTCCTTTCACTGAAAAAATATATTGTTTATGTCGTTGTTTGAATTCAAATGTTCTATTAAGAAAATTTTCAGTATAACTCCTCCTCCACAGCACTCACAGAATTTTTGGTTAGTACATAAACATTTCTCTGCGTTCAATAATTCTCTGTAATGTCCTAAATACACGAAATTCACATCTCACAGTGTACAAAAAAAGAAAAAAACGTGTCAAGAAGATATCAGGATGCGATCCAATACCTAATTGTAACCGATATAACTCTTTTATCCGAAACACCAATTACTCCAGCAAACATAATATATATATATATATATATATATACACACACACACAAAGGTAATTCGTTTAATGGATAGAAATCAATTCTTTTTACCAAGATGGAGTTATACAAAAGGAAGTGGAAAAAAAAAAAAAAAAGGGTTTCCGCGCAGGCTCCACTTGTCACCTTTGATTATAGATTGGACATTTCTCGGCTGCACATCGGCTTCCTATCTTTTCTTCCATTCACACAGATATTTTTTTTTCTCTTCTCTTCTTTTTAGCTCGGCGTAACCTCGGGTGAAAATATCTTCTGCTTGCTGAATGACAGATGGAGACTTCCTTTTTTTATTATTAGTATTTTAAAAAAAACCTCATTTTTTAAAAAAAGGTCCTGCGGGGTTGGGAAATGGGAAGTTTCAGAAGAAATACATTTAGATTTTTATCATTACGGGATGAATGGGTTAGAAGTTTTGGGCATGTGGCTCGTGTAATAATAGAAAAATGATTTTGGCTGATGAATTTCGTGATTACGTTTATGGCATATTGAATGACTGAGCAATGCATCTTCCGTGAGTCATTTTTTGAGCTTTTAATTGCGGGCATAAAAAGAGTTTTTAAGTGTATGAGTATTATACCGTTTCATGAATATAGTAGAGTCTCGATTATTTGAGTTTCCTATAAATCGGAGTGTGTGAAAAAAAATCGGTTTAGCTCCCAAATAATGACCATCACATGCAAAACACGTGAAAGACTTTTTTTTATCACCACAAAATTCAAATACTTGCGGCATCCGTAAACCCCATCAGAAATCCACCTCGTAAAAAAAAAAAAAAAAAAAAAAAAATCAGTGAATTCTGTTCTGTTTTGTCTTGTCTTGTTTTCATGGATTATGGGCACTTCGACACCTTTATAGCATTTTGTACCAAATCCAAATGCAGATTAGATCGAAAGCGGCAGCACCTGCCGAGTGTGTTCATTTCTACCACAGACTCCCGAACAATTCATTTCTAACTTCATTCAGGAACCGAGAGATGTCAGCACTACCGATCGTTTTCGGTGCGTCCCAGGATCGAAGTCGCAACCTTTCGGCTGAGAGACCGACGCCTTTCCCAACTGGGCTACCGACGAAAACGAAAAAAGAAAATTTTATCGTTTATGTAAACTAATAAAGGTATTGAAAGTTAGGAATTTTGCGTGTTGTCATAAAGTTTTTTTTTTTTTTTTTTTTTTTGTAATGGGAGGGGGCTGGGAGTTGATAATACATTTATTTAACACTGTTGAAGCAAAAATTGGTCATTGAAAAATAATATATATTTATAGTACCAAAAATAAATTCGGAGGAGCTCCCATCCCGAATAAGTTGCCATTAATTGAAAGGTTAGGCGAATGATATGTATCATCTGGCAGCATTCGAAAGAAAAGAAAAACAAAAAAAACCATGGTTTTCATTTCATTGCACCATGCACTTTATGCGGAAAAAAACGTTTCACAGCAAGACAAGTCTGCAAGTCTTAAAAGTACAAGACTGTTAAAAGCTTTTTTTCCCCAATATTTTGAACAACAAAATATACAATTATATATTTTTGTCAAAACGAGAGCGTGATTCCAAATATTTTTAGAAGAAAAAGCAAAACTAATGATAACTCTATGAACGTGCATATACAGGGTAAGCAAAATAAAACGGGCTCAGAAGAAAAATAGAATCCTGACAGAGAATCTACCCGTATTCATGAGCAGGGGAAGCTTCCTGGATGTTTTCAGCAAGACCGAGCAACAATATAAGCCAACAGGAACACGTTGTCACGAGCACATGAAGTGTTTGATGAGGAGAGGATAGTCAGCAGAAGCAGTGCAATCTCTGGGAGACTTAAATTGCCTGTTTTTTCCCCCGCTATAATTTTTTACCTGTGAAGCAAATTGAATCGTCAGCCGTACACCATTAATAGAAGTGCTTCAACCTTTCACCATTCAATGGAACTCAATTAGTTGCATCGTTTCTATGGAGAAACGTTTCACCATGATTCAACTTCATTGATCAGTTTAAACACCGAATCATGGTTCAACTTTTGTCCACAGAGCATGCAGCTAATTCAGCACCATTTTATGGGGAAATGTTAATTACTTCTATTAACAGTGTACTCAAACTATCCTCAGAAACCTCAAGGGCTGGAGCAGAACATTGAAAACGCTGTTGCAGCTAACCCGAATACGCATTTCCCATCGCTTGATAAATCGAGCACAGCGTTGCATTTACGTCAGTGGTGGACATCTCCAGAATTTTTGGTAATGGTATGCAGGCAGTTTGATAAGTTCGTGCTAAGTCTCCGATGGTATCTCCATTGTACTGCCTCCCGGTTATCCTTTTGTTTTTAGAGATCTTCGGAGATGCGTTCTTGAATTTTTGTATGTGAAATATTTTGGATAAACAATTTCCAAATGGAGGAAAATTTTTGGAGACAAAATTTAATCCCCCTCCCACGACCTTACGTAGATTCACATAATCACATGCCTTTCTAAGTTACAAAGACGCAGAGGTGATGATTCTTCTTTTGTTTTCTACAGTGCGGGGTGAGGGAATGTTTTTCCAAAAAGTTTTTCATCACAAAGAAACTTCGTTAACGAATCTCCAAAGATCGCTAAAAAAGGAATATCACCGTGAGATTGTATAGTGGAGACATGGTTTAGACTTTGTACGGACCTAATGAACAGCCCTCGTAAGTTACTCACGATTCCGCTTAAATGTTATAAATATTTTTCCTTCCGGTTTTATTTTGCCCACCCTGCATTTAAAAATGTCTTCAAAAATTCTAATACTCATTATAATCCATTTCCCTTCATCATAAGTTTCTTGCTCATTTTATTTTTTAATACCAACCAATTCGAGCTAAAAAGAAAATCCCATAAAATGCATGAAAATTTTTTTGTTATGAAACTCCAGGTAAACAACGTAGAAAAGAAAATATATATCCTATTGATAAGTCAAACTGCTCATAAATTTTTGTCGTCATTTATCGAATAACATAAATTTTTATTCAAATAAGAGCTTTATTTAAATTATGTATTGAATTTAAATGAGCACTCGCTGCTAAATAGGAAAAAAAAAATCAATGTGGTTGGAATAAAACGTTCTCCGATAAAAATAAAACATTTTCATTTTTCAATATTCATTACCGTAAGTTATTTTGGACAGTTAAATCTTTCATGCGGCATTGGGGATGAAAAAAAAAAATCTGCTTTTCTTATTTTAATATATTTCAACCGGCAGCATCATACATTATGGAAACATTGCACTTTTATTTTTATAATTTATTGTTTAAACTCCAGCGAATACACAAAGTATAAAGTAAAAATTAAAAAAAATAAAAAACAATAAAACTCTTATTAAAAAAAATGAAAGGATGTAGAAAAAAAATAATTGTTTAATGCAGAAAAAAAAGTTACTTCTCAGCATTTAACTTTTTGTACTCTAATTAGTAACATCATTGATCTTTTGCTTAAATGTTTTCTTCTTTTTATTTACGCACTCTTCTTTTAAATACTGTGCGGATAACTGTAACCGTTCATTAAAAATGGAGTAAACGTACAAAAGCCAAATTAGAGATTCAACGCATTGTGCGGGAATGTTAAGTATTTTTCAAGCGTTTCAACATTATGTACGTTTTTTTAATGCTGTTTTAAATATTCTGTTCTTATATTTAAGCATAAATAATTTATTAAGCATAAATAATTTATTAAGCATAAAAATATTTTATTCCATTCCCTGTACCTAATTGGGCCTTTCGAGACATTTTACGAAGAATGCGTATCAACATATGTACTGGAAATTTAAAAATATACTTTGCGCAACTCAAAACATAAACACGAATAATTTTAAAAATGAAATTATTTTTAGATATATTTTTGAATTTGAAATTGAATCAAAAATAATGTCACACATTGATTAATGGCTCTAAATTAATAATACTCTAGTCCAGTTTTTTTTTTTTTTTTTTTTTTTTTTTTTTTTTTTTTAGGTAATGCTTAAAATTATCTATTCATTTTCAACTTTTTTTCACAGTCTGAAATTGTACTTACTTAACACAAAGTTTTCATGAATACATTTTTGTATAGGACATCCTATATATGACGGTCTAGTATATGGGTGAGACTTAAGGTTAATCATGTGACTTTATAGATAAATCGATAAAATTGTAATGCTAATTATCATAAAGCCATTAGCAAGTAATACGAGGTTGAAAGTCAGACAAAATCATTTGAAACAGAAAAAAGAAAATTTTTCTGTAATTTATTTACAATAAATGAAATAATATTTTCTGTCTTACTTGAAAATTATTTTTAAACGAAAATTAACAAAATACTTCAATTAAATACATAAAAACTTTCTGCACGGTGAATACCATATCCAATGACGTAAAGAAGTGATTTGGAAACAGGAAGCTCTTTTGTTCAAAGTATTAAATGACCGCGGATATTATTTGGTAGAAGAACGCGGAACAATAAATATTCCGCCAGGACAAATTGAAGCGATGTACATAAAGAGGTTCTAGAATGTCTCCCCTACACAAAATAAACATTGTCATCACAGTTATGTCTCTGTTTACAAAACTACGACAGTCTATTCTGCCCCCTGTTATAAAAATGTATTGCGCGGATGATAAAGCAGGAGAGGTATTCTTTTTCCTTGCAGAAACATTCTAAATGCATTCAATAAGCTGGGAAATGTTATATGCTCTAAGTATGAACAATTTAACACAATTGTGAGGAAATAACGGTAGCAATAGAAGACATGGGTGAATGCTATAGAGCGTTGGGAAGTTGTGCAAACTTAAAAGAAAATATATTCATAATTCCCGTTTGATTAAGAAACAGAATTTCTTCTTTTTTAAATACTCGCCTAAAACATAGTAGACGAGACTATGCGAGACGAGAGAAGATTTCGTAGCTGTTTTGCGAATATCGCAATTCGATTGCGAATGCTATTGCATTCATCCCAAACTAATCAGAAGTAAATGTAGAATTGTCAAACAAATGCAAGAATCTAACAGCATCAACTCAAGTTTTTAACTGCATTTGACAAATCTTACAGGTTGACTAGAATTAATTTAGATCCCAATTGGACAAAGCAACTAAGAAACACAATGCTGAAATTTTATGCCGAAAAGTATTCATATTTTAGCGAGCTATTTACAACAACAAAATAGCAAATCCAAGTTAACTATTAAAAAAATATCAGGAATAAAGAAAAGAAATACAAACTACTTTTTTGTAAGTGGAGCTTTGTGATACAGTTTTCTTCATAAATCGTCTACGTTTATTATAAAATGCAGTCGTTTTATTTTAATTTATCGCTCTTTAAAATGCACCAGTATATCAAAAATATGAGTTGAAAAACTACTACTTCTCTGCTACATGACTGCTACATGAAAATCCCTTGAAGGTATTTTTAGAAATTCAGAAATAGAGTTTAAATTCAATGCTTTCTGTATTTTCTTTCTTCTTCTGTCATTTTAAAAAGATTATGTTTGTAATTTTTTTTTATATAAATTTTCCTGAATGAAATATTGCCTCTGTTTCAGAAATTTAAGTTTTTCTTTTTCATGATCTGTTTTTTTGTTTGCATTCCATTTTCATAAAATTAATTTTGAAAAATAGATTTCGAGTTACTAGTTTTAAACTGGAAGTATTAACATTGAAAAAAAAAAGGAAGAAGCAATTTAATCGTGGAACTAAATCGACTGATTACATTCAGTCCTTTATGTTTTTTCGATGAACTAATTCTCAGTGGGTGTAAAATACGTGCATTTAAGGGAATTGTTTTTTTAATTTTTAGATTGCTTTCAATTTCTTCGAAAAGAATATATTGTCAATTCGTTGGAATCTTTTTTCTTCTGTGAATAATCAGCGATAATTTTTTTATCACGCGCAACAATTTAGATAATTTTTATACAGTCAAATTGGGGTTACTTTAGAAGTAGTCAAATACTAATTTTGTCACGCAGGAAATCTGCACGAACCATGATTTTAAAACATTGCCTCCAAAGTTACCGTTGATTGTAGTATGGCAAAAGCCAGAGTCGCGGTGGCCCAATTGGGAGAGGCGACGGTCTGGCAGCTGAAAGGTTTTGAGTTCAATCCTGGAACTCACCAAAGACCGCCCGGCTCGCTAATGACGACTGCGAAACATTAAATACGTAGTGGTCGCAAAGCCTTCCAAGTTCCCATACAAAACGATATCTCTGGAGTTGGCAAAAGTAAGCCTTTGTGTCTTCTGCTTGGTATTCGCTTCAAAATTAAGGAATTCCGGTGACAGTGGGTAGAGTGCTGCCATCTACCGGCTCCTGATTGAGTTAGAAATGAGGTTTTCGGGAGTCTGTGGTAGAAATTAATAGCCTTGGCAGAAACTGCCGCTATCGATTTAATCTGAATTTGGTGTGTACAAAATGCTCTAGCAGAAGTGCCTAAGTCCCCCAAACCCAAGAAAACAAGAAATGCAAGAAATATGGCAAAATCCGCCGAGGTTGGTCACATTTGGTGATTTATCATCAGTCTGAAGACAAAAAAATAAGTTTTTCAAACTGAAGTCCGATTGGGGGCTTCTATATTTAGCAAGAAATTTATAAACCTTACTGCTTTACAACATGAATAAATTTTCTTTGCGGTGAAATAGTTTAAGGAATTATTTAAAATCATGCTTGTTAGCATAGGTATTCTTAATGTAAATTCATGATGCGAAAAAAGACAAAGGGTCCTTTCACAATGCTAAGTATTTCCCTCTATTTTTCAAAGAAAAATTCTGGTTTTACATTCATTTCTCGTGTCATAAATTATTGATGTATTAAGCATTTAAGAAAATAACAAATTAAACCACACATCATTCCATACTTTTTTCCCTCATCGAATCCATCACGAGAATTCCTTCTTTAAAAAAAAAATAAAAAACGCTTTGAAGCCTGTTGTGAAAACTAATTTCTTCTCCCTTTTTCAAAATTGAAAGCACCACTTGGAAACCATTTGTGTTATGGAATAAATTTAATGATTCTCGCTAAATTTGGAAACTAATTACTTCATTTCAGTGCGATTTAAAATATTGAATAATTAGCGTTTGTGATTGATTTTTCGCGGATGGGCATTAAAGGTTACATCAAGGTTAATGAAACGCACAAACGACGCTGGGGTACGTATTTTTCCCGGGCAAAATGGAATTTATTTCCCCCTTCCGAATGCTTGCTTGTGTGATGATTTGAAATAAGCTGGGTAATTAGGAATAAATTCGAGTCTCGAGGTAATGTAGTATCTTAGGTAAATGATGGTTTGAGGAGACATTTCAAACTTCAATTTATGTATTTTTAATTTGGAACACGTTTACCCATTAGTAAATGCGTTCGTTCTCTGGTTCATTGTGTAATCGGGACGCTAAGAGATTAAAGCGCAAAGAAAAGGAATTACTTTTAATAAAGTTCATTTTGTTCCCTAATCGTTTGAGGAGTATGAGCTTAATTGATAATGCTTAAGTAGGCTGGTATAAAGGCTCTTATTTATTTTATTTTTCTTCAGCTTGATGTATTGGTAATTTAATGTCAATTGTTATGCATTTCGTAAAGAATTCCTGTTGTTCGTAATTCATTCTACAGAGTTTTGCAATGGGTTTTAAATAGCTACCGTGCGATTCTCCATTTGTAGAGCGTAACCTAAAATTGTTGTAGACTTTACGATATTAAAAAAAAATTCTATACGTAAGAACCGGGTATTTGAATGACGGACGACTTACAAAATTGCTAGGTTTTTCATTTATTATAATTTTACACCAAAAAATCTGACAGATAGAGCTAGTTGTCAAGTACATGGCGACTGTGGCAAAGATCTGGCGATATGATTTCTAAACAGGAGGATTACCTCCACATTGGTCAACATCTGTGCGCTGTAGCCTCAATCAACATTTTGCAAACAGATGGATAGATTTTGGTGATCCAATTTAGCAGCCTTCTCAATTACTGAATCTCGTTGAATTCCGTTGGTTTTTTTTTCTTGGGAGGTTACGTCAAACATATTGTTACAGGAATTAGAGCAACAATTCACAGTTGCGAATCATTCCATAACTCCTCAGACGCTTTCAAATACTTAGAAAGAAATCAAATATGATTTAGATGTACGAGCCAACCAAATGGTTTATGCAATTATTTAGCAAATCCCTTTTAATGCTACTCCAGGTAAAATATTTTAAACTTAACTGTATAAAGTATCCATGAATTCTTATGTACACTGTATTGATTCCACTGATCAAAATTGTCATAAAAAAACAAACTTTCCCTTTTTTTTTTTTTTTACAAGTAATTTATTTCAGCGATGAGTTACATGAAAAGATAGTAGGATCTACAGAAAGCTTCTGTAGATCCTGAGAGATTACTGAGATTTTATTGCAGACAACACTTTGTGAATAATGGCTCAAGCATCATAGTCATCAACTCCATTCAAACACCCCGTTTCAAGTGCTTTTCGGAGGTACATTACATCCCGAATCCTTCAAGTAAAATCAAAATTTTGAAGCACGATTCAAATCACGTTTAAAATACGATCCAAGCGAATTTCGCTAATGAAATCCAGTCACATATTAGATTACATAACCTCCATATATTACGAATAACGAGGATCGGATGCTATGTATCTCATGTTTAGTATTTCAGATTATAAAATCCCCTCCATCGCTTAAATGCATGCGCATTGAACAATTGATTCTTTACACGTAAAACTTGCATCTTGTGTGCAAATATATTTGCTTAGAAGTGTTTATTAACTTTAAGGTAATTAATAGCTCCTCTTATGTTAAAAAAAACTACAAAAAAACAAGTTCGAAAGGAAAGTAATACTTCCAAAGTTAATAATTCATTGGATCACTCATTCTGCAGCATCTAAGTTTTAACTATTCGCCACGAAGAATTGTTATTTAAGGAGAAACTTTCGAATAACTAAATGATTTATCCACATACTTGCTGCAACGTTCCTGCTGCGCAGAAAATAATTCAAAATTTTATTTGGGAGAAAGAAAACTTGACACTCGAAACAGGGCTTTTCTATCTATGAATTAAATACTCAGATATTAAGTAGAAAGGATCAAATAAATTAAGTGTGCAGCAAGTGCTCATGGGCGACAGTGACTCATTTCAAAGGATTTTTTGACTTACGTGTGACGGATACAAAATGCATACTGAATTAAAAATCTGCGAGTTTCTTAAAATGTTACTCAATGAACGTTTATTTAGGATTTTTCTTTTAACGATTTATCGATTTTCTGACGAATTTTCAATGCCAAAATTTCATTCAAGTAGCTTTAGATACGATCATTTTTTAGTCGCTAAGCTCGGTTCCCAGAAGAACACCGGCAGTGAAGCGGCACCAAAATGGGTCAGCACTTGGGAGGGTGACAAACTCTATCGGCTGGACAGCTGTGGGACCGTAGTTGGTGCACTCAAAATCTGTTTGTAGCTCCCATGGCCTTAGCGAAACCTCTGGTACTAGGTACCATCCAGGACCTAGGTCTCTCATATGGAATGCGTTCAAAATTCGGAGAAATGAACTAAATCTGCCTTTCTCCCACTTGGGCTCAGTAGAAAGGAAACTGCTCTGTTTCGCCCGTCTCCGTGTCCTATGGAATGGATGATCTGGCATCGCTACAGCATTAGCGAACGGGTATTAGAAACAACAACATCAACAATATGATATTTTTTGAGTTGAACTACTTAATCGACAACAATATATTTTATTACGTATGAAATGAGTATGAGATTTTAAGCCGATGATTGAGCCGATGACTTAACCGATGAATTGAGCGAATCATTGAGCCGATGGTTTTAAAAATAGAAAAGGAAATATATTTATTTAAGTGGAATATTAAGGAGTCTATTGAGTTCAGACATTGAAACGATTACGCGGTTACGTAATCGAATATATTACAATTACGGTTCTTTACGATTACTCTCTTTCTTACTTCGATTAAAGTATGGTAGCCCCCAACTACAAATTCTGTCGATTACGATTAAATAACCGGAATGCCAAATATCAACTTTGTCGATTAGGATTAGATTTCAATAACCAATCCAATAAAAACTTCCGATTTACGATTTAATTACGATTACAAAGTATTTTTTGTAAACATCCGTAGATTTTGAATTCTACAGATTTTACGGTGAGGACAGAACTAATTAACAAAAAAAAACACAGAAGAAACTAGTGTTTTAAAGATAAAATAATTAAAACTTTTAAAATAACACGTAACAGGATTCTTGAATACAGGTTTAACCCTCCAGAACCTGGCCTCTCAGGTCAAGACGAAAAAAAGAATTACTGAAAAAAATAAACCGCTCTTTGAATTTTTTCTAGATTTCATGTAGCTGCATTTGAAGTCACCTACTTCACGCCTGGAGGCATTTCCAGAATTTAGGTTTAACGTTTATTTTATAAAACAAGGCGTGCGCTTAACACTAAACATACCAACATTTAATATATACCTATTTCTACCACAGCCAGTCAAATGACCCGTTGTGGTAGATAACGGTATACGACAAATATAACTCAAAAAACAACAAAATACAAATAAAAAAATAATAGGATAGCAATTGTATATAATTAATAGAAAAATTCATCAAGTCAAATGTGCAAAAACGATAAGAATGTATGCGCATTTTTAATACAAAAGTTCATAATCGGACATTTGACCGCTTCTCTTCAACAATATCATTTGCTAAAGTTGTGAATAAAATGTAAATTTATTTTAATGTTTTATAAATATTTTTTAAATTTAAATGTGAATAATAATCAGGGGTCGATATAGGGATTTTTCCCAGGGTTTCATAGTCTTGATTTCCTATATCTATTTTTGTGATTTTCAACATCCATTTTTGTGATTTCTCTTACCAGTTTTTGTAAAAGTCTTTTTTTTTTAATAATTTAAAAAACCGAATGATAATGCAGGGTTTATCTAATCACTTGTATTTTTGTGAAGATACCGTTTTAATCAAATATAATTTTGTAATGGGGCCGTTTTAATTGATTGTAATGTTTTGAAGGGGCCAGTAAAACGGATTCAAATTTCATCTGCATCGATCCCTGATAATGTTGTATTTTTTAAAATTAGAAATATATATTTCCCTTCCCATAAAACAGTGTTAAAATCATATTTAATTTTTCTCTATTCTGATCAAAACTGATTATGATTAAAATAGTACTATTTACTTCAAATATTAGTTCTAAATGTAGTAATTATTTCTTTTATGCTTCAGTGTTATTTTACTATTTAGTTAACCGAGGAAGTCAAGTAGTTTCCCAAATACTGTAAAAAAAAAAAACATCGGACCTGATAGGCCCATATTTGTAACAATGTGAATGTACATGTTATACTGGAGTTCAAAAATTTTTCAGTATTTTGAATAGACTGTCCAAAGCAGGAGAGATATAGAAAATTTAATTCTTTGGGAACAAAGAAATACAATGGAACCAGTATGTCAGCTCTCTATGTTTGAAAAGAAAGTGGGAAAAAATTACTATGAAATGATTTAATACTTAATCTAGCAGCTCATTTCTAATGTGTTTAATCCTGATATTATTATTATCATCATTATTTTACAGAACTCCCTGCATGTAGTTTATTTACAACCCCATTAACGCTTTTTTACTCAACATCTCTCTAGATATCTTCTACCGATATAGCAGAATGTATAGTCCAGAACCCAAATCAAAATCCCCCAACCCCACAAAAAATGGCATTTTCAAAATGTATTAAATTTTTTCGAGTGGCTCAAAAAGTTTGAGCGATTTTACTATATTGTATTTAGGAATGGATGAGCGAGTGAATTTGTATCAGGTTTTTCTGAAACATGCCATTACTCAGTTCAAATAGAACCATTCAGTCAGTTGTAAAACGGCAAGTTTCTCTTAATTGAACCATTGTAGATTTTTTTTTTTTTTTAAGTAAAGTGTGATGGCTGCTGGACTCATTTTTTTCCACCAATTCATCGCAATTATTAAATCGTACGTAATATAAAATATCCTCCAAAAGAAAAATTTCATAAAATAAATGAAACATTATACATATTATTTTTTAATTGATTTTCCGCGCTTTTGTTTTTTCGTTTGAATGTAGTTAATATAAACAAAACATACACATAATAAAGTTTCTTATTATAAAGCATTATTATTTAGCTATTGAAATTTTTTATTGCTTTAACCACTTATCGGATTTACCCGAGCTGAGCTCGGGTAGGTAAAACGTTCCGTTTTGGATTATCCCGAGTGTAGCTCGGGCACTTAGGAACTTTTTCATTTCTCACGTAATCTTTCCCGAATTATTTCTTTCTGGTTTCAAACACTTTTATTAACTTTTTTTTCCCCTAGAAGGTAGAACTATACACAGTTTAGGAAATCTTATATGAAAATAGTGTTTTTCTGTTTTAAAAACATATCTATACCAAAATATGCATTAAAAAATTGACATTTTTTGACCCTCCAACACGAGAATAATTGAACCGGCATAGGGTTAATGATGCACTTGAAAATCCTCTAAAATTTACAGCTAAGGAATTTATCTAAGGAAGTCAAACTCAACTTGCATTTTTGCCAGAGACATACTTATTAAAAGATCAGGTAAGGCCTCTGCAGTGTTTTATTTAATCGATGAGATTAAATTTCTGATCACTGAAAATGCAGATCTAGCACATAGCATTGAGCACAGATGGAGAACTACTGAGAAATTAAGTTATATGCATTTACGTGTCTTATAAAATGTACAGATAATGTTTAATTAATTTTAGCTTACAATGTGTATTTTCATATTATAATAATCATATACATGTACTAGCTGAAGTACCCGTCGTTGACGGGCTAGTACTGAATGCAAATTTCTAAAAGCAAAAACTTTCGTCAGCATTGTTGGAGTACACAGAATGGATGTAGTATGTTGCCAAAGTAAAGAAAGGGCAATTATAATTATTATGTATTGTTAAAATATTACAGGTTAGAGAGTAACTAAGTAATACCATTTCATTCGCTTTAGTCGTAATTATGGGATGCGCGAACGAATATTTACACATATTCAAATAATTTTCGCAAAATCTCAAAATCTTATCAACATTTTTGAAAAATTGGAAGCCTAGAATTTAAGTTGAGTGACAACCTATCATGTCACCAAATTTTGTTTAATTCACTGCTGTCTTTATTTCGTGATGCTGGAACAAACATTTTAGCATTTTTAAACGATTTTCACAAAATCTCAAAATGTAATCAAAATATTTTAAAAATTCAACACCTATAAATTAAGATTAGCCACTACCAATCATATCACCAAATTTCGTATTAGTCGTTATTACGCGATGCTTGAAAAAATATAACCGCATTTTGGGAGAATTTTCACAAAATCTCAAAATCTAATAAAAAGTTTAAAAAATTGGACACCTATACTTTATGTTGAAAACAACCTATCATGTGACCAAATTTCATATCAATCGCTTTAGTCGTTATTACGTAATGTGTGAACAAAAATTCACTCAGTTTGAAACGATTTTCGCAAAATCCCAAAATCTGATCGGTTTTTTTTAGATGCTTATAGTTTAAGGTGACCACCTATCATTTCACCAAAGACCATTTTTTCACCTTTGCAGTTATTACGTGATGTGCGAACACAGTACGCAGTGTGAAACAATTTTCGCAAAATCTCAAAATCTTATCAAGATTTTTTTTTAATTCGACGCCCATGTTTTAAGTTGAGTGACCACCTATCATGACACCTAATTTCATATCATTCGCTTCAGTCGTTTTTACGTGATGCTTGAACACAAATTTACGCAGTTTGAAAGGATTTTCGCAAAATCTCAAAATACAAACAAGATTTTTAAAAAATTCGACGCCTATGTTTTAAGTTGAGTGACCACCTATCATGACACCGAATTTCATATGATTCGCTTAAGTCGTTTTTACGTGATGCTTGAATACAAATTTACGCAGCTTGAAAGGATTTTCGCAAAATCCCAAAATCCAATCAAGATTTTTTAAAAATTCGACGCCTATGTTTTAAGTTGAGTGACCACCTATCACGACACCCAATTTCATATCATTCGCTTTAGTCGTTTTTACGTGATGCTTGAACTCAAATTTACGCAGTTTGAAACGATTTTCGCAAAATCTGAAAATCTAATCAAGATTTTTTAAAAATTCGACGCCTATGTTTTAAGTTGAGTGACTACCTATCATGACACCCAATTTCATATCATTCGCTTCAGTCGTTTTTACGTGATGCTTGAACACAAATTAACGCAGTTTGAAACGAGTTTCGCAAAATCTGAAAATCTAATCAATATTTTTTAAAAATTTGACGCCTATGTTTTAAGTTGAGTGACCACCTATCATGACACCCAATTTCATATCATTCGCTTCAGCCGTTTTTACGTGATGCTTAAACAAAAAAAGGGTCACGGACAGAATGACAGAAGGACAGAATGACAGAATGACAGACAGACAAACTTTTTTTTGAGGGTCGCATCGGATTCCCGGGTGCTTGAAACGGATAGAAATCGCAAAATTTTTGAATTCCAAGAAATGTACAGACAAAAGTCTAATTTTATTTATATAGATAGATACTAGCTGAAGTACCCGTCCTCGACGGGTTAGTGAATGAAAATTTCTAAAACGCAAGAACTTTCGTCAGAATTGGAGTACACAGAATGGATGTAGTATGTTGCCAAAGTAAAGAAAGCGAAGTTATAATTTTCATGTATTGTTAAAATATTACAGGTTAGAGAGTAACTAAGTAATATCATTTCATTCGCTTTAGTCGTAATTATGTGATGCGCGAACGAATATTTACGCATATTGAAATAATTGTCGCAAAATCTCAAAATCTAGTCAATATTTTTGAAAAATTTGAAGCCTAGAATTTAAGTTGAGTGACAATCTATCATGTCACCCAAATTCGTTTCATTCCCTGCAGTCTTTATTTCTTGATGCTGGAAAAAATTTTCAGCATTTTAAAACGATTTTCGAAAAATCTCAAAATGTAAGCAAAATATTTTTAAAATTCAACGCCTATAAATTAAGATTAGCAACTACCTATCATATCACTCAATTTCGTAACATTCGTATTAGTCGTTATTACGTGATGTTTGAAGAATTATAAACGTATTTTGAGAGAATTTTCACAAAATCTCAAAAATCTAATAAAAATGTTTAAAAAATTGGACTCCTATAGTTTATGTTGAGCAACCATCTATTGTGTGACCAAATTTCATATCATTCGCTTTAGTCGCCATTACGTAATGCGGGAACAAAGATTCACTCAGTTTTAAACGATTTTCGCAAAATCTCGAAATCTGATCGATTTTTTTTAATTAGATGCTAATTGTTTAAAGTGAGCGAGCACCTATCATGACACCCAATTTCATATCATTCGCTTCAGGCGTTTTTACGTGATGCTTGAACACAAATTTACGCAGTTTGAAAGGATTTTCGCAAAATCTCAAAATCCAATCAAGATTTTTTTTAAATTCGACGCCTATGTTTTAAGTTGAGTGACCACCTATCATGACACTCAATTTCACATCATTCGCTTCAGTCGTTTTTGCGTGATGCTTGAACACAAATTTACGCAGTTTGAAACGATTTTCGCAAAATCTGAAAATCTAATCAAGATTTTTTAAAAATTCGACGCCTATGTTTTAAGTTGAGTGACCACCTATCATGACACCAAATTTCATATCATTCACTTAAGTCGTTTTTACGTGGTGCTTAAACAAAAAAAGCGTCACGGACAGAATGACAGAATGACAGACAGACAAACTTTTGTTTGAGGGTCGCATCGGATTCCCGGGTGCTTGAAACGGATAAAAATCGCTAAATTTTTGAATTCCAAGAAATGTACAGACAAAAGTCTAATTTTATTTATATAGATTACAAAGAACGCATCATTTCCGAAAGAACTGTAATTTTTAGAAGAAGAAAAAAAAAACTATCATGTTATTTCCACATGAAAAATATTATTCCAAGATAAATTCTAAAACTACAACTTCAATCGAATGTGCGAATGACTGCATACGTACCACCTATAACTGTTTGTTTGCTCTAAAGGTAAACTAATGTTATTTACCTTGGCCTTGCAGACGAACTTTACAGAATGTTTGCTGCACTGAGTGAACTTGTGAATTTTTAGTATAAAAGCGAAGCTAAACGAATCTCTACTTAACTCTGCGGTGCACAAATACCTCACGTTATAAACTCCATAATTTATTCCGAATGTAGCGGAGGTATCGGAAATCGATATTAACACGAATGAAATATATATAAAGTTTTCCCATATGTTGTTCCGGAATATCGATTTGCAAGTAGTTAATCTATTTTATGTTTTGAGCAGAAAGGCGTATCACTGAATATTTTTCTACTCATTTTCTTTAAAAGTGTTTGGATTTAAAATTTAAGCAAATCTTTCTGGGTCTTTTTTGGGGGGAAGATTTCGCTATAAAACGTTTTTATCGTGCTCTTTATGTTAAAGATTTGCTTTGTCTTTTAGGACGTTCATGCAAAAGAAATTGTTACTTCTAATATTGATCTCGTGTGTGGTAACATTAAAAATAAATACTTTTTGAAAATCTCATAAACAACGTTGCTGCAATAGAAACTGCATTTCACTTGAATAATAATGGAGATTGTACATTATTTAAACAAAAGAAATATCATGCATATGCGAACAGTACAACAATTTCATGCATGTTTATCCGTTTTAATGATAATACTAATCATTAGTAATAATGATAACTATTATAATAATTATTATTATTACTAGGCATTTCGTGTATTATTGCTCGTATTAATTATCATCACTATGATCATTATTATAAGGATATGACTACATGGATTTATGAATTGTATTTTTAAAACTGTTTTCTAATTAAACGATCCAGAATTTTTTATGATGGCCTAGCACTCTTTTCTGTAGACAATTAACGCATAACAAATAATGATCATCACCTTATCTTCAATATACACAAATATCCATCCTCATAATATCTTTTCCGATGTGACGTAGATTATAGATTTTTGTTCTTTTTTTCGGAACTTTTTTCCTTAACTTTAAGAGCAAGACTTACGGTTTAATGAGTTTGTTTATAAATATGCCTGTTACAAAGAAGTAAAAATACTATACTGGGTGTTCGTAAAGTATGGATACACTTTCAAAAAATAACTACAAATGAACTCAGATATTTATAGTTAACCAAAGATGTTTTTTGATAATCTTTGATATTTCATTTATGTTTCATAAATGAAATATCAAAGGTTATGTTTTATTAATTTTTTTTTCTTTCAAGATTTCAGTTTGCAAACCGTTTATCAGCCATAACATTTCCAGCGAGACTACATAAGATTTCTAACTACGATCTACGTAACATTACATAATGCACTCTCTGAGTGGTGCACCACACCTGTGATGACGATCGCATATCTAATTTTAATAATCATTTAATTTGGCTTTCTTTAATGTAATCCATCCAAAATCACGTATTCTCAATCATTTCTGTTCTCATTTTTCTGTCATTTCGGCTTTTAATCTGTATATTCGCTTTTCCTCGCATGCATTATTCTTAATTGTTTTGTTTCTCACTAGACCTTGTGGAGTCGCTCTGGGCTAAAAATAGATTACATTACGTTCATTTGCAATAGCAACGGCTTTTTGCTTCCTCTTCTTTGGCATAGTGTTGGCGTTTGTTATTTTTTGTTGCTCTGCCTCATCTTTAAAATTATTTGCTCGGGATTGCGTTATTTTAATGTTATTGGCTTAAGTTTTAAGGTAGCTCTGGGATTGGTGTTATTTATCTCAGCCAAGTGTTTGTTCTCGCCATTCTATGCTGGCGTAATTTTAATTCATTCCACCTTATTTTAACCGTCCTTAAAGGACGTATTTTGATTTCGCTGAGCCACCAACAGCCGTTGTAATAGGTTTATGTTTCAATAGTTTAATTTAAATGAAATAGTTTTAAGTATTTTAACGTCTTCGTAGATTTGCAACTAAGTGCATCGAACCTGGATTTCTAACTGTCACAACGCAGTTTTAATAATTTAAAATACCTTAAGCAATAATCTTCGTTATAACACAATCACACTAGAGCTAGTAAGTGTAGTGGAGAAATTACTTGCAGATCTATAATTTACAATTAAAAGTCGTTGTGAATTACCACAGGTACATTATATTAAAACACTTAAATAGTAATAAATTAAGACGAAATACGGTATTAAAAAAACTGTTTATGTAAAAGGACTATTGCACAATAAACATAATAAAACTAACGGCTGCTGGCGGCCAGATACACGTCTTAAAACGTCAGTATAATCACGGTGAAGAGAATTTAAAAATATCCTAACACCGAACTTCACAAAGGCGATAACAAAAACTTGGCAGAGATAACCAACGCCAATTACAGAGCAACCATAAAATTTAAACCAATAAAATTAAAGTAACAAAACCGCGAACGAATAATACTGAAAGATGGTGGAGGGCATCAAATTAATTTATGGAAAAAAAAAAAACGCCAAAAGAAGGGGAATGAAAAACCTGTTACCATTGCAAACTGACGTAATATAATCTATTTTTATCCTAAAACGGCTCCCAGTTGACTGGGATACAAACATAATAAAATGGAAAAACGGAATTACAGATAGAAAACAAAAGCGAGGGAAATTGAGAATAAAAAAATAATTTAGAAAGCATGATTTTAAATAGGTTAAATTCAAGAAACACAAAGTAAATGAGAATTAATCATTAATATGTCTAGACCTTTGGACTTCTTACGGAGATACCTGAAAACAATGCTTACTGATCGACAATTCGTGACACTGATAAGATGAAAAGTGGAATTATGGCGTTGATTTAGAGTGTCGATCCTGGAATGATTCATAGAAAGTGAGTATAAATCTAGTATAGACTCCATGAGTTGCGTGTGAATCATTGTGTACACATGAAATCGTGCAATAAAAGAGAGAGAAAAAAAAAAAGAACCTACCACGTATTGGGTCCACAGTTCGATTACAGTCGCGGAAGCTAGAAGGACCCAGTTTAAAAGTAACTTTAAGTTTGGCATTTGACATTTTCTTTAAATATAAAAAATCCGTTAAGTAAATATCTTTGTTTCTTTACTTGTAATTAATTTCCGAAACAGTTATCGCCAAACTATGTATATCAATCCAGTGATCCTATGAGAAAAAATATGACAAATTCATGATGTTTTTAATCCACAATTTAATGTAAAGTTCAATTTAACCACCCAAAACTTATTCCAAGTTCAACAATGGATAGACAGTTGTGCTTCCACAATATGCATCTATCTATGCATTACTCTGTGATATAACCCATCCCTAGCACCGAATGCTAAAGACAAAGAGAAAATATTATGCAAGTAAATCCCCCCCGAATTCGAACGTCTTAGTGCCGCAAAGCTCCCGGACTCAATCCAAAGCTGACAATCTGTTTACTGAACCATTTCCAGGAGAAGGGTTCTTATTTTTCTTTCCGATAGATGTCGCGGATGCGCCGTAATTTCATGCTATCTGAACGTCTATCAAATGTCATATGAAGTGCAGATGCAAGTTTACTTTGGATTGAGAAAATTTGATTTTCAGACGAAAGTAGAAATAAATTCCGTTCCTCCGGAGTTTGCTGATCATTAATCAGCGGCACGATAAAATCCAGGTCAGAAGAGATGGAGAATTAAGAAGGATCTCGATGGATGGCTGTTTGTTTAAACTGCGACGTTATAGTTTCGTCCCACTTAATGATGTATTAGTATTTGTATCGATAGCAAATATGATGAGTGCGGTAAAATATTATTTTTCAGCAAAGCTACTGAATTTTAAAACGAATGTCTTCAACTGAGTTCTGTGGTTCAAGGAATCACGATATGTATGCTAAAGCATTTTATGAGATATGCACAGTTTTTTTTTTCTTTTCCCTATTTATTTTTTATCTTTAACCTTTTAACGCGCAGTGTTCCCGCTCTGGGAACACCAACCTCTGGCGTTCTGACTGTTGCCAGTCACGAAGAATAGATGGGATTTCTATAAAAATAGTTGCGGGTGACATAGCGCCACGAGGATCCTTTACTTTTTAGCACGTCATTTCCTGTAAAAAAATGGCCACGATACTTTTTAACAGCACTGACATCTGCTGGAAAATGGAAGAATGCGAGAACAGCTGGATAGATGGCCCAATGCCTGAAAAAAGGGCAGCCGTTGCCATCGCTCGACTTAACGACCAGCAAGAGGGCGGACGATCGAAACGTTCATCGCGGGCCACAGATCTAGAGAGCCTTCTTTTGGCGCAGCTGGCTGTGCGGCACAACCAGCTAGGCGAACGCTAACATCGCGAGATGATATATTTCGCGGTGCTAAATAAGCCAATCTGCAAAGGATTATGTATATGAATGTATGGATAACCGGTTTCACGGCAACCTTACATGAGCAATGATTATCGGTTATGAGCATGTGTGAATCGTCAAATAATGACGAGTAGCCATGGGTAGCAAGGTATTTACCTGTTCCGTATTTCATAGAAAACATATAAAGTACCGTTTTCTTAGAATTAATTATCTATATACGTAAGTCTCCAAATTATGAATAAATGCCATGGATGGCAAATGCGCAAGGTGTTCCATAGGTTTTACACAACTAAGAATAGTGTGAAAATTAAATTTTTATGTTCTAAGGTACATGCAAGAACCCAGCAATGTGTAGATCAGTAACTTTCTATCTGGTCCAATCTTTGGGTTTTGTCTGCGGCAATTATTCCTTTTTTACGAATAAGCAAGTGTAGCGAGTGTTTAAAAAAGAATTGATATTCACACATGGTTTTACTAAACACTACTACACTGTCCCTTATCTGTTTTGCAGCTATGGTAAATCATTCTTAGCACATCAGTTTATGTGCTTTGAAACTTTAATTGTGATTATAGAAATTCTGAAGGAGGAAATTGTTTCAGATGAAAGTGTAGTATAACTTGTCCAATCATTCCGTACAACTTTAAGACTAAATTTAGTAGGGATGGACGCGATTTTTTTCTGAGACGAGACGGATTTACAGCTTTTTAACGGGACGAGACAAACATTTTTTACATTAACCCATCTATGCCTAGCGTCCCTTTTTTGGGACGGCATTTTCGCTATCAGTCGAAAACGTTATTTATCTTTCCTAGCCTTTATTCACGAATATTGAACCTCAACTCCACAAAATATTATAACATGACCCAGTAGGGTGTTAACATTTCAATTTTTATACATAATGATTTTAAAAGAAATCATCCCTTGTCCAAGAAGTTGACATCAGAAATTTAGCTATTATTTCTGGTATTGGCAAAAATCGAAGAAAGTCGCAAAAATAACTGGGCACGAATGGGTTAAGATACAGGGATTTTGCGAGACGAGACTAAGATTTTGGGCTGTTTTGTGAGACGCGAGACGCATATTTTCCGTCTCGCGTTCATCCCTAAAATTTAGATTAAAAAAATGTCATTAACGAGCAGGTTCTAAAACGAATTAAGTAAGAAAATTGAATTTTTTAAAAAATGACTTTTCACAAACGCTGTTAGATAGGATTAATTTATTCCTCTTATGATACTTTTAGAAAAAAATCAAAATTTACTATTTTGATGAATTCGTCCTAGTTTAAAACTTTTTGCAATGTAATTTGAATTTTGTGTGTTCAAGTAAGTGCATTCTTTAGTTTTCAGAATGTTTCATAATTCGAATAAGTTTTTCGTTTATTATTACGCTATGGTCTTGTGGAGACATTCTGAAATTTTTGATGTATCGGATGCAATTATTATTTTTTTAAAATTTATTGTCAACAGTTTTTAAACAAATTAGGTTTCATCGAAATATCGCTTTAATGACACTTAGTATAAAAGGTGAATAAAATCATCTATAAAAGAATGCTTTCAAAGGTAACAGAAGTTGTAATTTAAAAAATTACCTTTCAGTTTGAAGATTTTTAGATAAATGATAATGCCCTATTTTTAAGTTTCTAAGAATATTTCAGACTTTAGAAAATGGGAAGAGTTTAAACCTTCAAAGTGAATAGCTTAAAAAAGAATTGTTACTTATTTTCCTTAAAAATTTTTAAAGTGAACATTTGCTTTACACAACATAGAAAATGCTGCATAGCAGTTATTGAAAGTATTTGTACACCTGGTGAATTCAAAAAGATCACTTTGATAAACTAAAAGATAAATAAAAATAAAGCATGTAAAATGACGTTATTACGAAAATCACAAACGGCCTAAATTAATAAACCTTTACTTTCAGGGGAGGGGAGGATTAGTATTCATCATAAAGGTTATTTCGTTAAGTCATACATGTATCTAGAACTGATTACTGGCACTGAAATTTCCATTTTCTGAAAAACTCCTTGCATGAATTAATATTTTTGCATGATCTATAACGAAGTAAGTAATTTTCTCCAGGTAGTATCGGGGAAATATTTCTCCCCATTCTAAGAAGTGGAGAGAAGGTGAGAGCGAGTCCTATTTGGAGACACTCATTTTTCTGGATTTTCCTTAATACGCAGTTATCGAAAACCGATAAGACAGCTCATGAATTATGAGACAATTTCCTTATTTTACCTTTCTGAGAGTGCTCTCGGATATTTCCGACCTGATATAGATGAGTGTGCTTGCGCCGAGGGGGTTTTTGAATTGGATAGTGTAATTAACCCTCCAAGCGGCTGAGACTTAAAATCCCGTTCAGTTCATTCCAGTTCTCACTGCAATGCATCTATAATTTAAATTATTTATAACACCAAGGCATCATAAAATATATTTCGATATTAAGCTTATGGGTATTTTAGAATTTAACTTTTTAATAATTACAAATCTTCCTATCAAAATTTTATTTTTTAAATAATTTTAAAGCTGCATGAAAATTTTTCAGTGAAAACAACTTTACATTATTTGCCCATTCCCAAGATGCTCAGAGGGTTAAAAGTATCTATTTGCGATTTAGAAGAACGAATAAATATAGCCAAGGGGATAGACGCGAGGCTCTATCAATCAGTGAAGCACTCGATTTGAAAACTACGATATCTTGGAATGCACACAGCGTGCAACTTATTCATAGGCTAAACATTTGTCATAACTACTTGAGGATAAGATATAAATAAAATAGAAAGAAAATCTGAAACACTTTCACATTTTAAATACGCAATATAGTGCTACATATTAAAAGCGTATCATGATTTATACGTCGTCCCTATTTTTCTTTCTTATTCCATTAAGTTGGAAAGTATTATTATTCATGAATATGCCGTATTTTGCTTCCTTGTTTCATAAAACCCATCTTTGGAATCGGAATCTATCTTAAAATCGCCTACTTAAACTATTTTACAATCTTCGCCAAGTATATTACAACTATACTTCACCGTTTTAAATATTGGTTCGAATGTGCATCCTAATCCATGAGTGTGCCATGTTTGTCTTTCTTGGGTTATATCTACTTTAACGACCCGACTCTCGCCAAGATGGCGATCATTAAACATATGCAGTAACCATGACGATTTTGTGTATGTATGTGGCAATCGTCATTTAGAATTAAAATAGCGATTTGGAACAACCTGTAAGTACAGCATTCCGTTACATTTTTATTTATTTTGGGTTGCCAATTAATGTAGTTTTAATAATTAAGTGTCTTCAAATTCCTTAACTGGTGCGTTTATCGCTCATTTGTTCACTTTAGTTTTCATCTAGTTCTTTTGGGAGCATTGAAACTTGTGCATAACTCCTAGAGACCCATGACTGCAAAGCTCGCCAAAGTGCGGGGAATTTTTAGATTGGCGAGAGTAGGGGCATTAAAATAGGAATCCACTCTTTCTTGAACCATAAAACACATCTTTGGAATCGAAATCTATCCTAAAATTGCCTACTGAAACTGTTTTACAATCTTCTCCAGGCATATTTGAACTATAGGCATATATTCCAACTATATCGCACAGACATATTTTAAATACTGTTTGGAATGGGAATCATAATCCTTGAGTGTTTTGTGTTTTGTTCCATAAAACACTTCTTTGTAATAGAAATCTATATTAAAATCTGTATACCAAAACTCTTTACGAATTTTCGCCAAGGCATTGTCAAACTATACTTCACCTTTATAAATACCATTTGGAAAGTGTATCATAGTCTATGAGTGTACCGTATTTGTCTTCTCTGTTCTATAAAACCATTCTTCGGGAGTAAAATCTATATTTTAAACGCTTGCTAAAACTACTTTACATTATTCGCCAGGCGTTTTCTAGCTATACTCAAAATCTTCTTATAAATAAAAATGAAATTCTATTTGTTTGTTTGTTTGTTTGTGGATTTGAGTTGTATACAAATCCACAAAAATTGACCTATCACCCTGAAATTTTGCACAGATATGTAAAATAATATAGAATAAATCATAGTCCACTTTAAAACTTTGAAAGTCCACCCGTTCCCGGAATTTAAGAGATTTTTTATGTTCTCCATGCAAAAACCTTTCCGTAATTGTAACCCCTGTAGTGAAAAAAGTGTGAAATAAGGATCGTGGTTGCCATGTGTGGCGATTTTGCCGAATAAGATGTTTTAAATTCTCAAAGTAAAAATAAAAGAATAATAATGATTTTTTTTGTTAGTTTATATTTGTAAGATCATTCATTTTTTATTATAATCTCGTGTGCATGGGAAATCGGAGCAGGAATGAAATGTTTTATACGCAAAACAATAAGAATTGAAGATTTCCGAGGCTAATATGTAATTTTTTTTTTAGTTTGGCGAAAAAATAAAATGGCTCAAATGCTGATTTTGAGAAAGTGAGTTCTAGCGGTTTGCACAGTTTTCGGCTTGGCGCAATTTATTGAGAGCTTAAGGAAATAGATTTTTGAAAGCAAGTGCAAAGGTTTTATTAGAATACAGCGCTAAATTTTAATGATCCGTGAAGAAATAATGCAGTTATTAAGGGATTTCAAGCGATATATCTTCAGAATTCTCGCCAATTGAGTACATTGATTGACAGTACATTGAAGTTGGGGGATTTGTACATTAAAGTTGGGGGAATTCCGCCAAATTTCAGAAAATTGAAATCTTCTCATTTAGTACATCGGAGTAACGATGAATAAAACACGTTATAGTTGATAATTAAAAAAAATTCGGTTGTATTAAGGGATTCCCCTTTTCAAATAAATGTGTGCTTTACTTTTTGGCGGCCGAACCATTTCCCATATTGATTGCTGCTAAGTCAATGCTTCGAATGATTTCCTGAAAAAACTCTTGCAAAATGGCGTATGTTGGCACTTTGGCGAGGCTTAGATTTGAAACTGGATTTTATTTGAGACTGGGATATATAATGATACTGGTTATAGATAAAAATGAATGTTGGTATGTGTGTATGAGGTTGAAAAACTCCAGCACCGTTGCACCATGAAATTTGGTTCACCTAAGTCTTTTATCATTGAGAAGCTTTTTATGCTACCCGTTTTCCTCTAACTTGCCACTAGGTGGCGCAGCAGAACGTCGAATTCTATTCCGTTTAGCCGTTTACTATGCGAATATCGTCCAACCGATTTCGATGAAATTTGGTACACGCGGATATTAGAACACGGAGAATATTTTTCAGTATCCATTTTGCTGTAACTTGCCGCTAAATGGCGCTGCAACACATCAACTTCCATACCGTTCGGCCGATCGGCATAAAATTTCTTATACTTACACATTTCAGCACGAAGAATATATTCTAACTGTGTTCCTTTTGATGTTACTCACCACTAGATGGCACTGCAATGCATTATTATTTTAACTCGCCACTAGATGACGCTGCACTCACTCGTCAAAGCTCAGGAAGTATTTCCTGAGCTTTTTTTTACATAAATTTGACATAAAGTAGGTTGATGAATAAACTGTGGAGTGCTATTTAAAACTTCATGCCCTTGCTTGTGGCTTCACTTATTAGTCATTATTAGAAGTATTCCTGCAAACTGGAGTGTAAAAAATTCCCGACCTGTTTGCCCAAAATATCATTAGTTCCAGCTTCTTGTCTCGTATTGTTTAGCAGTTTCTTCTTTTCAAAACTGAATAACCCTTTCTGAAACACATGCACAATAAGCGCACTGCCACTGCTGACGACCTTAGTAAAATTTGACCTAGTAAAAAGTCTTAAAATATTGTTGATATAACAGATGTAGAATTTTTACTGCATGAGGGATTCAATTTTAAGATATAAATGATCTGAAACCTCATCGAAAAAAAAAATATATATATATATATATATATATAAACAAAGATACTGAACTTTGTGAATGTGTACTTTCAACATTAGTTTGAAAAAAGTGAATCATGAGTTTGATTTCTACTAAATCAAACTTTATGTGCAATGTAATGCTACCGAAAGAGTCTTAAAATTAAAAGCATATCGGCGTTGCATCCAAATTATCCTCTGGATGGGAAAATTAAAATTCTATCGAGCGTTATGAGGCTAGAGAACAAATGAAGTTATTTAAATATTTGTTCAATTATGCATGTCTGAATGCTCTAACTTTCCCCGCGTTGTAGTCCCTAAATCAACGTTATAATGCCTTTTCAATTAAAAGCGTCTAGGAAATAGTATTAAATGCTTAACCTCTATTTTATCGGATGCCATTCAGAGTATTACGCGAACGATAATGCTATTATAGATTTGAAATGTTTTGTTGCTGCATGAACCATCGCGAAATGACACGGAAAATGCAAAGCCATCGCAGTATGTGTATCCTTAATTTGTGTACTGAAATCACCTGATTCATTTAGTCAGATCAGGAGACTGTAGTGAAATGAGTATCGTTACGAGTTCAAAGAGAAATTCTGTAGACATACGTAGCTTATGAATTTAGTTTTCAATCAAAGTACTGGGTTACCAGAAAGTAATGTAATTTTTTTTCGTACCCCAATATTTTGCCTAACCAAAACTATTAAAGCTAATAATACGAAATCTGACATGTATGTAAGCTTTTAGCGTAAGAGTTAGAATAGAGTACATTGTCCAAACTTCGTAACTTGTGACGGATGGGGGACCAAAACGTTCTTTTCACAAATCATGGATGAACGCAAAGAAGAAAAGATATATCCATAAAATCCTTGCTGTAAAATACAAAAGTCGCGAATACCTGAAAATCGATTTCAGAATATTTCGATTATAGTATTCCAAGAAGGGTAGCTATAAAAAGAAGTCGAGGATGGTCCTTTTTTATTAAAAGGGAAAATATCTATGAAATTCTCGCTTTAAAATTGAAGAAAGAGGAGTACTATGCTTAGGCACAGCTTGTTTGTGATACAATAATTGTTAAAAATTTATTTCTTCCAATTTTATGAAAATAAAGTACATTACTTTCCGGTGCAAGTAATACTTTACAGATATTATAGTTTTAATTTAATATTACGGATATTCCTTGTGAAAAAAGAAATAAGCATCCCAAGACTTTTGAGCAGTTTTAAAAAGGATCTAATGATGCACTGGGAAAAATTATTAATGATGCTTCACTAACTCCACTATAAACCATTGGTTTGTTCCGAGTTCGATAGATTCTACGGAGTCGGTTTTGGTTGGTATGCTTTCAAATATGGAAACCGAAAAGGGGCATTTTCGACATGTTTTGCTTTTCCTCTATCGAAAAGGTAAAAATAATGTTTAAGAAATAAAAGAAAATGATCCGATGCCGAGAAGATGTATTCAGACCAGAAAGTCAATGCCAAAACTTGTTTTCAAAAATCGGATCCCGCCATTTCGATGTTGAAGACGATCCACGTTCTGGAAGACCAATTGAAGCTGAGTTGAAGCTGAAGGCAAGTTAAAGCTAATTTTCGTCAGTGGCATCCATTGATGAAAATAACAACTCGTAAGATCGGTGAAAGATTCAATGGATCCAATTCGACCCTTCGCGATCATGTGAAACGCCTCAAAGCTCGGCATGTGGGTTCCTCATGTTCTTAAAAAACGAAACGACTTTGCGAACAACCCAATAATATTAGGTTGTAACGAAAGTTTCCCGCCACCGCAAACTTCGTCAGCACACAGTTCTCGTTGGCGTATTGGCTCCTATTTTGTCAAACGATTTTTGGCATTTGAAAGAAAGAGGTTTACTTTATAACACCTGTGTTGTGAAATCCGTAAAAAATAGAGTTATCATTAAGTATAAGGAGTCTCAAATAGAAATATCACTCTAGCTAGAGGATTAGAACCATCCTTTACTTCCAGTTGTGTTGCAAAAAGTCAGCTACAGAATATCAACGAATTATGAGTACAGCTTTAAGTACTAGTGTTGTATCATGTGACACTGTGCAGGTTTGGTACCGAAAGTTCAAAAACAGTTATCTAAGGAGTTAGAATTGAGTTTTTCAGGCAGATTTGGCGGAAAACTTTCGTTACAACCTGATATTAACAGTCAACCTACATATCTCATGTGACTTTCAGAAAAGCTCATAAGCACAAAAATTGCCTTTGAAAATATGCTGAAGTGTCACCTGTTCAGGGAAATATTTTAAAATTCCGTATGTTTAGCACATTTTTTTTTTGTTTTTCATGTCTAGTAATTTCTATAGATTAATTGTTTGCAATAATTCAGAGTGTAACATATAAAAGGTATTCTAGATTTTTTCTAAAATCTGGTGCAGTTCAATTCAAAAGTTACACGATTTCATAAAAGAACAATCGTAATCAGATTAGCATCTTCTGTAACTTATGTAGAACTCGTGACTTGAAAAGTCTATTTCCTCAACAAAAAAAAAAAAAAAACAAGTTAATTAAAAAAAAATATTTTTTTTCTCTCTACTGACAGTTCGACTGAACTATTTGTTGCTCTTTAACCTCCAATTTTTAACTATACACAGAATTTACAACTTGCTATACTTCTGCCAGTATGATAATTCTATTTTTTTTTCACTCCTACAACGGAAAAGAAATTTCACTCATTTTGGAAATCTGCATTATATATTAACATATCAACGGCGGGTATACCGATTGGCAAGATATGAGGACTTTATCAATACCCGATTTCATAAATTTAAGCATATACTTTTCGATTACATTCAAATAATTTTTCGTTTCTGAACATGTACCATGCATGGAAAGTAATTGTAATTATCCAAAATTCCAACTTAGAGATTTTACTGTATTGACACGCCTTGGAGTCTTCTCAGTTCATTTGTGATATTTCTACGGTGATGTATGCATGACTGCGTGTATGTGGTTAGCACGGTAGCCACTAAGCGGTGCATTCGATTTTGCTCAAATTTGGTACTTATATTATAGACCACTGGTTACACGACCAGTATTGAATTTGGTGTGTTTAGGACTTATAAAATTTGTACAGGTTGACAAAAATAATTCTTACGCATTTCGGCCAACGGACTGAAATTCTTGAAGTGCGTTCGCGTTTAAACTGAGCATTCAACTAAGCCTAAATTAAATAATTATATATTGCCAAAATATTTACTCAATCAACACCAAAATCTACGATCGTAGATTTTGGTGTGTGTAGAACTGATGGTTTGTTCACAAGGTTGCGAAAAAGGATTATTATACATTATACAGCATATAAACACAAATCATTTTAAATTGAGCTAGTGTGAAAATGAGCTTAAATTAGGTATGCATATCTTAGGCCACTGTCACTCCACTTGTATAGGTTTGGCGTGCGTAGGAGTTAAATTTTTACATGAAAGGAAAAAGTATTTTTATAGATTGCTGTCTGGATTAAAATATTTGTGCTTAAAATTCTCCGGACGATCGCATAAGCTGAAAGGTGAATGTACATATTTTTTAAGTGCCCTAAATTAATGACATAAATATTCGAATTATTGGAAAATATTGAAACACCATATTATAATTCTTCTCTTTCGTTTTTTGATGAATTGCTCATTGATTCAGATGCATTTAAACGCTTGGTAACGACTGTAGCTCAATACCGAAGTCTGTAATGTTGAAGAAATGTTTATTTAAACTGCATTTTGTAAGCAATAAACCTGACGTAATGTTTGAATTTTCGTATGATAGCAAGATTACAAATAAGAAAATGGTGTACAGTACTTATATAGTCACTATGTTTTGTTTTAATTCTTTAATTTACAGAATTTATCGCATGCCTCACTCAGCTAATACAATGTTGACTCGCTGTTTTAACAATATGATTCTAAAAAGAACTATGCTTTAAATTTAAACAAAGCAAACATAAACACACAATTTCATAATTCCACTCAATCATAAACCTACAACATAAAATTTTCACACTTTTCAACGAAATACCTTAAAGACAAACAATTAGCTGTTTCAACTTACGTAATTGATTTTTATCAATTTGAGAGCAAATAAATCCATTCGGGTATTAAGAAGAGTAAACATTCATATTAATTGTTTGAGCCAAGATAAAGATTTTCTTTCAAATTTAAATGACGCACGGAGAAATATATTTATTCATTTCAAAAATATATTAGCACTTTTTTTTTACTTGCCGAAAACGTACCGTGAAAGGAACGTTCTGTAATTAAGAAAAAAAGAAAATCACTATAAGATTTTGATGTATTTGCTCGTTTTAAAGTATTCTGAATACTTTTTATTTCTGCGATGCATGTATGAGTGCACAGCAGAGCCACCTATAACACGGGTTTCATACAAGACGGATTCGTAGAACACTGAGTAAAAATTTCGATCGTTTTCTTTTAACACGTTGAGAGAAACAGCTGTTAGGATTTTATTACGCTTTAGCTATTGTAATTAATATAACTTTTGAATGGCAACACTCAACATCATCGTGTTTCTAAGAAGCACAGCTGCCAACCCTTCCGATTTTAAAGGAAGATTTTCCACCACTATTTTTTACATCGCAATTTAAGCTTAAAGTAAGTCTGAATTTTTATTGTAAAATAAAACGATTGAAAATTTGTGGTGGAAAATCGTCCCATAAAATCGGAAGTGTTGGCAGCTATGAAGGAGTGCCAATAAATTTTGCAGTGATTACACCTCGCAGTTCGAACTCCAGATGGAATGTAGCACAGGCTCCGTGCAGCATGGATTCATATAGCATAGAATGTATCTACCGTGTTAAGGAATTTTCGTGCGATTGGGTTGCTGCAACCAGTTGCAGAAACTTGTTTCCTGGAAATTTCCCTCGGTTACCTAGGAAACAGTCAACTCCAACTTTTTCATTCAGAGGCGAAAATATCGCAGGTTGCTGGAATTCCAGCCAATCGTAGTGCTTCCTATTTCGACGTCACAACACAAGATGGCGGAAGAGTCAGCGTCAGCCATACTGCTCGAAGTGAAAGGGATCAGCGTGTGCGAAAACAAATGTCCGTGAAATGGAATATCGACATGGAAATTGATTGGATTGACGAATTTAAAAATAAATAACAATCCGATTCGAAGATAGACACGAAGTATAAACAACCCACAATATGCTATTTACATTTGCATGCTCTAGCTACCGCCCATTCGGCGAATCTCAGGCGTCTGTGAACATAGAAGAGTTTGTTTATTATGGCAACCCTGCGTTCTCATCTGGGCTCACTGACTTGCGGGAACGAATTGCAGCAACTGGTTGCTGTAATCAAAATTGCACTAAGTTTTGTCCGTGTAATAAGGGATTTATAGGTGAGTCTGATTTAAATATGTTTATGTGTGTGCGTGTGTGTGCGTGCAAATCCGCAGGATAACAACAACTTCAATCAGCACTTTCTAATCATTCAAAATGCTCAAAATTTTCTGAAATTTACTTGAAGATTTCCATGTAACTTCTCTATCAAAGTTTCTCCCTTCGTATTTTAATTGACTATTTAAATTTTCCTCAAATTCATGAGACAATCCATGTAAAAGCTCGTCTATATTTCCGCAGCTGAAGACCAAAGACCCATCGAACAGCACTTTACTTTTAACAACCAGTTCAATGAAAGAACGATTCTATGAATGTACTGGAAACATTTCACTTATTAATCTTGAACATCACTTATTATTCGAATGCATTGGAAACATTTAATTGGGATCTGAACTACTTTAAAGCAAGGTTCTACTTTCTGATGCATTCAGGGTGTGTTTTGGACAATCTACTGGGCCCGAAATCCATTTATTTAAGAGATTCAGAGAAAACTGGCCTAAGCTCAACCACCATGAACAAAAAAAGGAATCGGTACATATAATAGCAGCATCAGACAGTTTAAAAACTTATTTCTGATCAGCTAAAAATTGCTACAAAACTACATGGGCAATAATAATGGCAAAGCCATTTATTCCTTGTAAATGGAGTTATTGTTTAATAGGAAAGAAACCACAATGATATCAACTGTTTGAGAGTTTCAAGGTGTATAACGATTTAATCGGTTTGTTGTTTGTGTGTATTCGTAGTCATGGTTTACTTGCAGATCTGCTGTTGACATTCCACCTAATGATATTTGACTGACTCAAAGCTTGAAAAAATATTATGAGAGACAATTGAGCAATATAGTATTAAAAATGATGCGACGTCATTCATGACATCAAGTAAAGAACTTGCAATACCTACCTTCTTTTCAGATCTTGTTTCTGAGAGCAAAAATCAAAACTAGTTTTGAACATGAAAAAAGAAAGGAGTCCTAGTTCACATCTATTAGAAATAGTTCCTCTCAAATTGGATGATCTGTGTATTTCTATTAGTTTCTTTGAAACGGCTAAAATTGAAGTTAGTTTCCCAGGTGTACTAGTTAAAGATGGGCCCGAAACGCCATTCAATAAAAAAGCTGCAATAGTTGTTCAAAATGTGCCTTGCTTAAATGATGCTGCTGAAAAAGCTATTGCATTGATGCAGAACTTTAATTGCGTAACAAAGAAATAAGAGGAAAAACAGTATTTGTTACATGTCTTAGAGATGCACAGAAAGAATTTTATAAACTGCACTCGCCAAATTTTTTTTTTGAAATGTAGTTGCTATAAAAATGTGTGAATGTGTAAAAAGTGTAAATAAATAGGTGATTGTTTGAAAACATTCTTCCTCATTACTTTTATTTACCAATTGTAAGATAAATGTTAACCCAAACTCATTTTTTGCGCCACTTATACAGAAGATAGAAATGTCTGGAAAATCCCATTTTTCTTGATTTCAGTAGTATTTTAAGTCTCTTCCTGACCAGAGCCAAAACATATATAATTTAAAATTTGCTTGAAACAATATTTAAGTAGCTTTCATAAATGGGAAAAAATAACATTTGAACATTAAAAGTTTTAAATGCAGCTAGTTGAAAAAAGGCCGCATTTCATATTATTTTTGACATTTTTATATAAATTAAATGCTCTTGGGTGAGAGTTCACAATATATATATGGCTCAATGTAATTTCTTTTGTTTTGTAATTAAAAAAATGTATACAGACCAGAGAAATCATATTTAGTCACTGGTCTTTTGGACCAGTTACTTAATATTTTAATTTCTATCCCTGTATATATATCCAGCACTATCATTAATCACAGACAATAACTAATAAAAGTCAAAGAAAAATTGATCGCGATCACAATTAATTCAATTGTGAATTAAATGTAAGATTGTAAATTGTAAATATGCAACCAAACAATAGTCACGGGATCTTGTAAATTTATCTGTATGTACTTTAAGAAATGTCTATAATTTTTTTTTCTCTTCGCCGCTACTTCCGATTTTTAATACATTTATTTTCGTTTTGTTTCTTGAAATTTATGAATGGTGCTCTGGGAAAGGGTACTGTGAGTTTTCATCTTTTAGCCCCGGCAAAAAAATATTTCGATACCCTAAGTTTTCCGTATTCTCCGGGGAGAAATATTGTTTTTTGCAGATGCATGAAGTGACTAATGCCATCCGACAGCACAAAACTTGCTTCAATATCTCTTTTATGGATTCAGACGAGGGGCGAAATAGAAATGTTTTCCTATACCAGTTTTATCTTCGCAAAAAATGTGTGATAGTGGAGTGTAACAAAATGGAAAAGATCATTTCTTCAAATGTTATCCATGTATTACAAATATCTCATTCGTGTAAGCTGAAAAAAACAATTAATATTTTATAGCTCATTTAAACATATACGAGTTTTGTGATTTCAGGTTTTATTCGTACCAGTGTTAAAACTTTTTCGTTTCTAAATTTATTACAAGGAATTTTTTATAGATATTCAATACATTATGCACGGTCTTATATATAAAACGATCATTGACGCATTCTAAAAAGAGCTAAACGAAATTTGTCTATAAGATGGCTCTGTGAGTCGCAAATCGCAATCATTAAGTTTATGTTATGCGCGTGCGTGCGTTAGTAGTAGATTGCACCATGATTCATCGCAATGCATCGCTAGAGGTCGCTTATGTAGCTTATTATTAAAATGGGGCAGAGTGTTTTCTTTTGAGATGCTGACGCTATTTCGCCTCCAGTCGGTGATCGTCCTATATCCAAGTCCGTGACAATATCTAATTGAGGCATCACATAAACATCCGGTTTGGTGGCGGAAACGGAGATGTCTATTAATAATTGGGAGGTTTCTGTCGGGGGGCATGCACTTGGACAGTCATTCAAAGAGGCGGTACACGTGCACCGCATTCCTTAATTCTGCAGGGCTACAGTTCCAAAACGATCTAAACAAATCCAACATTCGAGAAATCTGTTTAACGCAGGTTCCAACGCACATGCGTCTCTCGATGATCTACCAGAGATACAACAAGTGGGCTTCGTAGAAATGACGTCAGAAATGTTGAGAAAATAAAATGCGAAATAGATAAAACTCCATGAAAAATCTGAGTATTTCTAAAGCGCCAGTAAGTTGAAATGTTAAGAAATGCGGATGGCATAGAGTTTAATATACACTTTTAAAACATTAAGGGCTATTTCCAAAACTGAATTTTTAAAATTCATTTTAAATCCTTTCATCGAAAATAACCCCTTATATCGAAAATAAAACAGAAAGCCAATCATGCAATAATTAGATTTCTGTTTTATTTTTTTAGTTATAGAATTCTATACCCTTATTTATGAATAATAAAGGAGCCACGTATAAACATTTTATGGATATTGATGTTTAGATAAAGGTATGAAATAGCTTTGAAAATAGTTGTGAAAGAGGCTTATTTCAGTTTCTTAAAGGTTGCAACTACCCTTAAAATGTACTTATATTGATTTGTAAGGAATTGCCTAAATATGTATTACACTTCATAGGTTTTATGACATAATCTATTTTATGATTTTTGTGACAAAAATATAAAACTTAGATTGACAAGGGGAAAAAAAATAAAGGAAGAAGTTAAAGAGTTTTTTGCCTCAAGTATTTATTACGCAATTTTAAATTTAATGTTTGATTAGTACACAGCAGTCCAGTTAACTGAGTTTCCAGTCAAAATTGTTTCATATGTCGAAAACAGGTGATTTTTCAGCAAATTGGGCTTCCACGAAAACTCGAGTATATACGCTGAAATATATACTCGAGAACTAACTTCTCCTTCCCCTTTAATTTTTTAATTTCAAACACTTTTAATTGACTCATAAATTTATATGTGTTGTCCGATTTCTATTGAACAGTCTGTTGTTGTTGTCGTGTCCATAAGTAAGTGAAAGCTAAATGGACCCCAAAGCGTTGAAATGAGGGCCGCCAGGTCTGGAGCCTCCGGAGGCTATAAAGGATGTCTTGTGGTGGCTTGCCAAGCTGAAAAAGAGAGACAACTATGGCTTGGCAGTCAAAAATAGGGTCTGTTGTTAATTGAGTATCTGGACAATTTCTGCAGAAGGCGTAGTATCCTGAGTTGTTATCTGGAGGCATATTCGTACCTCTAAAATGTCCTGTACGGAGTCTTGCTGTTATAGATGAGAGGTTTCTAGAGCAGTTGAGAACTGGGACAGAAGGCTTTTTAAAAGGCTTATCAAAAATTCTACGTTTGCCAACCACGTTCGCATCTTCGGAAGTGACGGTAAGTAAGAGGCTGATCCAAATCCCGAGCTTTCTCAACGAGGATGTCAGTGCACTCATTTATCTGAATGCCCACGTGGCCATTGATCTACTGGAGCGTACAAGGTTTCCAAATTTGGCTGAGAAGAGAATGAATGCCTCGGGTTAAGTTTGTTTCACCATTTCGTATGGCCTCCATTTTGAATCTGAGAAGACAAGCCGACTCCCTGGCAGAATCGTCAGAGTACCGAGAAACGTAAAAAGAGAGGGACTCGTCTTTAAGGCAATCCATTCAAAAATTAAGTTTGAGGCATATGGGCTGCAGGTACTTTGAGTTCTGTTTCAGCACCAGAATGGTGGAGGAAAAGGATACCTGCGCAAATCTATCAAAGGAATAATCAAAGGAGCCATCTGTGAAGATAAATACTTTATCATCTTGGAAAAGGGAACGTATTGCTCTCGGGGGAGCATGTAAACCCCTAGAGAGCGCGTCCCCAGGAGGCGGATCGGGGAATACCTCCATTGTATCCCAGTGGGTGGTAAAAGGGAAATAAAATACCCTCGGCGTACCAACAGGTTGAAGTCCAATTTCTTGAAGCAATGGCACCCCTATTCCATGGATAGCGAAACTTATGAAGCTAGAGTAAGCAGTCTGTTTGCAAACATTAATAGCTTGTCCGAAACTAAACCACGCCTCCAAAGGCAGATTTCTATTTTATAAGAATATCTTATAAATAATAAATAAAACGACCCCCTTCTGGAGCTTACCTTGGTCGAGAAGACTCGTTGCACAAATTCCGAAAGATCTTCTTTCGGGAGGAATTTTAATGACAGTTTTACCCTTTGTTCTTCGTTCTACACCTGCTGGAGGGCGACAGGAATAAGGAGCTAAGTCCTGTTGAACACAGTAGCATAACTCCCGGGAGGTCAGAAAGGACAACTGCAACCACAGATGAATGTTTAATATGTAAATTAACATAGTGATTGGTTTATTACACTACGTAACATTATTTCATTTTTAGCAGGAAATTAAATTTAAGAGAATTCCGAGTTCTTTGAATGCACAAGATTGAGGGAACGATGCAAGACAAATTTATATACTTATTATACATGCATATAAATAAGTATTAAATCGATAATATTATACATGGGGTGTCCAAAAGCACTCACCTAGACATTTATTTATTAAATATTGATAGTAAAAGTATATAGTAACTTCCAAGGTTACATCGGAAAAGGAACAAAATTTTATTGGTATTGATTTAAATTTTCACGAGATAAATCTGAATAAATACAAAGTTTTATACAGTCTCCATACAGTAAAATTTCCAAATTACATTAATTTGTTAAGTAAAGTAATGTGTCATTAATTTTGTGCTCCATACATTATCCCGATGAAATACAAAGTTTCAGCCTTTTATCGTAAAAAAGACATATATGTTTTAGCAAAGAGATCATGTTTAAGCGAAGTTTGTGAGTGGCTACACAATACCAGTAATAGCAAAAGCATGTATTCATGCAATCAACGTTTTCTTTCGTAATTCGTGTACTACCTTTAAAATATGACCAATGTCATCCGACGATATATATATATATATTAAACAGCCATTGCAAAATAGTTATGTCAGCATATATTTTTCATATACCGAGCCCTTTATCATGAAAGGCTGAAACCTTTTACATCACGTCATTAACTTATGAGGCAAATTTTACTACTCAGTAAATGTTTGTACAGGCATAGTATAAAAATTTGAAATTCGCATTTATTTCAATTTAAAGTTGGAAAAGAGTTTTAATCAGTGCATTGATACGTCACTTTATCGTTCTATTTAAAAAAATAATAATAAATTACCTTTCAGTGCGTTGAAATTAAGTCAGTTTCAGTTATTTTTTTTTAAATTCCTCATTTATTCGTATACATAAAATATATTCATGAATTTTACATTATTTCAGTTATATGAACTTAGCGAAAGCGTAGTTTAAGACCATTACTCTAACAGTTAGGTAACGTGCTAACAGGGGCGTACTTAAAAGGGAAACGAGAGACCAGGGTCTCCTCCGAAAATGTAAAGCAGCTATTAAAAATCGGCTATTTTAAGACATTTATATTAACTCTAGTAACAATAAGGTTTAAAATTCTGATTTGGACCCCCCCCCCTCCGAAACGGAAACCTATAATGCTACTGTGTGTTACGATGTGCGATCTTATATAATTATAAATGCTGCATATACCATTTTGTATGGGGAAATGTGATATAGAACATAATAAGAACGTTTTAATTACATGACAATGCATGTCTATTTAAGATAGATAAACAAACTGAAATCGTAAACACTGTTCACCTACATGGGAAGAAATTTTGGTGGTATACTATTACTGAAACTTTCGTAAATTAATCGAAATATTTATTCCGTCCATGAATATTTTAAACACAATGAATAAAAATTTACACACTTGTTCATTTACTAGGTAATTTATATGAATAAAGAGAATGCACTAAGCAATACATTCCCTAAAGGATAGAACTTTTTTTTAAAATGAATATATTGAACAGACTATCATCATTATATCATTAATCAACTATATTTTTTTAATACCACATCTGCCATAATTTTAAATTTTCAGTTCTCATAATCTTTCTTACTCTAATTTCTGCCATAATTTTAGTTTTGCGAATTCTCATAATCATCTCTTCTCTGATTCAATCGTTAAAAAAAAGTACAAAATAATAATATAATATATCAATACTTAAAATTAATTGAACATCTCATCAAAATATTTAAATATTAAAATATCGCTTACTTACAGGAAAGTAGCTTCAGGAGCAGCCTACCTACATGGTTCGAGACTTCATATTGCTCCTTACAATAAAAATAAACTTTTCTTTTCTCATAAATGTAGATAACATCCTTTCTTGTAAAATATTTTATTCTATATGAAGAGTTTTTGGATGCCAATTTCATTTTCAATTATTGATCACAGACGATAAAGTCACTTTTATTAGAAAAGATTATGTCTGCGTTTGTAAACATTGCCTTCACCACTCTTGGGATATTCGAAAACTCTCAGGCCGAACTAATATCAGCAACTAAGAACTCGTTTCGAATTTTAATAACCCTGACACGACGGGTGTTTACCAACACTCTGAAAATTTTGAGTATGAATACAAGCTACTGTTTGTTTTTTCCTTTTCCTTATTGAACTCCGCTACTGTGCGTGCTCGTAGTATGTGTTTTTTTTTTTTTTTTCCCCACAAAGTTTTTATTTATTTTATGCCATGCCAAGCTAAAGCGGCAATCTTTCTTGTGCTCTACGGAATTTGAAAACTGTTGAGTAATTTCATTTTGACGTAATATATCCGTGAAGTCTCGTTCATATCTGCGGAAAACTAATCAAACTGAATGAGAATTAATTCGTGTTCGCGGCGCTATTTTTTGTGTCGGAGGCAGTCAGCCTGAGTGAACTTTTATTGCTGATTTCGTGGCTGACGAGAAGGACAGGCTACGGTGCTGATATTTTGGCCACACACATTTAATAGCTAAAAGTCAAGTGACCTATGTTCAGTTTACTGAGGCTATCCGAGGCCTCCGAGAGAGGAGAAATAATCCCTGCGTTCTATGGGCCTGGGCACTAATCCATCTCGCCGCTGTGACGTCACGCTAAGAGATGATACATTCGGCGGTAGGTGAATGGGGTAACATAGAAAAGAATTTACATCTGTACATTCCACCTGTTTAAAACATGTTTATATAGCTTTAGACGAAATTCTTAGTATTATCAGTGAATAATCAACGTTTGTAGAGTACACTGCATACTTTGTAAAGCTGTTTTTCCTCCTGAAGTTTCCAAGCGCTCGCTGTGTATTTGTTAGTTGATCGAGAGTTGTGGAAATTCCCAGCTTTTGAAAAGCTTTCCTAGCGACATATGTATTATTTATGAATCCAAATTTAATGAAATTTAAAGCATGCCTTCATCTTGTTGTGTTCCTGGATGTAAAGCAAATTATAAAATGGGAGAAAATATATAGGTATTTAAATTCCCGTCAGATCCCGGGAAAATGGGACAGTGGATTCATAATATCCCTAGAAAAGACTGGACACCATCCAACTCAAGTGTTGTGTGTATAAAACATTTCCGAAGTGAAGATATCATAAAGGAAGACATACTGAAGCGACCTGATGATTCTGAAATTACAGTCTTAAGAAAACGAGTCAAATTATCAGAAAGCGCAATCCCGTGTATCTTTCCAAACCTTCCGACATATTTTTCGAAAAATAAATGTGAAAGAAAAAACCCAGAAGAAAGGCGAAAAGAAATAAGAGAAAGAGAAAAGGGAGAAGAAACTGAGATAGAAATGTATAATAAAGATGAAGTTCCCTCCTTCGAATATTTATTAAAAACTATACGGTTCTCGAAGACTGGAATGTTGTGTGTGATGAATCATCAGTTAAATTTTACAAAATTAAGCCAAAAGCGTTTCCGCTTGAAATTCAATGTCAGTTCCAAATCAAAGAAGATTTAACTGTTGAAATTTTCGTGAAAAGTGAAAAACTAATGTGCAATAAAATTTTTGGATTATATTGAAAAAAGAAAATGTGGCATCATAACTAAGCTATCTCAAGTAGATAACTTATTTTCGTACTTAAATAATTTAATTGAAAATGACATATGTTCAGTAAATATAGAAAATGTATTAGATACTTTTGGAAAATTTATAAATGATAGGAAAGAAAAAGGGGACGATATAGAGAGGTACAAATTTTTTTATGAGCAGATAGAGCTCCAGGAAAGAAGTCCTAATGCAAGGAGATACAGCCCCGCTATGCTTGGATGGGCTTTTTCAATTTATATCTATTCGCCTAAATTTTACAAAGAAATTTTAGAAACTAATATTCTAATTTTACCACATGAGCGGAACTTGAGAAAACTTTCGTCTGTATGTTCGCTAAATCGGAGTATTGAAGGCATGGAAAGCCGCAGCTATTTACTAGTAAAGTGCAAAAAAATTGCTCCAAATGAAGGCGTTGTAAATCTACTATTAGATGAAATAATTATAAGACCAAGCATTGCATATGTATCTGGAAGTATACAAGGATTTGCAATGAATAAAAAAGGAATGAAAGCTACAAGTATTCAGTGTTTTATGCTGACATCTGTATATTCAAGTAATAAAGATGTAATTAGATTATTTCCGGTCACACATATGAATTCAGAAGAATTATTAAATATGACAAAAAATATCATAAAATTGCTCCATGATTCTGGTTACCAATTATTAACCATAATATCAGATAATAACAGGGTAAATAGAAATATGCTGTCATCAATGTGTGGTGGCTCTTTGGTCCCGAAAATACCACATCCAATAGATAATTCATGCTTCATGTTTCTCTTATTTGACTCTGTACATATATTAAAAGCAATTAGAAACAACTGGATCAACCAAGAAACAGAAGAAATTTCATTTATTTTCCCCTCTTTTCATGACAGAAACGTAGTTTTAAAAGCTTCATTTCAGCACTTAAGGCATATTTATCTGAAAGAAAAATCCAGAATTATAAAGTATGCTTCGAAGCTAGCACATAAGTCTCTCTTCCCGTCTAACTTAGAAAGACAAAGTGTAAATCTTTCATTAAAAAGTTTTGATGAAAGTAACATCCATGCCTTGAAAATGATTGATGAAAAAAATGTGAGGGGACTATTCAGTTTCTTGAGATCATCATTATAAATGGTGGAAGATTATGAATATCAAAACTCCCAATAAAGGAACGCAAAAACTAGACTGCAATAGTGTCTTTCACTTCACTGGTAGACATTAGAATGCAATATTTAAGAAATGTATTAGAGTGCTTGCAAAAGCATGGCAAACATTTCCAACAAAATATAAGCGTCGTAAAAGTCGAAAATTTACTCTCGAAACATTCTTTTTCTTTCATACACACGACAAAAGGAATTATGGAAATTATTGAAGATCAATTACAACAGGGAGTGAAGTATATTTTAACAGGAAAATATCAAACCGATCAGTTAGAAGGCAGATTTGGACAATATAGAGCTATGAGTGGAGGAAATTTCAATATTTCAGTTGAACAGGTTTTGCAGAGAGTGAAAAAAAATTAAGAATAAAGAGCTTAATTAATTTGCATTCCAAACGATTTGGATCTTTCTCATTAAAAGAATTCTTGGGGGATTTTAAAGAGTAAGAAACTATTGATGATATCGAGCCTACTTCGGATATTGATGTATCAGGAATAGATATTAATTTAAATGAAGAGGAAGAAGGATTGCTACCAGTGTTTATCTATCTTTCTGGATATGCTGCTTTTAAAATATCATCAAAAATAAATTGTGCTTCTTGCAGAAACTTCCTGACCAGTTCGAAAGCGATGATTTGCGAGTTTTCTGCTGCTACGAAAGAACAATGGCTTTTAGATGTTGATAAAGGACATATGACTTGTCCTCACAGCGATGTTGTAAAAGTTTTTGTGATAGTTTACAAAATATTTACCTTGATTTTGCAAGACTTTGAAGAAATCTTGAGCACACCGAATGAGCGGAATTACTTACAAATTACTTAACAATGAATACTTAACTAAGATTAACTGAACAGAAATTAGAAGATATGTGTATTTTTAGTGAACTTTGTGAATATGGTACTTTAAAAACTCATCATTTATCTAAATGTGTTTGGATTTTTATTAATATATTTCTTAATAATTATTCGAAAGTTGAAAATGATTCACACGCATATTCGAAATCTTTAAAACGCAAGCTGTCTGTATTAACAAGTTTATTCAGCCCAACTGTAAGTACTATTTTAATCTTAAAAAAGATTTACAAAAATTTCAAACATAATAGTCTATGTTATGTGAATTTTTAAGATACTCCATTCTTCCAGTTTTAGCTGTTTCATAAAATACTCTAGAGTTTTTATTAATTTTTGTATGTGATTAGTTAAATTGTTTTCTAGGGTTCTGTAGTTAATGTACGTATGTATTTATGTTTGTATAAATATATGTATGAATATGTCATAAACTATGTTTATTTAAAGCTATTAGGTTCAGTTAATATTTATTATAGCTAAAATATGCAGTACGTTTCAACATATGCAATAACATTCAGTGTACTTCTTGCATGAAAAAACATTCTAGTTTAATCTGAAAATTTATTAATTATGTTAACAAAGTATCTGAAGAATACTTGAGAAAAGGAAGTGAAATTTATTTGTAAATACGCAATTTTTGTGCGAAAATATTAAATCACTTCACCGCATTATTAACGGTAGAAAGACGAAATCCCATCTACTATCAACAGCTGATCGAAACCAGTGCACAGGCCCATAGAACGTAGGGATTCTTTCTCCTCTCTCGGAGGCCTCGGGCTATCTCGGATTAAGATGGCCGCATTCCCTAGGTCACGTGATTCTTTGTCGTCAAAAGAGTGTAGCCAAAATGTCAGCAACGCAGCCTGTCTTTCTCGTCAGCCACGTGCAGATTTAACACTAGAAGCGCCAGAGCAGTCATTTTGACTGTTTTCGCCATTTTATCTTGAATTCCTAAAAGACCCTTTACTTTAGGAAGTCATAATTTTTTGAATTCTCCTAAAAAACCTTGAAAATTATTGGCACTAAATATGCATTGAATGAAAATAAAATTAATTTAAATATTTTTATGTATACCTAGAAGCGCCACGAGCAGTCAAATTGACTGCTAGTGAAATTGAGTTTATTCATCGTACTCTATCACGCAGAAAAAATCTTATCATGAAGAAACATTTCCCTTACATATTCCTTTCATTCACTATTTCTCTAATCCATGAAATACTTGTCATTTTCCGCCCCCTTCCCCAGCCCCCTCCATTAAAAAAAAACAGTGTCCCGTAATCGTTTTCGAGATACCATGGAAAATCTAAGATTTGATTTGAAGTCAAACAGGAGTCAACATTTAGAAACTGATAAGTTTGCTATGTTTTCAGATATCTGGAACAAATTTATAGAAAACTGTGCACTTTCTTATAAGCCAGGAGAAAATCTGGTGTTGGATGAACAACTATTTCCATCAAAAGTTTGGTGCAAGTTTATTCAATGTATGCCGAATAAACCAAATAAATTTGGTATAAAATTTTGGATGCTAATTGATGTTGATTCAAAGTTTATTGCAATGCTTTTCCATACCTTGGAAAGGATAACGCAAGAAATGAAAACGAAAGCCTTCCTGAAAATATAGTAATGCGCCTTCTGAGCCCTTATGTGAACACAGGTAGAAATATGACAGTGGGCAACTATTTTTCCTCGCTTTCATTAGCTAAAAAGCTTAAAATGAAGAATACAAGTTTTGTGGGGACAGTAAGAAGACATCGAAAACAAATTCCGCATGAGATCAGGAAATCAAAAACTCAGTTTCACGAAACAGTTTTACTGAAAAATGGAGACACTACACTGACAGTGTATCAGGTAAAAAGAATAAAAATGTCCTGCTTCTAAGTACCTTGCATACAGATGTAAATGTAGAGTCACAAACTGTGAAAAAACTTCCAGAAACAGAATTCTACAACAAAACCAAATGTGGAGTCGACATTATTGACCAAATGACACGTAAATATTCTGTGCAGGCTGCTTCCCGTAGATGGCCCGTGCATATTTTCTATAATATGCTGGATTTGGCAGGAACTAATGCCTGCATTATCTACCGAGAAATGAGTAGCAAATCTATAACAAGACACAACTTTCTTTTTCAATTGGCAGAAGAATTGAGAGCGAGTCACTTGAAGAAAAAGAGAAGTGCACAACTGCCCTCAGAAATTTCGATCACTACTAACAAAAACTCTCAAAAAAGAGACGGCAGTACAAAATTGGATTTTGTTAGAGCAACGAAACAAGTGATATGTGCCAGAAATGTTCAAATTTCATATGTGGTAAATCCACTTCCAGGATTGAAAAAATTCTAATATGTAAAAATTGCGAATAGCATTAAAATGAGTTTAATTGAAAAGTAAGTAAAAATATTTTTTGTAGCATGTATTTTAACAAGAATCAACATTTTATTCTTTAAAAAAGCTTTTAAAAATACCATAAACTTTTTGTATTTAAATAAATGTACACAATTCTTTGAGCAGTCAATTTGACTGCTGCTGGCGCTTCTAGGTAAAAAGAAAGTTCGGCGCTTCTAGTGTTAAAGTGACATCAGATTGACGTCAGTTTCACTACTGATTTGAAAACGATAAGCGGCGAATACGTTATAGAACACTGGGTGTTGTTGCTTTGTACTGCACCATTCATCTTTTTGAAAAGGGTGTTGGGTAGTTTTCCTTCATAAGCTTAAAAAAAATCAAATACATTACTCCCTAGTTTAAACTATTTAAGAAAAAGAAAAACAGAAATAAACAAATGTTTCAAATTGAAATTTATAAAACTTTGCTCTCCATCAAAAAAATACACTGCTGGCCATCGTAAATGCAACACCCTGAAGGAAGCATGCAAATAATATGAAATTTACAACATGCATTAGCTGAGGTGAGATATGGAAATGATTAGAATTTCAGCGCAGACGCACATCAAGCGCGCCTGTGGCGCCACCTCAAAGCGCTATTTAAGGCTTGGAGATTTCGACGGTTTCAAGTACAGCAATTGTGTTTTTCTTGCTTTTTTTTCAAAAAAACGATAAATTATGCCTCGTAGGAAACAACGATCATCTTTTGATCAAGTATCCGAGTTTGACAGAGGAAGGATAGTGGCATACCGAGATTGTGGGTTATCTTTCAGGGAAATCGGTCGTCGTATTGGACGAAACCAAACAACTGTGATGCGGATATGTGATCGTTGGGTGCAGGAGGGTACGACGGACAGACGTGATCGACCGCATCGACCTCAGTGCACCACGTCACGTGATGACAGGCAGATTGTACGCATGGCAGTGACGGACCGCTCAGTCACATCACGAACCATATCACAGCAGATTCAGTCTGTAACGCATCATCCAGTGTCTGCGCGTACCATTCGACGTCGTTTACAGCAGAATGGTCTGTCCGCAAGACGTCCGTTGCTTTGTCTACCTCTGACGCGGAACCACAGACGTCTCCGCCGCCAATGGTGCGATGAAAGAAGGATGTGGACGACAGAATGGAATGAAATTCTCTTTACTGACGAGTCACGCTTCTGTATGCAACACCACGACGGTCGGATTCGAGTCTGGAGACACCGTGGAGAGAGGATGCTGAACAGCTGCATTATGCACCGTCACACTGGTCCTGCACCGGGTATTATGGTATGGGGCGGTATCGGATATCTCTCTCGCACTCCTCTAGTACGCATTGCCGGTACTTTAACCAGCCAGCGCTACATCTCCGAGGTGTTGGAGCCAGTTGTCCTTTCTTACCTTCAGGGCTTGCCAACAGCCATATTTCAGCAGGATAATGCACGGCCACACGTGGCACGCATTGTCCAAGGGTTCTTCGTCAATCACCAGATTGAATTGCTTCCCTGGCCGGCGCGCTCTCCGGATCTTTCGCCGATAGAAAACATGTGGTCCATGGTTGCTCAACGACTGACCCAGAGTTCATCCCCAGCTGTCACACCAGTCAACTTTGGCAACGTGTGGAAGCTGCTTGGTCTGCTGTACCCCAAGAACACATTTAAAGTCTCTTTGAATCAATGCCGAGGCGTGTGGCAGCTGTGATCTCCAACAACGGCGGCTACTCTGGGTACTGATTTTGGCAGGAACCACGCTTCATAGAATGCTGTAAATTTAATCATTTGTTACTTGGTCAACATGTTATCTACACAATAAATTTTGTTGTGATATCTCTTGTTTTTCTTGGTGTTGCAATTTGGGTGGCCAGCAGTGTATATGTAATTCAGTAGTATGAACTCATTTTTGTTTCGTTTTGCTTGAACTAGAAAAACGTGTTCCAATAGCCCCTCTCGCTCCACCATGTCCGATTATACAGTGAACATAGTAGACGGTTGAAGTGTGAAAGCCCCACGTGCGGGCCTATCGCTTGGCTTTCGGCCTAACGAACTCGAATTTTAGGCAGTTTTTTTCAAAATGTAACGAGAATATGCGTTAGAACCCTTTAAAATTCCTCCGTCCAAGGCATCCTCCAACCGTAGGCAGATGCCTCTCTTGTGGGCTTGCTACAACACAGCATCCTAAGGAGTATTTAACCCTTTAGCGCGCAGTGTTCCCGCTCTGGGAACACTGACGTTTTGACTGTTGCCAGTGACAAAAAATAGATATTTGATTTCTAAAAAAAATAGTTGCGGGTGACATCGAGAATCCTTTACTTTTTAGCCCGTCATTTCCCGTAAAAAAATTGTAACGATTATTTCTAACATCACTGACATCTGCTGAAAATTGGAAGAATGCGAGAACAGCTGCATAGATTGTCCCATGCTGAAAAAAGGGCAGCCGTTGCCATCGTTCGACTTAAATACCAGCAAGATGGCGGACGATCGAAACGTTCATCGCGTGCCACAGATCTAGAAATCCTCTTTTGACGACAGCCGGCTGTGCGGCACAGCAAGCTGTCAGTTATATATATTTCTTGCTGGTGTAGCAATTTTAATGGCCAGTAGTGTAATTGCACTCAGTTGACTTTAAAAGCATAGGTTATCCAACCTGTTTGAGTTTAAAAAACTCCGCTTTGAAGAAAGTCTAAACTAAAAGTAGCAGCACGTGTGGTAGTGCTTGAGGATGTACAACTACGCAGATAGTATTTTGTTGGTATTAATAGTATGGTGAGAAAAAACTTCCAATTTTATCAGACTTCTTAAATATTGAAAACCAATATTTAAAATTTAGCACATTGTGGTTGTTAATGTTTTCTGACGTGAAAACAAAGCAGCCTTTTCTCATGTTAAAATAATATACTGCTTTACAGTAGTTCTATTTTCTGTAGTTCTTAGTAGTTCTTAGTAGTTCTGTATTCTTAGTAGTATTCTTAGTAGTCTTTCTATATTCTTAGTAGTTCTATAGTTCTGGTTTCACTCTTAAAAGCTAAGCTCTGTCTTTAAACTCCAGAATCTGGTCACCTTAGTCAAGCCGGCTTATATTGAAGCAGTCGGGTATGTGTTAGTTTCCCTAAAAATTATAGGTTTTTTACCACTCCAAGCACTCTGAAAGTGTCCATCAATTTGTCGAGTTTGTGCTGATTCTTTCGGTCTTTAAAATATGAGTGGTATAAAGAATCGGATTCCCCCCCCCCAAAGAAAATGTGGATAGGCAGGGAAACTGTAGTACTTATTTGTGATATAGATATTGTGTAATAATTTTATCATATCCTATATTTACATTACGGTATTTTATAACCTTCTTGCTTGGATTGAAAAAGTAATTAAATGTGCTAAAATAATATAAAAAACACATTTAAAATTGACAAAGCAGCTCGAAAGAAAAGGAATGTTTTTTGGAATAACTTCAACTGAAATACCAATAAAATCAAAGATTGTAACGATGGAATCATAATTATATAAAGAAAAATTCTTTTAAGGTACAAATTTTTAAAACTGAGCAAATATGAAGGTTGATAAAAATCAACACATTTTAATGGTGGGATAAAATAATACATTAAAAATATTTTCTAAATTTAAACTCCATGATTTATATAGAAATGCTTATACATCATTTTTAAATGTATAAAATCTACAAAACGTACTATTCTAGCGTTTACAATGTATATTTTCTTCTGCAAAGTACTTTGAAAATGAAATAAAAATCTGCAGGATTGAAATATTCTTGAAAGATGGAAGAATTTTATACTTCATTGATTAAAGAACATAATAAAAGGAAACGAAAAAAGAATGAAATTCAAATATTAATAATGTATATCTGGAAATGTCAACTGTCGTACATTTTTTATAATGTTTTTTTTGTATTCTTTTAGAAAGGTTTTTTTGCGCCTCCGTGTTTGTCGTCAAAATGTAATCCAGACAAAGCAACATTACCATTTAAATCCGCTCAAAGCTTCTAATGCTGGGAGGAAAAAAATCATATGACAGATCATTATTGTAGATTTCTTTAGTTGATGTTATTTCCGAATCATGTTTATCGATATTTCAAAACAAAAGATACTTTTAAAATATACAGACAATTTTAATATAGAGATTTCCATTTTTTCCAAGTTTTCTTATCAAAAATTTTAAGTTGGAGTTCCCGAAGCATTAATATATGTGTGGAATGTTTGAAAATTTTACTTTCCTGCTCGTGCACTCTAAAACAATCTCGATTACCTGAAATAATCGGGCCTTACCACTTCCAAAAAACGCATGTGATAGGTATGAGGGGGATAGGGAAGTAACTTTTTTTAACATAAAAATCAAAATTTTCAAGTTTTTAATTATAAACAATCTGTGTCTGAACCTATGATTATTAAATGTTAGATTAAGAAAGAGTTTTGTAGATTTCTTTATTTATTTTCTAAGAGAAAGATAGCAACCCCCCCCTTCGTTTTTTTAAGGTCTACCCTCCTCGGAGGACAACATATTGAAATTTTTCTGAAATTAATTTAAATTTATTCGTGAGTGGTGTATTTTCCGGCAAAAATTTTATGGATAATGTAAAACGGGGTTATTTTGTGACAAGTGAGGTAACTTTGTGACGTCTGGTCAATTTTTCTTATTTCGAAACTCGCGTCGGTAATCTAGGGCGAAACAGGATGGGATTGATCATCGACATGAGTGGGTGTAACCTAAACTGGTGCCTAGCGATCCATTTGGACTGTTTGCGCTGTGGAACTCTTTGGAACCCTGCGGAGCTTTTTGCTCCTCGATATGTCGAGCCAAAAGCATTGTTGTTAAGCTCCTCTTTGAAAGAGTTGCGGTGTTTACCGTCAACTTTGATTTGCCCAACAAAATACAGAAGAGGATATAGTTTAATTATTATTGAATACTAGCTGAAGTACCCGTTCTTCGCACGGGAATGAATGGACTTTTTGATATTACGATTTGTGGTGATTATTATTCATTGTAATAAACAGATATAGCAAACTGGATATCGCGTTATATTGTGTCCAATAATCATGCATACCGAATTGCAAGGCAATTGTTTGTACGGTGCACAAGGCCATGCGGCGCAGCGCAATCTAGTGGCGAGTTTTAGCAAAACGGATACGGCGAAAATATTCTTCGCATTCAGATATCGATGTATACGAATTTTCATGACGATCGGTTAGACAGTCCTGAAGTTCATGTGTTGACGCGACATCTAGTGGTAAGTTATAGGAAAATGGATAGCGCCAAACTCTTCCCCGTGTTCAAATATCTATGTTTACCTATTTACATAGCGATCATTTGCACAGTCAAGAAGTGATACACTGCAGGGCCATCTAGTGGTTAATTAAAGTAATGATTTGCTACAACGCCGTCAAGTGGCGAGTTATAAGAAAATGGATAACGCCAAAATATTCTCATTGTTCAAATAGCTATGTATACTGATTTTCATAGAGACCGTGTTCAAATATCTATGTATACCAATTTTCATAACGATCATTTGCACAGTCAAGAAGTGATTTTCTGCAGGGCCATCTATTGGTTAATTAAAGTAATGATTTGCTACAGCGCCGTCAAGTGGCGAGTTATAGCAAAATGGATAACGTCAAAATATTCTCATTGGTCAAATAGCTATGTATACTGATTTTCATAGCGACCGTTTGAATGGTCAAGAATTTGGCCTGCTGCAGCGTCATCTAGTGGCGAGTTAAAATAATAATGCATTGCAGTGTCATCTAGTGGTGAGTAACATCAAAGGGAACGCAGTTAGAATATATTCTTCGTGCTCAAATGTGTAAGTATAAAATTTTTTATGCCGATCGGTCGAACGATATAGAAGTTGATGCGTTGCAGCGCCATTTAGCGGCAAGTTACAGCAAAATGGATAGTGAAAAATATTCTCCGTGTTCTAATATTCACGTGTTCCAAATTTCATCGAAAGCGGTTGGACGATATTCGCATAGCAAACGGCTAAACGGAATAGAATTCGACGTTGTGCTGCGGCACCAAGTGGCAAGTTAAGGAAAAACGATAGCATAAAAACCTTCTCCACCATAAAAGACTTAGGTGAACCAAATTTCATGGTGCAACGGTGCTGGAGTTTTTCAACCTCATAAACACATACCAACATTCATTTTTATCTATAACCAGTGTTATTATATATACTAGTCTCAAATAAAATCCAGTTTCAAATCTAAGCCTCGCCAAAGTGCCAACATACGCCATTTTGCAAGAGTTTGTTCAGGGAATCATTCGAAGCATTGACTTGGCAGCAATCAATATGGGAAATGGTTCGAACGCCAAAGAGTAAAGCACGCATTTATTTGAAAAGGGGAATCCCTTAATACAGCAGAATTTTTTAAAATTATCAACTATAATGTGTTTTATTCATGGTTACTCCGATGTACTAAATGAGAAGATTTCAATTTTCTGAAATTTGGCGGAATTCCCCAACTTAAATCAATGTACTCAATTGGCGAGAATTCTGAAGTTAGATAGCTTGAAATCCCTTAATAACTGCATTATTTCTTCACGGATCATTGAAATTTAACGCTGTATTCTTATAAAACCTTTGCACTTGTTTTCAAAAATCTAATTCCTTAAGCTCTCAATAAATTGCACCAAGCCGAAAACTGTGCAAACCGCTAGAACTCACTTACTCAAAATCGATATTTCAGCCACTTTATTTTTTCGCCAAACTAAAAAATTTTACATATTAGCCTCGGAAATCTTGAATTCTTTTTGTTTTGCGTATAAAACATTTCATTCCTGCTCTGATTTCCCATGCACACGATATTATAATTTTTTAAAAATAACTTTACGAATATAAACTAACAAAAAAAAAATCATTATTATTCTTTTATTTTTACTTTGAGAATTTAAAATATTTTATTTGGCAAAATCGCCACACATGGCAACCACGATCCTTATTTCACACTTTTTTCACTACAGGGGTTACAATTATGGAAAGTTTTTTTGTGGAGAGCATAAAAAATCTCTTAATTTCCGGGAACGGGTGGACTTTCAAAGTTTTAAAGTGGACTACGATTTATTCTATATTATTTTACATATCTGTGCTAAATTTCAGGCCGATAGGTCCATTTTTGTGGATTTGTATACGAATCAAATCCACAAACAAACAAACAAACAAACAGAATTTCATTTTTAAGATTATTCTATTACGCAGAGCATATTGTAAAATGGAGTTACTCGTAATTGTACCAGTTTGATATGAGTTATTAACCGCTATGCCGTAAATCAAAGATTAGCGGGATGACTTTGTGATAACACTAGTGTGTCACAACGTCGCCCAGCGATTGTGTTTCCTTGTTTTAACCTTTATATATTTTGTGTTGCAGTAATGATACATGTGATACGTAACGATATTTTAAAACTGTCGAGGATATACAAAAAGAAGTTTGGCTCGAAGATGATGAGATTCCTATCTGAGCTTAATCCACTGCGCCTGCAGAAACAGAAAAGGATCAAGGGGTTCATATTTCGTGAACTTTAATGGAGAGATTTTCCCGGGGAACGTGGTAGGGAAGAGACTAGATGGCAAAATTGTCAGAGCAATGGAAAATATTTGTAACAATTGGAAGTGGCCATCGAAACGTAACTCAATTTTGTATCAGATTGATGAAGTTTTTTTTAGCATTGATCCTCCAAAAAAACTTGATGACAGTTTTCCAACTAGACTAATTTAACCCTTTATCTACGGCATTAAGAATTGTCTAGAATATCGACTCGAAACTGTTTCTTTTCTTTTATTTGTTGGTCAATGAAAGATCCCTACTAAATTATGCAATAAGAAATAAAATTAGAAGAAAATTAACAAACACTAGTGATACGTCTGACGACCGTTTCATAATCAAACGTTGAGTTTTTTTTCAAAAAGTGTTACACAAAAATTGAAGAAGAGTGAAGGAATACTTTGATTGACACACTTTTTGGAGATCTAATCTTTTAACCCAAAAACCAACTTCTGAAAATACACTAGTGATCATTTTTTTTTTCTTTTCGCTCCCTTTCTAATCATATCGAGCCAAAGATGTCCATTTAAAACAATCTTACTCTAATAGAACATGCAATTTTGATGTAAGCTGATTTGATGAAGTATTGGTATTGATTTTTTGAAGAAATGATTACAATGAATCGATGAAGTCCTTTCAAAAACAATTTTTTTTACGGTACTTCTAAGTACCGACAAGATAAAGGGCTAGGATGTAAAATATCAGACTGATTCGATTAAGAATTGCAAAAAAAAGTGTTCATGTTTCACGATACATCCAGTTTGCTTATCCCGACCTAATCGCATAATTTACTCTGTTTAAATCTTTCAACCCATTCATTTAAAACCTTAATAAAAACTTAAAAAAAAATTAAACCGCCGAAAAACTCAAAAGCAAAAAATAATAAACCTTTTCTTAATTAACCTTAATAACTAAGTTCTTAAATTAATGTAAGTATACGGCATATGCATAATTCAACAAATAGCATTACATATATTTAAAAAAATGAAACATTTAACAATGATTTTTTTTTTTTTTAATTTGAAAGGTAAGACTCAAAATGCTTCACACATTTTTCAAGGCTTGACGATAGCACCCCTAGTGCTACAAAAATAAATAAATAAATAAATGTTCATTTTCTATGCGTGAAGGCATCGAGTTTAATTCCTAGAATACACTCGTGCAGTCTCAGAATTCTCTTTGTACCACCTCTTTTTCCCTGTGAGAATTTTGTAAACACAGCCATTTAAAATGAACTGCATCGCACAAATCTTTTCGACTATCGAATAGACGTTCTACCCATAAAACCTTTTTGGACAACTGCAGTAAAGGATATCTATTCCGCGCCCTTCGAATCAGTTAGACTAGCTTTTATTTGCATTTTTTTCTGCGATGCGAAATGTTTTATGTGGTGCATTTTCGAGTCTTTGTGAAAACCTTTCTCTTTTTTTACACAAAATAAAAGTGCTTTTCACTCCACTAAATTTCTCTATTCGAAATTTTGCGTCTGGAATTTATTTTACGGTCGGCTTAGTCCGTAGAAGAAAAGGGGACATACTTTTTAAGTTATGTTCCTTGTGGACTGTCTTTTCCTATTCTATGATCATGATGAATAAATATATATTGAACTAAGTATTACATATTTTAACCCTTTCAGAGCTGATTAAGTAATTTTTCATGAAGAGATTTTGTGTTATTTTTAATAGTACGCATTAAATTTGTAAACTAATTTTTATTTTTAAATATTGATTTTAAATTTTAGTATCCGTACACAGCTGCATCGACTTAAAATAATTAGAATTTCTTTACGATTACGTGAAATATCTTTAGAAATTTTGTGTCCTCAACTGGGGATGTACGGTCTTCAAGGATCAAAATGTAGAGGAAAGGTTAAACACATAGATTTCCCAGAAATCTGATTATTACAGCATACGTTTTTAAAAATTTTTGAAAAGACGAGTATTTCAAACTGAAAACAAAAACTAAATTGCATGAATGTTTATTATATCAATATGATACAATTAAATTATCCTTTTGTAAAAATTAAGAAGTTTAGATTTGTTAATCTGCCCTCACCCTTATGATCGTGATATAATGATATTCTTGTTCTTGACGGTAATTACTTTTATTTAATAACGTCCATAGTCAAAAAGACGCAGTGGAGAGAACTGTTACCATCCCCAAATCTTCTGTCACTTCCTCGTGGCGCCAAGTGTGGCGCTGTGTCTAATCATTGCTTGCTTGCGGACTTACTATCCAAGTGGGGAAAGTGGTTTTACAGTCAAGTTGAAGACACCGTAATTACACAGGTGAACAAACCCCCCCTAATAGATCTTACCTGATTTGGGTGTGCTGATTACAAATCCAAAATCAGTTTCGTCCCTAAAACCATAGATTTTTTAAAAAGTGGGATTTTTAGTTTAGCTTATCCTACTTTTGAATGAATGTACAAGATTGTGTGTGATTGAGTGTGATTAAGGCAAACCTGCGCGAGGGGTCTCTGCTAAGATGAGGGATGCCTTGGTAGGAGGACTTTCTAAGGGGTTCTAACATGTATTTACGTTATATCTGGAGAAAACCTACCAAAACTCCAGACCGTTCGATCGACGACCTCGCGATAGGACCCGAACCCGGGACCTTCACACTTCGGCCGTCTACCATTTTCAGTGATATAATGAATGAATGTACAAGGTTATAAAGAACATTACAGGTTTATATTTATGCTTAAAAAATAGCGTAGACAGATAGCATAGAAAAAGGCTCACTGTTATATAAAAAATGGGATATAGTCTCTAAATAAACAAATTCTCACAGTGACTTGAATCAATGAATAAGAATTTGAGCTTGTAACTTTGCGTTTGTGCACTTCACAAGAGCAATCAGTCCTGCTCTGATGTTCTTCAAAGGCCTTTTCCAGTCATCCTTGTTTTGAGCGAAGTTTTTGTTGTTTTGCAAAGTTTTTAGTATTAAGAACATTTAGGTATTTCTCAGTTCGATGAATTCATTTCGACGAAATCTACCTCCGTGTCTAATTCTCATGGGTTATTTCCCTGAAATATTCCGAATTTGTTTTCGTGGAATATTTGAAAAAAGTTCGGCCAATATCTTCGTGCATTCTGGCCAGATGACTAACCCATATGAATCTCTACAAATGAATTAATTTTACCACATCAAAATGACTATAAATTCAGATCTTCTCCATAATCAGTTTATTTGAATATCTCGAACATACACCACAAAATTTTCTTCTCTAAAATCCCCTGTGATGCCGAAAAGCATTCTGAAAGCACTGTATAAAAAGCAAATACCGCACCCCGCAAAAATAGAATAAATAAATGTGAGAATCAATGTTAACACATGTGACGATTATTGGGCATTGAGATTTTGAAAAGCGGAAACGGACCTTTTGGCCTCAAGTCCCATTCTTTGACCCCGCGGACATGTTACGATGCGGGGGTGGGATATTTATTGATAAATGATTGGAAAGTCAGTGGGTAGAAATAGACTCTACAAAAAAAAAAAATAAAAAACCTCGGCTGTTCGAGCCTCGTCAGGGGGAACCCCCCTAAATTTTTAGTTTCATTATTGTCATAGTGAAACGATATTCATTGACTTTGCCATTTTATCGCTCCTCTTTCACGTATTTCGCCTGGTAACCCTATGTTCAAGTTTTTAGGAATCTAACCTATTGATAGAAAAATACATGGGATGCCTATTCTACAGCTTACGAAATAGTGTAACAATAGATTAAATACTATTAGTTCACAACAGCTTTAAATATATGTAAAAAATTAATGTGATGCATATTTTACAGCTTACGAAATAGTGTAACAATAGATTAAAGCTGTTGTGAACTAATAGTATTTAAATACATGTAAAATTATGTCGCTTTTTTATATCGCATTTTTGGGACACATTTTTCATTAAAGGGTGTTGAGAGGTAAAATGACATAGTAATTAAAAAAAAAAAGGAAAACAAAGAAAAACTTGGGCATCTATGTTACAAAGCAATACACAAGGGGAACGCACTGTTTTAATGCTGTTATACTGTATTGCTATTTTTATGTGTATTGCATGCACAATTTTCTATTTAAATTGCGTACTATTCCAAGAGTTAAATTTTAAATAAATTGTCATATTTCCACATGATGTTCCTTTCCTATTTCTGGTTTAAATAAATATTTATAAATGTATGAAATACTTATTTATTAGAAATACATAAATTTATTAGAAATAAGAATACACAATTGATATAAAGAGCTATTAGAGTTCATTTTTATGTATCAAAGTCAGTCAAGATTTAAAGCATGGGGGGTATACATCGTTAATATGTTGTGTCCTAGAATAAGTCCCCAAAAATATTTTCTAGTGTCCCCAAGTTTTCTTGGATTCGAGGACAATGCTTGATTTGTCCCCAAAATACTGTTTAGAAATAGGGTCGCCTTAGTCAGACTTCTTTTAAGGAAACATCCAATCACAGACATTTCGAAAGAGAGGAGAAGAAATAAGGCTTAAGCCGATTTCTTCCAACTTCATAAAAAACTATTGCGAAGAATTTAATCTCAATAATATTGAATGAAAAACAGTTTAATCTCTTTAGTAAATTTGACAATTGCGTTGCGTCAAGCACTTGCTCCGCCTAGAGCTCCTTTAATGGAGGCAAAATAAGCTTCTCCAAATAAATAATGGACCAAGGGGTTAACCCACAGTTTATATTGATTAATATTTTTTAAATAACGTACAGACTAGAGATGAGTTCGGGCTCATTTTTTGAAGCCCGAGCCCGAGCCCGAAATTTCAGCTAAAGATAAATAAAATTCAGTTACTTCATTGATACAATACGATAAATTTTGCCTTTTGTGCAAATTAAAGACAAATAGAGTTTCAACTCTTAATGCACTTTCTAATTCTTTATATTCATGTTTATCAAATAATAACAGTAATGTTACTATTTTTATTAAAAACTAGTTGAAGTACCCGTCCTCGACGAGTTAGTGAATGCAAATTTCCAAAAAGCAAGAACTTTCGTCAGCATTGTAGGAGTACACAGAATGGATGTAGTATGTTGCCAAAGTAAAGAAAGCGAAGTTATCATTTTTATGTATTGTTAAAATATTACAGGTTAGAGAGTCACTAAGTATTATCATTTCATTCGCTTGAGTCGTCATTATGAGATGCGCGAACGAATATTGACGCATATTGAAATAATTTTCGCAAAATCTCAAAATTTAATCAACATTTTTGAAAAATTCGAAGCCTAGAATTTAAGTTGAGTGACAACCTATCCTGTCACCCAAATTGGTTTCATTTCCTGCAGTCTTTATTTCATGATGCTGGAACAAATTTTCAGCATTTTAAAACAATTTTCGCAGAATCTCAAAATGTAATCAAAATATTTTTAAAATTCTCAACGCCTATAAATTAAGATTAGCAACTACCTATCATATCAATAAATTTCGTATCATTCGTATTAGTCGTTATTACGGGATGTTTGAAGAAATATAAACGTATTTTGCGAGAATTTTCACAAAATCCCAAAATCTTATAAAAATGTTTAAAAAATTGGACTCCTATAGTTTATGTTGAGCAACCATCTATCGTGTGACCCAATTTCATATCATTTGCTTGAGTCGTTATTACGTAATGCGGGAACAAAGATTCATTCAGTTTTAAACGATTTTCGCAAAATCTCGAAATCGGATCGATTTTTTTTTAATTAGATGCTTCTAGTTTAAGGTGAGTGACCACCTATCATTTCACCTTTGCAGTTATTACGTGATGTTGGAACACAAATTTAGCAGTTTGAAATGATTTTCGCAAAATCTCAAAATCTAATCAAGATTTTTTTTTTAATTCGAAGCCTATGTTTTAAGTTGAGTGACCACTTATCATGACACCCAATTTCATATCATTCGCTTCAGTCATTTTTGCGTGATGCTTGAACACAAATTTACGCAGTTTGAAACGATTTTCGCAAAATCTGAAAATCTAATCGAAGATTTTTTTTTAATTCGACGCCCATGTCTTTAGTTTAGTGACCACCTATCATGACACCGAATTTCATATCATTCGCTTCAGTCGTTTTTACGTGATGCTTAAACAAAAAAAGCGTCACGGGCAGAATGACAGACAGACAAACTTTTTTTTTGAGGGTCGCATCGGATTCCCGGGTGCTTGAAACGGATAGAAATCGCAAAATTTTTGAATTCCAAGAAATGTACAGACAAAAGTCTAATTTTATTTATATAGATTCCGTTGAGTACTCCCATCTGTGTTAAACATTCGTATGTGCTTAGATATGTTAGATACAGAAAAATACAAGTTATAAATCTCGTATAGTGGCGTTAAAAAATGTTATACTTAAAACACGTCCAGAAAAGAGATTTTGCATCATAAATTTAAGAAATTTGCATATTTGCATAGAATTACATAAGAATATATTATTGCATAAGAATCGAGTGGATAGGAACAAAATTACTGTTAAAAAATATTTTAAGATACGATGTGAATATATACATTTAACTAAGATACATACGCAAATGAAATAGCACAACGCACCCTTTAGTAAATCATGTGAAAAGCTAGCTTTTTACCCATCCATTATTTTGTTGCAAGTCCTAGCTTCATCAGTACGTTTATTTTTCCGATGAATCGCTTTTTGAAATCCGTTTCAAGGAGTTTTCTGAATAAAGAAGACTTATTCACGAGCCCGAACGCAATCGTGAATGACAGGCCCCGAGCCCGGTTCGGGCCCGGGCTCGGGTTGAGCCCGTCTCATCTCTAGTACAGACGTCTCACAAAGCAGTGAGCTATGATATTCGGATTGTAGAATTTGATGTAAAACATTTAACATATTGAAGCTTGGAACTACATATTTCGGTTTCGATAATTCTAGTAATTATCAGGTTGTAACGAAAGTTTTCCGCCCTATCTGCCTGAAAAACTAACTTCCCACTCCTTAGATAACTGATTTTGAACTTTCGGTACCAAACCTGCACAGTGTCACATGATACAACAATAGTACTTAAAGCTGTACTCATAATTTGTTGATATTCTGTAGCTGACTTTTTGCAACACAAATGAAAGTAAATGATGGTTCTAATCCTCTAGAGTGATAGTTGCATTTGGGACACCTTATACTTAATGATAACAATATTTTTTACAGATTTCACAACACAGTGTTATAAAGTAAGCCTCTTTCTTTCAAATGCCAAAATTCGTTTGACAAAATATGAGCCAATACGCCAACGCGAACTGTGTGCTGACGATGTTTGCGGTGGCGGGAAACTTTCGTTACAACCTAATATAAAAAAAAGTCCAATTAATGACAAAAAAAAAAATTAATATTGCATAAACGTTGATGTACGACAACGAAGTCCTTTACCTATATAGCAACGATATACTTTTAACACTATGAGAACGTAAAACTTTTGTTATTCGAAAAAGTAAAATAAAGATTTCAGTTATGAAACTAGTAATTCTCCTTCGTAATATATTGACTCCAGACTGAAACAAATTCGTCTGAAGCAAGAAGAACTAAAGTACACAATCCTTCTCGGAGAGCGTCTGCGTTAAGAGCTCTTGCTGTTTCTCTTGGCACTATATATCACACATTAGAATTTTACGAGACGCAGTTCACTAACTGTCTAAAGAGATCTCCAAAAAACAAAAACAAAAAAACATTTCGCATTTTTGTGACTCTCTTCCGCGCTGATCGAAAACAGTGAAGAAAAACACAAAGGCTTTTGTGGTTTGTTAAGCTGAAGGGAGATGAAACTTATTTTATATTGCCTCTGCGCTTCCACAAAAATCCAATAGCACTTAAATCACAAAGTGGAATACAGCGCTTATGCACTTTTCAGATTTTCCAAATAAATCGTAAAAATATCAGAATGTGCATTTTATGGTGTTTTTGCTAACCTATTTTTGGTGAATGTTTAAGATGCGAGATTGTTTTTGCTACTCACTTGCATTGTTCCGTATATTTTAATTTCAGAAATCTTTCTCTTTTAAAGCGTAAAAGATTACATAAAACTGTAGAAAATAAAATGTTTGAGCAGTCAGTAATGCAATATATACCTTGTGCGGACATACATACATATTATGTATTTATACTCCAGATAATGATATTCCAGACATTTAATAAAGCCCAATATTTTATGCCATGTTATAGTCCAATTAACATTTAATAAAAGTCTAGGTTAACATAATACAAATTAGACAACTTATTTACATATTAAAAGAAATATTTGAAAAAAGGTTAGTTCATAGGAACATCTAGCATTAGACTTCGAGTTTCGTCTACGTCTACTCGCTCGCTGGCGCGAAAAACAAAACGGCGATTTTCCTAGCCTGTTGCCATGGAAACCGATGACGCTTGCAAGTAGCGGACTCTCTTGGGAAGTCCGGCATCTTTACAATCTTGTACGCTAAGAATACGAATTATGCTTGGCATTGGTAATGACATGATAGAATGGCACTACATGCTTCTTGGAACATCTAGCATCACACGTCGAATTTCGTGTACGTCTACTCACCCTCTGGCACGAAAAAGAAAACGGCGATTTTCCTAGCCTGTTGCATTGGAAATCGATGACGCTTGCAAGTGACGGCATCTCTTGGGAAGTCTGACATCTTTACAATCTTGTGCGCTAAGAATACGAATTATGCTTGGCATTCGTAATAGCAGGATAGAATGGCACTACACACACACACACACACACACACACACACACACATATATATATATATGAATGCTCATTTACCTGTCAATATATATATTAATTTTTAGAAAAACAAATTCCAGTAATTTTTAATTAATCACTATTTTAAATTAGAATAGAAAGTAGAAAAAGTAAAAAATACCCCATAGTAACATTTTATACATGCACTAATGAGGTAATATACAAAAATATCAGAATAACATTATAAAATATTTCAGAGATATGAAGATAAATGAATGCTGACTTAAAACGCTTACTAATGGACTTCGGAGGTACCAAAATGAAAGGTATCAAACGAGATTACTTTAAGCCACAATAAGACAGTGCAATTTCACAAACTTCTACTTTACTGACAACTATTGCCTTTTACCTATGATAAGTAGAAGTTAAATTCTACCCAAAATTCCAAGCTCATGTACTGCACAAACTTAAATTTTTGTTTGCGTTTACTCACAAATTTACGTTTAGAGAAGTTTTCACAGTTACTATCATCTATTTTCATTTGAATAATTGAGGTAAGTGTAGTGCATTTTATTAAAGGTTATATAGCTCGATTAATATAGCTCGTTATTGTAAACTACTATTTTGTTAAATTATGGTGTAGTTTTTAACTTAAAAGCATTTTTACCATTTTGTTCGTATGGTCCAAATGAGACATATTTTCTGGGCCACAAAGTGACTCTATAGTCTCATGTGTCTCATTGTGGCTCTAAGCAGAGGAAACTTGCTTAGATAAATAATTAGTAGATATATATTAATGGACACCATGTAAGTGAAATTCGGTGAAAAAAGAAGATTTTTACTTTTTCTATTGCATTAAATTCTCTAAAGTTTTATATTTCCAACGATATATTACATGTGTTTATCGAAAAATCAGAAGAATTAGATTTTTTTTAAATTTTACTTTACTAAACTCATACCGACTGCAAGTATTTTTAAAACCTATAATTTTATGTAAGTTAAATACAAAAAAATAACATTAACTTAAGACACTAATGTTAAATACATAAGTGTCTTAAGTTAAATTTAAGACACTTATCTCATCGTGGCCCATCGAATGTCGCACAGTGGCCCACGCCTTGGTGACATTTATTTATGTATAACATATAAATAATGATATACTTATGTATTTAGTTATCCTTGTATGAGACATTTATTTATCTTTCTTAAAAGTGCAATAAATACTTGTTTTCATATATATATGAGGTTAAAACCTGGTTTAATGTATAAACACTAAGTGAAATACTGTATTTGATATATTTTGTGTGACGTACTTTTAAAAAATAATTATAAAACGTTCTTAAGTGCTTTTTGTCTCATAAGCACTAAGTGAATTTTGCAGTTGCATGTATGGCCCACCCTCCCATACATGCCACCGCAAAAATATCGAATGAACAGCATGAAGTGGAGTCACCTCATTTTTTCAGCAAATATCTCAATTTGTGCTGTTTTATGAGGAATGCGGTGCCCATTACTTGCTGAAGTAATTGTTCTTCGCATGGGAATAAGAATTGTTTTAACATTTTAATGAAAAGAGATAAAAAAAATTAAATGCTCATATATTTTTAGAAGAATAAACGATTCTCTAACATGAAATCTCTGTAAACCTTCGAACAGATCATTCAGAAGTTATGGAAGATATTTTATTTTCATACTTGAATATTACCAAAAATCAATAGAACCAATATTTTTCGGTTTTAAAAGTAGACAGTGCATTGTCCTTATTTTTCTGATTATTCCTGCAAAAGTTTAAACCAATATGTGTAATCGTGTTAAAAGCGCTCCCAAATACTCGAAATTATTAAAATCGGAAAGATAAATGCAAAAGGCATGGATAATAATACGCAGTCATTTTAATAAGCTTAAAAGAAAAAGGAATGAAATTTTCAAATAATGAATTGTAGATCAGTTTTTTTAAGGAAAAAGTAATTGCATTTTAGCAAAGAGTCGTTTGTACATTTCACCAGCAATTCAGCACAGTCTGTGAAGGAATTATCAGGTGCATAAAGACAATGTTTTGGACCCTGCATGACTTTGCTTTCCGAATCGTCTCAATTTGCTTCTACTATGTCTTCTACTATTGAATCGGCCTTGTGTCCGATTAGATAGGACAGTGAATGTTAGCATTTACCTAAAAGTGTGAAGGTTTTATAGATGTAACGTGAATACGCGTTACATCTATAAAAACTGCCAAGGCACCTTCCCGCCCCGGACATATATCACTTGTGTGGGTTAGCCTTAAAACAATAAGCATACTGCTATCGAGCCATATAATTTTAAATAACCCTGTATATATTCAAAGTTTCATGGAAGAATTTGAAGAAAATATTTTTTTTTGTAATGCAGAAAGATTTTAAGAGGGGAAAATGTTAAACTCTCGCAGATTCCTCCTTTATTTGAGTAGGGATTTTCGTCCTCTTGAAAACTTAGAAACCGCAAAAGCTTCGACACCCTCTCATGGTGTTCACTGAGCAGAAAAAAACAATCTGTTTTTTTATGTCCGTTTCGTAATTCAAATATGTCCCAGAAAAATCCTAAATCCTGATGCATTTTGTCCGGAGAAGAAGGGAGGCTTCACCCTCTTTCCGTTTTTTTTTTTTTTTTTTTTTTTTTTTTTTAGTGGGACTGGGAAATTTTTATTCCTCTTTTAAAATAAATAAATAAACAAAGAAACAAAATATATAGATGCGGTGGGCGTGATTTCGAAATCGAAAACGGACATCTGATGAAGGCGTGGCTGACGGGAAAGACAGTCTGCGGTGCTGACATTTAGTCACACCCCTTTTGCTCTCGAAGAGACACGCGACCTAGGGGCTGAAGGCCATCTTACTGTGGCCATCTCGGACCAAGATGGCAACACCTTCTTAGTCACATGACTCTGCGCGGGCTAAAAGGGTGTGACCAAATGTCAGCACCGCAGCCTGTCTTTCTCGTCAGCCACGTGATGAATGGAAGTGACAGAGATGGATTTCTTATGACTATGGTGATAGATTCCCGACTCTTACTCGCTAGCAAACACGAACCGTTCGAAAACAGACGAATCAATGAAATTCGGTTTCTGTAATTGCCTTATCTCAGCTGATTTGAAAGCGTTCTCTTTCGGCGAAAGACATTTTAATATGTTTTCCAGCGGCTGAAGGACCCATTCTATGCCACGTTGGGTGCGGGTACGATTCACGACTGGATGCTGACGTGTCCGTCTTTTCACAGGGAGTCGGTCGTTAGTTTTTATAGTCTCTTGCAGGGAAAAAAGGGTTTTATACTATACTTATTTCTAAATACATTTGATATTTTTTATGTAACAGCTATGTTGTTGACATGTTTTACCCGTATTTAACATTAAAAACAAAAATCTGATGAATATCTGCATTCAGCGGAATGTTTCTAATCCGCGAAGGGAGTGAGGCCCCACCATGGTGGAGTGGATAAGTCACTCAATAGGGTAGATGGCTGGAGAGGGAATATCCCGGGCTCGGACCTGTCTAGTAGCGGTCGATCTAACGGTCTGGCGTTGCGAGCGTTGTTCTTCAGATGTAACGTGAATACACGTTAGTACCCCTGAAAAAGCCGTTCGCCCATAGCGCCCCTCCCTATACAGATGCCTATATTGTAGGCTTGTTATAATATATTTTAAAAAATCTGGAGTGACTCCACTCGACTTTCCGAACACTTACGATTAAGATCATTACCAAGCACTTAAATAAATTTTAATCGATGAATCATTCAAACATATATACCAAATTGAAACTCAATCGAATGCACCGTTTAAACGCTTGCGCACTTTCAAAAATTTCTCCCCATATGCCATTATGCCATAACATAAAAGAAAGTTTTGTCTTAGCCCTTTAGGAGAACTATAAGTCCTATACACACCAAAATCAATACCGGTCTAAGGATGGCGGTTTATAACATGTATACCGAATTTGAGCTCAATCGAATGTATCGTTTAAACGCTAGCGCACTTTCAAGAAATTCCCCCCCATAGGCCATCATGTAAAAGAAATCTTTGTCGTAGCCCTGTAGAAAAACTATAAGTTCTATACACACCAAAATCAATACCGGTCTTGCAACGGTGGTTTATAACATATACACCCAATTTGAGCTCAATCAAATCTACCGTTTAAACGCTAGCGCACTTTCAAGAAATTCCCCCCATAGGCCATAATGTAAAAGAAATCTTTGTCATAGCCCTGTAGAAAAACTATAAGTCCTATACACACCAAAATCAATACCGGTCTTGCGACGGTGGTTTATGACATGTATATCCAATTTGAGCTCAATCGAATGTTCCGTTCAGGAGCTATCGTGTTCACTCACATACACACACATACACATACACACACATATACACACACACACACACACACACACACACACACACACACACACACACACACACACACACACACACACACACACACACAACACACACACACACACACACACACACACACACACACACACACACACACACACACCACACACACACACACACACACACACACACACACACACACACACACACACACACACACACACACACACACACACACACACACACACACATACATACATACATACATACATACATACATACATACATACATACATACATACATACATACATACATCTCGTAAAAATAGTATAAATGGATTCAGAAGCCCTCAAAACGTGTAAAAACACCAAAATCTCGAAGTCGAATTTTTTCATGATTACAATACTTTCCTTACATGGTACATGTTCGGAAAGTAAAAATGAGTGTGTGGATTTTGTAGGAGTTACCTGGAAGAGGGGGGGAGGGGGGAGTGAAGTGCTTTAAATGATACTGTGTTTCTTTGATGTCAGTTGCGCTTTCTAGAAAAACAAACTCACTGATTTTCTTTTTTTTTAAATCATCGGTCTCTGGTGTATAGCAAGTAGGTGTAAAGATTTAAGAAATGGCAGTTCCATAATCAACAAGCCGACCAGTAGCCGTTTGGATAAACCACTGAACATGGGTAGATAGTTGGACTGAATGGAAAGATTTCGGCCCTACCACGAGGCTGTGGATCTAAAGGTCTTGAGTTCACGGATCCAAATAGAAATCGAATAGGCGTTAGAACCCTTAACCTTTTACAGGCCAGTGTTCCCAATTGGAAAATCAAATTATTGAAAAATTAAATATTATCAATATTGACTCGAAAAAAATAGCACATATCGTTAAAATATAACTTTATTTATTGAAATAGAATTTGAATTTATATCATGAGAGGGAAACTGGATCATAATAAGAATAGCCATTTTCATAAATTTTTACCGAACTATTTTCATACATCACTCTCCCCCTTCAAACTTAATTCATATCTTTAGTTAAATTTAAAAATAAATCTTATTCGTTCTTATTGTTTCACTTATCATTTAAACTACCCATGAAATTAAAGACAAAGTATAGCCCCTAAAAGCATAGTCAGAAATGACAAATGTTCCCAATTCTAAAAGCAGTGAAAATTGGGTGCGGGGGACACAATTTTTCCCCCTTTTACATGAATAATATCTTTTAACTAACGCATTAGAAAGAAAATAATGATTAAAAAAACCGATTTAAAATATGCCTGGATCTGAATTCGGTCTTTAAAAGGTTTTGAAAAGTTCTCTTCCAAAGGCATCTCCCAATTTAGACATATAGCCCTCACGTATGCTTATCCTAAGAAGAACATCAACATTTTTTTAATGTTAGTTTCATATTTCATTTTTTATATTTTCATCATAATTTATATTTTAATTTTATATTCACAGTACAAAATTAGAAATTCACTGCATTAAAGGCAGGACGAATCTTTCAAAAATCCAATTAACGATTTTTTTTAATTCTATAAAACTATATTTATCGAAAAAAATATTTTAATTTATTAATGTCGAGACATAAAAGACTAAACATACAAAAAAATATTTAATTTCGTATTTTTAAATTATGTATTTTCAGAAAATTGAATTAAACATGATATTAAAAAGTTATATATTTCAAAACAAAAAATTGCATCTGTTTAACAAATGTAATGTGTAAACAAGAATTTTTCCATTATAATAATCAAAAAATATTTTCTAAATCTATGAGACTTAAAAAAATTAAAAACAAAATATTCACTATAAATTACAAAAAAGAACATGGCTTCCTTACACATGCAAAAAATACTCACTTCGTGTCATATTTAATAACGCGAATAAACAGAATTTTACTGAAACATTTTTTGCATATATATATATTTTTTTTCTTAAGCAGTGTTAGAGCCACGAACATCTTGAATATAAACACTTAAGTTTATTACACGCTTCAGCCAAGTTTTAATAGGGAAATGCAATAGAAAATTTATGTATTAATTAGACTTGTTTGCACATAATTTTTGACATACTGATGCTATAACATTTTTTACGACATTTAAAAAGCAGTGAATAAATATAATTTTCAAAAAGATAATTGAGAAATAGGGACATTAATTTTCTTTCAAAAATTTCCAAAATACCCATTTTTTAATATTTGTGAGAAAATAATAAAATATTTATTAAGTAGAAATTTAATAAAAATTCTATCGCCGCTAATATTTGCATAAAATAACATTTGGAATTGGTACTAAATAATTAAATTTGAAAAGGTTGTGCACGTGAATAGCATATTTTTGATTAATTGGTTTTTCAATTAAAATTTTAATTACAATTAATGAGTTGAGTGTACTAAACATAACCATATTAATCCGCATCTCTAAGTATTATTCTAAATTTGATTTAGGGATTTTTATATGCATGTTTTCAAGCATCATATAAAATTTTAAAGTAGTAATACGCTCTTCTTTCATGAAGAAGGGTGAGAGAAAAACATTGTCCCAAGATATAGGGTTACTCCAAAACTTCCTTTCGCAGACTCAGAAACAAGAGGAGATTTACTCTGTGAGGAACCAGATCAAATGAGAGTACATAATAGATATGAAAAATCGATGAAAATTCGAAGTGCCAGTAAGCAGATATAAATTTCGAAATTTTAGCCATTTTAGAAGATATTAACAAAGAATTAAAAGACCATCATGACTGGCATGCTCGACGATTTTTGGTTTCATAAGCTGATTTAGAATCTTTCATCTAAGCAATGGACAGGAATGCTATTCGTAAAAGTAATTTAATAATCTGCAGTCGTCATTTTCATTCAAAAATGGCTGTGCCACGCGGTTTTACCCGCGATCTCGTGTGACTCTTATAGGGCTATCACACTGAGAAAAATCCGACCCACTTTCCTTGCAAATCAAGTTTCTGGCCGATTTTCTCCGCCGTTACCTTGACGACCGTGAACTCCAACTTTTTCCTTTCCGAAGGAAAAATTCCGAGTCGGACGAAATTTCGGCCAATCAGAGTACTTCTTCCTGCTACGTCATAAGCAAATTCGAGCAATGAAGACTATGTTCGAAGCTTGGCAGCTTGGCTCGATGTCAGAATCACGTGTCAATAAAATTATGGCCGCGTTCAAGTGGACTTTGGAATGAGAGATGGCTGCCGATCCGATGTCAATATACCAACGCGCGATAAGTAAAATAAGAACCTGCACGCCCAATCAGCGATGCGATGACTATTGGGCGTCGGAGAGAGTTTGTTTACTTTTGCAACCCTTAAAGATAACCACGCCTTCAAGTCCGTCGGAAAAGTTGGTCCAGCGCAAAGTTGTTCGGATTTTCCCTTTAGTGTGATAAGGTTTTTTGTCTGTCAGTTGCAGCAAACGTTTCGGAGCTAGATATTTTATAGAACGGGCTATCGGTGCGTACCGTCAAAGACTCGCACGACAACTTGACACTGCTAGCTTACTAGCTACGTACCCCTTCTCAACACGATAGGAAATGGATATTTTTCCTATTCGTGCAATACGAATTAATTCTAAGTATGCGAAAAAAAAAAAGCATTATTATTTGACTCGCCACTGCACGAATACAAACCCAAAATGAACGGTGAATGTGCCGTTTAATTATTTACTATCAAAAATTTCCCATTTCAGCAACGTCCACACTTCAAATAAGTACAGTTTTTTTTTTAAATGCTTTTTTCACTTTCTTCCCGTCTGGAATAAAGTTGCAGAAGGGTAAAAAAGTATCCATCATTGTCAGCGGTGGTACGGACTTTCTATTTCTTCTGCCCGCCCTAGAGAAAGACGCAATCACAACTTCTGCGGTGAAAGCCGTGATGGATTGTAGAAAATCATATTCGGGAGTAGCCAGCAGCACAGAAGGGGAGGCGAGTTTTTTAGCACTCAAGGAAAAATTTCTGCCAATCCACTCTCGCATTGAACCGGAGGTGTGAAAGATTGAAATGGGTGAATGTAAATGCGGCTTCGCGGGGGAAATGGTTATCATGAAATGGTTTTTTTTTTTTAAACGTATTGCACACCCAGTACCCTTGGCTTTGTTTTGAAAGAGACGTGGCTTTTACTGTGTAGAAAACCCGGAATTAAGTGGAAAATCCGATTGGATTTAGTTAAGTCTGTAACTACAATAACAGCGTGGATAATTTTCCCTCATCGGATGACGAAACTAAAGGCCTTATTACACGGACAAAATTTAGAGCCATTTTGGTTGCAGAAACCAGTTGCTGCAATTCATTCCCGCAAGTCAGGGAGCCCAGATGAGCATGCAGGGTTGCCCTAGTAAACAAACCCTGCTTTCTTCACAAACGTCAGAGATTCACCGAATGGGCGGTTGCTGGAGCATGTCATTATAAATAGCATATCGTTGGTTGTTTATACCTCCTGTATCTTCGGATCGGATATATATTTATTTTTCTTTTCTTCAATCAAATCAATTTCCATGTCGATATTCCTTTTCATGGACATTTTGTTTTCGCAAACGCTTATCCCTTTCACTACAAACGGCATGGCTCTTCCGCCATCTTGTGTTGTGACGTCGAAATAGGAAGCACTACAATTGGCTGGATTTCCAGCAACCTGCAATTTTTTCGCCTCTGATCGAAAAAGTTGGATTTGACTGTTCCCTAGGTAACCGCGGGAAATTTCCAGGAAAGAGGTTCCTGCAACGGGTTGCAGCAACCAAACCGAACGAAAATTCCTTTGTACAATAAGGCCTTAAATTGAAGCGTATTTTTATGCAAAGTAGGGAGAAATGATTATATCGGCACAATCTTAAGTGCAAAAATTTCATTTGCCATTGAGGGGAATGGCAACAGATAAATTGGTTTGCTTAACCCTTACATCCCGCAGTGGTCTGGGCGCCCAACTCCGTTCCCATCAGAATACGGCAAGTGAGGCAGCATCCAGCTTGGGCAGTGCTTGGGAGGGTAAACTTCCTCTCGACTCGACTGCTGTGGGACCGTGTACGTCATGGGAGCAGGTACACGTAAAATCCGTCGTGGCTCCAATGTCCTCCAAGTTATTAAACGATACCTCTGGGAGGTGCCGATTTCAGACGGTGGGTTCCACCTCTTAAATGGGCTCAAAATGAGGGACCCTGAGCTGAGTCGGACTTCCTCCCACTGGAGCTCATTAAAACGGAAGCCTCCCCCTCCGCCCATCACCTACCTCTATGGGGGATGTGGCACCGCCCCGCGGTTGTCAGAGGGCATTAGTAACAACGATAATTTCCCTTACAAACGTATTCAAAAGAATGTCTTTATGACGTTAAGTGTGGCGTTCTTTTTTCTCCTGCTAAAAAGGAGTAAAATCTTTGGGAATTGAATGGGGAACTTGGGGTATTATATGGAGTGAGGAATATATATATATATATATACTAAAACGTATATCACTTATTGTTTTATTATGCAAGTTTAAACACGTTCAATTTGTCTCCATAACTGAAGTTTTACATTCAGTAACTAGACTTTGATTTCCAACAACACTCTCATCCGTTCAATATATAGTATGTATTTCATGAGTAATTTTGCTTGTAAAACTACTTTTCTTGCTTAAAGAGTGATGGCGTAGTGAAATAAATATACATCGCGTTCTTTCTAGCAGCAGAAGCAGCACAAAGAATGTTCGTTTATTCGAAGAACGAACATTTTGAAAATCGTCAATTTGCAAGTATTCGATTGCAATGTACTGATGATAAAGGAAGAACTGTGGAGGTAATAAAAAAACGACCTTGGGAGAGAGGCAAAATCAGCGTTTGATAAAGTAGCGCGAATTAAAATAATTAATAACAGACTAATTATATGTACTCATTTTTTCGCAATTAATACTTCTTCTAAATTGTCTCCGCTATCAATTCTTCTAAATTGCCCTGAGCGAGCCCTAGCCTTCTCCAAAAATCTTTTCCAACCTTTCATAAAAAATAGGACCTTTATAAGAAAACAGCCAATCGTAGACATAGAAAGAGAGCCTTAGAAATAAGTTGTAAAATCTTTTCTTCTTCAAGGATTCGATTTCTTTTAAGTACTTACCGCTATTTCTTTTAATATTAATGCCATTTTTTCAAACAGAAATTAATTACATTAATAGTAAATGAAAAATAGATTTACTCACGTTTTATGTTGATTATATTTTTACTACTACATAAAGATGCCTCACGAAGCATTCAATTAAGATATTGGGGCCATAAAATTATGAGAAACATTTGATATACTGATGCTCGAAAGTAGAACTTGGGTACAGGGTTTTAGCCTGCCGCGCGAGTGTCTAACGGTATAGAGTTTTGGGAGGTTTTCTTCATATATATAAAGTGATTACTTGTTAAAACCCTTTAAACATTCCCCACCTAAGGCACCTCCCCTTAGATAGGTACCCCTCGTGTAGGTTTGTCTTAACATATTACATACTAGCAGTCCCGCACGGCGTGTCCCGTGAACCCCTTAAATTATGCGATTTACAAAATCTGACATGTAAACTGCAACTCCAGATTAGTACTCTAGGCCGCAATTGTATAACAGAATGTGCAGATAATGGTTCCAGAGTTTCAGGTACGTACTTACAAACGCACCACTAAAGACAACTGACTGCCGTGGCCGTCACATATTTCCCCCAGAAATATCGTGTAATTTGCATTAAAATTGCTGGAGTTATTAAATATTTCATCCAATTAAGCAAATTATCTTGTAAAATCCACAATTTTCGATTTAAATTTCTTAAAATTAGGAAATGTTAGGTCATTAAACGTATTAAATACCATAAGAAGTACCATAAAAAATTTCATGAAAAGGTCCCATTAGGAAAAACGCGTCAAATGACAGAAAAAGCGTCAAACTTGGCGAGTTATGGCGAAATATCGCCAAAAATAAGTCCCCAAAAATTAGGCTTTCGAAGACCTACGACCCATAGAACCCGAGATTTCCAGAACATTCCATATTGATGCAACAAAAAGCAAAATTTAACTATTTAACGCGTAGAATACGAATTTTAAACTGTTTTAAACCCCAGAACAGCGGGTTGCTCCCAAAATTCGTGACACAGGGTAAGAAAATCTCCGTTTTAGAACAGTTTTTAATTAATAATTAAAAAAGTAATTAAAATTTTAAAATTCTGATTCTCAGGTGCACATTATCGGCATTCATGGGCTTATATATTCAAATTTTCAGAGTTCTGTGTGCAGTAGATTTGTCTGGAGACCGCACACGGACAGATTTACAAACATTCATTTTTATTATTATAGAGATAGATAGATTTGGCGTAAACCTGATGAAATTTTCGTGCCATTTCATGCTTTTTTACTTTTGCGGTTACCTCTCACTTCAAGCATAAATCTTTTCCTGAGGCCAAAGTTCGCCAAACATGGCGATCTAAAATCGGTTTTTAATTAATAATTTAAAAAGTAATTAAAATTTCAAAATTCTGAGCCTCGGGTGTACATTACCGAAGGAATGGGCTCATGTGTTCGAATTTTCAGAGTTCTGCGTCCAGTAGATTTTTCTGGACATCGCACGCATGCAGATTTTCAGGCATTCATTTTTATTGATATAGATTGCCGCAAAACTGACTAAATTTCCGTGCCATTTCATGTTTTCCAATGCATGCAATTTTGTTTCACAGTATCATGCTGGCGAAACTCGCCGAGCATGGCATCCTGAAAACGGTTTTTAATTAATAATTAAAAAAGTAATTAAAATTTTAAAATTCTGATTCTCAGGTGCACATTATCGGACTCATGGGCTTATATATTCAAATTTTCAGAGTTCTGCGTGCAGTAGGTTTGTCTGGAGACCGCACACATACAGAGAGTCAGATTTACAAACATTCATTTTTATTATTATAGATGAACTTGTGTTATGATATTACTTCTGTATATAAAAAAAAGTCTAATTAATGATAAAAAGTTATAAATGGTGCAATAAACCTTGATACACAAGAGTGATTTAAGCAACAATATCCTTCAACACGAAAGGAATAAAGAATTTTAATAATCTGAACACAAAATAAAGATTTCAGTTATAAAACTAGTTATCTACTTCTCTTTCTTTGTAATATACAGACTCCAGACAGAAATAAATTCGTCTGGAGCAAGAGGAACGAAAGTACACACTCCTTCTCGGAGAGCGTCTGAGTTAAGAGCTCTTGTTGTTTCTCTTGGCACTATATATCACACATTAGAATTTTACGAGACGCAGTTCTCTAACTGTCTACAGAGATCTCCAAAAAACAAAAACAAAAAACCATTTCGCATTTTTGTGACTCTCTTACCCGCTGATCGAAAGCAGTGAAGAAAAACACAAAGGCTTTTGTGGTTTGTTAAGCTGAAGGGAGATGAAACTTATTTTATATTGCCGCTGTGCTTCCGCAAAAATCCAATAGCACTTAAATCACAAAGTGGAATACAGCTCTTCATGTGCTTTTCTTTCGCAAATTTTCCAAGTAAATCGTAAAAATATCAGAATGTGAATTTTATGGTGTTTTGCTTACATATTTTTGGTGGATGTTCAAGATGCGAGATGTTTTTTGCTCTTTACTTGCATTCTTCAGTGTATTTTAAACGGAACTTCTCTCTTTTAAAACGTACAAACGATTTCCATAAAACTATAGAAAATAAAGCGTTTAGAAAATCAGTAATGGAATATTTTCGTAAGAATATATTATATATATATATATATATATATATATAGTTGAACTTTATCTAAAAGTACAACAAAATTACAGTTACTTCACATGTTACCTAGCGCTTAAAAAAGCAGCATAAAAGAAAACATGCGTTTAATAATATTTAGAAAATTTATATTGAAAAAACCCCCAAAGCCTGTCATTGTTAATACATCAAAACACTGTTAAATGCATTGTCCTCATCAGAGGGGGAAATGCACAACTATACACCATAGGTTTCAGACTCACAGCCTGAGATTTTGCCAAGGTAATGTATTATATTCAAGGCTGTAATTTGCAAAGATTGATTTAAAAGTGTTAAAACAGTTTAAAGATATTTATAAAAGTGTACTATATTAATTCAAAATATAAACTGTAACAGGCAAATCTCAGAGGTGTGGCTCCCCCTTACCTATGGGAAAGAAAAGAAATTTTTTTACTTACAAATCAAAAAATCGAAGAACAATCAATGCAAATGTGCCACAAAACCAAAATAACCATGTAAGTCGATACACATACGCAGAGCCTTTGGTTTTGTGGCACATTTGCATTGATTGTTCTTCGATTTTTTGATTTGTAATCTCAGGCTGTGAGTCTGAAACCTATGGTGTATAGTTGTGCATTTCTCCCTCTGATGAGGACAATGCATTTTACAGTGTTTTGATGTATTAACAATGACTGGCTTGGAGGGTTTTTTCAATATGAATTTTCTATATATATATTATATATATATATATTTATTATATAATAGTAAAAAGGCTAATCTTACGAATCAAGGAATCATTCAACAGCAGTTTCGTGGTATAAATATACAAGCAACACAAACTCTTATACAAAATAGGAAGAATTAGACATATCCAGTAAATAGAAACCCAAAAAATGGTAAATAAGAAAATTAAAATGGAATTGGATGGAGTAAAACAATGGGTAGTAAGCATCGGCTATAGTCGTCAGGCCCCACAAGCCGAATACGTACTACCAATATAAAAAAAACAAAATAACAGGATTTCAATGTAGTTACTTAGCTCAAAGAACGCTAAATATGTAACTACGGGGAAATCCTGTTAAAAAGTAAAATGTAATCATAAAGACATACCCAGAAAAAAAGTAATTATGAAGAAAACATGGAGATGAAGAGACCAAAAGCATTAAGCCTGAAAACATGGCTTAACCATGGAGCTGTTGCCAATTGAAGAGGATATATGTATATAATATAAAATAGCTAAACTTACGTAATATGGAATCCCAAGTAAAACATTAAGTGATAGCACATAATAACAATTAAAAAACTGAAACCATGAAATAATAATTGATAATCCAGAGGCTATAAATATTGTGGATTAACAAGATAAGTAAATAGGAAAAAAGGGGAAAGAATACATATACGTAAAAGCCATTATATGGATGTAATAAAATACTGATATGCATAAAAAGGAAAGATGTAAATCACATGATCTTAAACGTGCAGAAGCAGCTAAATTTAAGACAAGAATTCTTTGAGTGCAGAATATAGAGAGAATATGATTAAACTTCAGAAAAATGTATTTCGGAAATTTCGCCAACATTTTAACACCTCCTGTGAAGCTTTAAAGACGATGTTTTGGGCCTTGCATAGCTGTGTCATTCAAAATCGTCTTCGATACTTCTTCTGCCCTCTACTATCGAGTCAAAAAATTTTGATTTTTGGTGAATACTCTCGTACGATTTGCCTAAGAGGGGCGGTACTTTGGGTGGAGGACTTTTTAAGCGATTCCAACGCGTATGCTCGTTGCATCTGAGAAAAATGCTCAGAATTCCAGAACGCTAAAAATCCAGCACCAAGCAATAGGGCCAAAACCGGGATTTTTTTCAATTCCTATTATTAGTTCACACATGTATATTTATATATATCTTATTTAAATTTTCAATCGTTCATAAAATACCTTTTATTCATCCACTCAAGTTCAAATACATTATTTTAAACTTGCAGTGGATGACACTTGATGTTAATACAGTTTCTTTCAAATATTAATTTTTTTATTAAATTTAATTGATTAATTTAATAAAAAGTAACTAAAAATTAATTTTTCTTTGTTGACCTAAGTAGGAATTGACTCTTTTTTACATATAGTCAGTATAATATAGTCAGTTAATACTGGTTTGATTGCAATCGACTGCGTCATTTATGTACAGGGTCAGCCAAATGACTTTGAATACATTAAGGTGCAAGGATACATTCAATTCTCTGAAAGGTCTGTGGTCAATGACTACTTTGGCTCTCCCCAAAATCTTGAAAACTATCTCAAGCTTGTCCGTTTTTGGCGAAATACCGCCCAATTAAGTGCCAGAAGCAAATCTTTCAAAATGAACCCAAATCGGCGATATCGGATTTATTTCGCTAGAAATCGCTAATCCTTAATATCATTGCAGTATTTTATCTCTTTCAAACAAAATATGTTTAGATGAAGTGCGCCAAAAATATTTTTGATTTAATAGACGCTCAAGGAAGTCACGGGTTGACAACATTATTTTTTTTTCCACAAAGGTATTTTTAAAAGGAAAATGTTAAATCATCTCAGACTGCTCTTCCGCTTCAGTAGAAATTTATGCCCCCTTGAAAGCTAAAAAACCGCAAAAGCTTCGATACCCCATTATGTTGTTCAATCTGCGGAAAACAATCTGTTCCTTTCGTAATTCGAATATGTCTCTAAATTCTGAGGCATTTTGTCGGGCGAAGAATAGAGGCCTAGACTCTCGCTCCGTTGCCTTATGAGACGAGGGAGTGTTTATTCCTTTTTTAAAAATAAACAAACGAACAGACAAAGAAATATATTTTTGAGGTGGGCATGATTTCGAAACTGAAACCGACATCTGATTAATCCTTTGAGGCGCAACCCTTTCCGAATGCTGAAAAAAAGGGCAGTCGTTGCTATCGCTCGACTTAACGACCAGCAAGAGCTGGCTGTGCCGGCACAGCCAGCTGTCGTCAAAAAAGGGTCTCTCGCACTGTGGCACTCGATGAATGTTTCGATCGTCCGCCCTCTTGCTGGTCGTTCAGTCGAACGATGGCAACGGCCGCCCTTTCTTCAGCATGGGGCAATCTATCCAGCTGTTCTCGCATTCTTCCATTTTTTAGCAGATGTCAGTGCTGTTAAAAATAATCTTTTGACGGGAAATGAGGTGCTAAAATAGTAAAGGATTCCCTATGGACCTATGTGACCCGCAACTATTTTGATAGAAATCCAATCTATTCTTCGTGACTGGCAACAGTCAAAACGTCCGAGTTGGGTGTTCCCAGAGCGGGAACACTGCGCGTTAAAGGGTTAATGGAAGTGACAGAGATGAATTTCTTATGACAGCTGCTGCATGCGGAGAATGATGAGGGATTCGTGACTTTTAAAAATTGTTCTAGCTACACAGACGATTTATTTGAAAACATACTTATTATTGAAATTGAATGGCGATAATCATTCTGAGCTCAGTCAATTAGAGCGGGTCCCGTTGAAGGTATTTTTAATACTCATCTGCTATACAGGGTGTAACAGGGTGTTTATAATTCGTTGCCCTGTTCGGAGCGGTGCACAGCAAAAAAGTTTGAAAAAATCGTACACAATTTGCAAGAGATCTCAATGCTAGCAGAAATGCACCAAACAAGATTTCAGCAGCAGCTCATCAAAATATTTCTCCATTTGAGATATCAAGATAGGATGTCCGTTAAAAAAAAAAATTCAGAAATAAATAAATCAAAATACTTGAAGAAAAGTCGTGGATCTAAAGTATTTGAAATAAAGTTTATTATTAATTGAAACAGTAGCAGCAAGTTTATTGCAAAATTTTAATGGCATAATCGACGATGTATGACTGTTATCCACTTACGAAAAGTTTTATTATTTGCTCGAATTTTTTGAATTTGAATTTAGTAAGGGTTTAAGAAGTAAAAAATTCCATGGGTTTTCAAAACTAAAAAAAAATATATATCCAATTTAGCAAATCAAAGAAATGAAATTTAATAATTACACATATTTTAACAATATAATACAGAAAAATCAGTCAAATCTTTCGTTGGTTGAACAAAGCAACATGTTTTGGCCAAACGTTTAGTTCTATTTTTTATTTATTCTTTTTTTTTAACCCGAGTCCCAATCAAACCGGTTATCAAAGAAATTTTGCTTATTTAATCAGTTAGTTTGGTTTATTTAAGCAATATATAGTATTCTCATTGATGAAAGTAATTTGCATAAATCTACAAAATATTCGTTCATTTTAATCATGTAGTTAGGTTAAAGTATCCACATATTTTGCTAATTCAACTAAGTGCTTTTCACAAAATAATTTTATCATTTCAATAAACATTTCACTACTGTGACATTAACAGTTATTTTGCTCATTTAACAAAACGTTTTTTTTTTGCCAAACATTGCTTTTCTGAACAACTTTTTGAAGATATTTCATGTAATAATGTCACTTAAGAAATGACATGAAATTTCTGAGTTTTAAGGAACTTACTGTATTTTAGAATAGTATTTTTTCTTCACACCGCAGTGTAAATTTTTACACTCTTCATTTTTTGTCAAGCTGAATCCAAACTGTGATTTCGAACTAAATTATTTATCCTCCATGGTAAAGAAACATCTTAAAGGTTTTTTTATATAATTGTTAAATTCATTCTTTCTCAAATTCGCAGGGAATTTCATCAAAGATTTATGCCGGCTTTAGTTGAGTAGCCACAAAAGCTTCGGCAACCAATTATTCGTTCACTCTTTGGAGATAAGAAAAAACAGTATTTTTATTTTTTTTTTCTATAACTCAAATCTGTTCTCTCTAAAATCCTAAACCCTGATATGTTTTGTACTGTGAGAAATCTAGCTTCAACTCTTTCCATATCTTTAGGACTTTTATTCTTCTCCTCCACAAAAGAATAAATATATATCTTTGGTGGGGGGAAATTTAGGAACTGAACTTGACATCTGATAAATAAAAGAGACAATGATAAATTTCTTATGATTGATAAATAGGGTGGCTGCATAATTTTCCTCCATCTAAGGACTGGGTAAGAGGTTGACTTAACCCTTTGAGGTGCAACCCTTCCCCAATGCTGAAAAAAAGGGCAGCCGTTGCCATCGCTCGACTTAACGATCAGCAAGATGCCGGACGATCGAAACGTTCATCGCGTGCCACAGATCTAGAGACCCTTTTTTGACGACAGCTGGCTGTGCAGCTGCGTCAAAAAAGGGTCTCTAGGTCTGTGGCACGCGATGAACGTTTCGATCGTCCGCCCTCTTTGCTGGTCGTTCAGTCGAGCGATGGCAACGGCTGCACAGCCAGCTGTCGTCAAAAAAGGGTCTCTAAATCTGTGGCCCGCGATGAACGTTTCGATCGTCCGCCCTCTTTGCTGGTCGTTTAGTCGAGCGATGGCAACGGCTGCCCTTTTTTCAGCATGGGACAAATCTATCCAGCTGTTCTCGCATTCTTCCATTTTCCAGCAGATGCCAGTGCTGTTAGAAAGAATCGTGACCCTTTTTTGACGGGAAAGGACGTGCTAAAAAGGAAAGGATTCTCGTGGAGCTACGTCACTCGCAACTATTTTTATGGAAATCCTATCTATATTTCGTGACTGGCAACAGTCAAAACGTCCGAGTTGGGTGTTCCAGAGCGGGAACACTGCACGTTAAAGAGTTAAATCTCAAAACATGCCACAGTAAATGCGGTACTGCAATAAGTTATTTTTAACCGTGCTGTATAAAGTACTTTTTTATGATTTCAATTGTTACAGTATAGAATATATATACAGGGTGATTCGAAATTAGCTTCAGAAACTTTTAGGAAGCGAAGGATTCACCAAGACGGTTGAGAACCTCATAGCAATGCTGGGTATAGGAAACGTCGTCTTTGCGTATCTGTTAATAATCACTTTGGAAAAAGTACTACAGTGTGGGTCTCATTTCTTAAAAAAGTTTCATAAACACAATGGCCTTTCCTCCAACAATTTCATCCATATAATGAAACAAAAAAATTCTTAATTAACAATGTTTATGTATTGCAATCGATGAAAGCGGGATTACTTTTTGAAAAACCAGGTTCGGAAAATTTACTATTACTTTAACGCTTCTTCTAAAGGGATTATTAACAAGTGCATGAAGACGCCGTTTCCGACCCTGCATTGGCATGGGATTCTGAACCGTCTTGGTATATCCTACCCCTCCTAACAGTTTGTAAAAAATAATTTTGAATCACCGTGTATATATTGTAATAGCCGTGTCATCGGCCTACTGTAGGCTTCACTGTTACGAGAGCAGCATGTATTGGGCATTTCGTTATGGAGGCACCTATTATGCAGACCAACGTTGCTTTTCATGAATGGTCTCTGATTATTGAATCCTTTCCACAGGAGACAGCTGGAATCCTAACTGGCACCCCCGGAGATATCGCTTGAAGAAGGGGGGACATTGGAGCCACGACACATTTTACGCTCCCCGGCTCCCTTTAGCGTACCTGGTTCCACAGCCAGGGACGTACCCAGAAAAAAAAATTTCGGGGAAGGTCCAAAAATTTCGGAGGGGGTCCAAACGGTGAAAAAGGTAGGATTTCCCACAAAAAGAGTTCATCATTATTATATTGTTTGCAAAAACTGGAATTTCGGGGAGGATCCGGACCCCCTTGACCAGCCCCCTGGGTACGTCCTAGTACCACAGCAGTCCTGCCGAGAAAGGTTTTCACCCTCCCAGCCACTCGCCAAAACGCTTCTGGTAGTATAATAGGAAGTTTTCAGTTGCAATTTTTGGATTTTTTCTCCGGCTGTAGCGTGCATACGCGTTAAAACCCCTTACAACTGTCCTTCCCTTTTAAGTAGCCCTCGTGTGGTTCTCTGCTTTAGCAAACTCGACAGCATTAATAGTAATTCATATTTTTAATTTTATTTCTAGTAAATGGGGGCAAAATGACTGTATTTAAGGTAGCTTCAACGAAACTTGGTTTTGCTTTGTTATAAGACAACTATATTTCTTCAAACAAACACATTTATTGATTTCTATAAATGGGTATCATACAAAAACTATTTAACTTTGTATTTTCAAATTATCTAGCTTGAAAAAATTGAATTAAACATGACATAAAAGTTATACATTTAAAAGCAAAAAATTAGCATATTTTTGAGAAATATTCATAAGCACCAAGATGCCTGCAGTGATAATAAGCAAAAAATATGTTCTGAAAAAACTATGAGGCTTAATAACGAATTAAAAAGTTTTTAAAAAATATTCACTGCAAATTACAAAAAAAGTTCTTAATATATGCAAAAAAACACTCAATTCATGTCATATTTAATATTGTTAACAAGAAAGATTTTGCTAAAACATTCTTTGCATCCATATTAATTTTTTCTTGCATAGTTTTAAAGGCATGAATATTTCAACTACAAACACTCAAGTTTATTACAAGATTCTGCCAAGTTTTAAAAAGGAAACGCAATAAATATTTATTTATTATACTTGTTTAAACATAATTTTTGACAGATTGAAGCTATAAAAATTTCATTTACGATATTTACAATGCAGTGAATAAATATTGTTTTTAAAAAATAATTGAGAAATAAGGAGATTAATTTCCTTGCAAACTTTTCAAAATACCGGTTTTTTAAAAACTTTGTTAGATAAACAAAGAAAAATCTATTAAAAATGAATAACTATTTTTAAAAATTTACTAACGCCACTAATATTTGAGCAAAATAAAATCTAACAGTGGTACAAAGGAATAAAAAGATTCAAAAAGGTTATGCACGTGTATAAAGTAATTTTGATTCATGCATTTCCAAATGGGATTTTAATTACAAGCAGTGACCTAATTGTACTGACCACAGCCATATTGATCTGACAACTAAACAGTTTCAATTCCTTTGAGAACTTTATATGTATGTTTGTAAGAGCTATGTGTAATATTTTAAATTATTTGTTTGTTAAATCTCTGTAACTTCATTGTAATTTTTTTTCTACGTATTTATTTCATGTAGAAAGAAATGTAGCAGGTATCAGCAAAATATTTCCTTCATGAATCTTTGCTACATCCTCTGCCCAAGGCACCCGTCCTTAGGCATACAGCCCTCGAGCAGCTTTGTCTTATAGCTATGTTAATGTCTTATAGCTATGAATTCTATATGCATACAATTCTATATGTTATATAGAATTGTATGCATATAGAATTCATTAGATGATCATAAAATTAATGGACGTTGGTAGTTGTTGTTCGTATACATAAAAAGATATATTTATAATCAAACGTTTTTTTTTTCTCTAGTTTTTAAACAGTAGAAAGACACACTTGAGGGTGTTCCTTCTTTTATGGATTGATTTAATAAGTTCTAAACTTTTGTTCCATTAACATTCATGTAGCGCTTCATGCTGCATATTTGATCAAACGAGAAGAATTTTCTATGGTGCGCATTTTCACTGAATAGGGGAAACGAGTCAAACCTGCGTTTTGAGATAAAAAATTAATAAAAATTTTAGCCATCTCCTTGTATAAGTTCAGTGTATGAAAAGAAATTCTTTCTTCTTTCGAAACAAAATTCTCCTGCCTCCTCTCCTCTTAAAGTTATCTTTGTTAGAAAGTGTGAAACTTTGAGTTAAAAAGTATGAATATGAAATGACACAGGAGATCAGTGTTTTCAAAGCTTTTGCGCTTTCGTATTTATCGTAATAGGGGGGGATAGCAAGGTCTTTTGCAAAATGCTTTATCTTTCAAGGAGGTAGCATGGCCTTTAAGATGGTCGCGACACTAAAAATGTTGATAAACGAGGTTCGAGAATAATAGCAATGAAATGACTAGCCTTTCAAAGAGTTAAGCTGCAGTATAACCGCAAACAAGAGGATCCTGGAAAGTGTTTTATAATTCATATGTTTGGAATGATTTATAATTATTTATTTACTATGAAAATTTTCACATTTCAGTAATGTCCACACTTCAAATCAGTACAGTTATTTTGTATGCTCTTTTTCCTTTCTACCCGTATAGGATAAAGTTACCAGCTTACTAGCTGCGTACCCGTTCTTCGCACGGTAGGAAATGGATATTTTACCTATTCGTGCAATTCGAATTAATCCTAATTATGTGAAAATTAAACTCATTATTATTTGACTCGCAGCTGCGTGAATACAATCCCCAAAATGAACGGTGTCGTTTAATTATTTACTATGAAAAATTTCCCATTTCAGCAACGTCCACACTTTCAAATAAGTACAGTTTTTTTAATGCTCTTTTTCCTTTCTTCCTGTATGGAATAAAGTTGCAGAGGGTAAAAAGGTATCCATCATTGTCAGCGGTGGTACGGACTTTCTATTTCTTCTGTCTGCCCGGAGAAAGACGCAATCACAACTTCTGCGGTGAGAGCCGTGATGGATTGTAGAAAATCATATTCGGGAGTAGCCAGCACACAGAAGGGGGGGGCGATTTTTCTGGCACTCCCGGAAAAAATTCTGCCACTCCACTCTCGCATTCAACCGGAGGTGTGAAAGATTGCCTCTGCGAATGTATATGCGGCTTCGGGGAGAAATGGTTATGATGAAATGGTTTTTTAACGTATTACGCACCCAGTATCTTTGACTTTCTTTTGCAAGAGGCGTGGCTTTTACAGTGAAGAAACACCCAATGCAAACATGACTCTAATTGGGGTTAGTTAAACCCTTCCTTATCGATCCCGTCAAAATCACGGGCTCGTCTCTCACAGTATTTTTCTTGTGCCCGTGATATTTTCGGGCGATAGTGTTCAAACACTATGATTCAGAAAAAATAAAAGCATTTCACTTCTTAGGCACGGATTTTGTTTTATATATCTCATTTGACACAATAGATGACAACAACAGAGTATTTTTAACTTAATTCAGAGATAGTTTATTTTTAAATAGAGGGTGGCACTACTCCAATATGTGTATTGGTGAGATGCATTGTGCATGTACTTGTAGCTCAATTATTTTACTTATGGTCATAGAAAATTTTGAGATATTTATTTATTTTACGTAAGTAAAATAAATAAATATCTCAAAATTTTATACTAATATACTATATACTTCGTATTGCTACTATATACTTAGTATTGTTTAATATACTATACAATAAAGTATATTAAACTTACTTAGTATTGATTAAGTAAGTTTAATAAAATTCTCCTTTAGAGTTTGAAATATTAGTGTTTAAAATAATCCTAAATGTTGGCTTTTCCTAAAAATTAAACTTGTTTTTTTTTTCTATTTCATGCTAAAAAGATGTCCAAACTTTAAAATGAATACACATATTGTACATGCACTTTATACAATTTCCTGGAATAAAAAGTAGAGGCACCTTTGTGACCGTTTTCTCGGAAATAATACGACCGCTAAGGATTTAAGGGTATCGCTTTGGAAAAGCGATAAGCGTCATAGAATTCTAAACAGCTTTTAAATCAATATATTGATATGGAAAACACACAACATGTGACAACATACTCTGAAACATGATGTGAAGCACTCGAAAAAATTAATGTCTTCTGTAACTTCTTATTAAACTAATATTAACAGTCAAGCTATGGGTCTCATCAGAACTATCAGAAAAAATTCCTCAGTTTCACGCGAATTTTACTTGCTTAAAGAAATAATGCAAAATTCCGTATGTTCAACTTTTTTTCTTGAATTTTTCGTAAATCGCATAAATTTTTTTAGACCGTGGCGCAATCGAATTCTTTAGCTGTTCCATAGCATCGTCAAAGAAACCGAAATTATTTTTTCAATTCCTAATACTGCAGAAAATTTGCGACTTCGGGTTGAATAAAATCGGTTTATAACATCCGATTGCTCTCAATTTTGCCAAAATTCGGGAAAAATTCACGTCCTTACGATAATTTTTGACCTTTTAAAATTAGCTTGTTTCTGAATGTAATAGTTCAAATACTTATTTATTTGAACCACATAAAATTATTCTCTACATTTTACGGTCGCGCGTTCGCTACAAATTTATTGCGATTTCGATAAAAAATGTGCATGCAATGGTAAGTTAGAATTTAAAGGGGGGGGGGAGTTCTAATTTACAATTGTTTGTCTTTATTGAATACAAATTTAAAATATAATTATTTCAGAACGTTAGTAATATTGTATTTTTTTAATCGATAAAACTAAGTTTTTATGTGAGAAGTATTATAATCCAAGAAAATCATATTGAACGCAATTAAACATCTCCGTTTTCTTTCATTCTTAGCTTAAGGTACTTTGAAATCTGATTTATGGGTAAAGTTATTTGTGGTTCATTTGAGAGCATAGTCATTCTTATAAAACCATCTCTAGACTCAGCTACACGATATTTTCTTTAGGATTCTGTCAAGAATTTTACACATTTTTTTTTTTTTTTTGTATCTTGTGTGTAAACCGAGAAGTCCTTGAATGTTATGTCCCATTCATTGTATCTTTACAAATCCAAAATAACTTAAAAATTGAAATTCTTTGTTAGAAAGGTGTGCAAAAAAAAAAAAAAAAGAAAATCTGAAACCTTTTCAGATTTTAAATACGCACCAAAGTGCTATCTATATATTAAAAGCGTATCACAATTTATGCGTCGTCCCTATTTTCTTCCTTATTCCATAAGGTTGGAAAGGGTATCATTGTTCATGAGTGAGCAGTATTTTTTTTCCTTATTTTATAAAAACCATCTTTGGAATCGAAATCTATCTTAAAATCGCCTACTAAAACTATTTTACAATCTTCGCCAAGTATATTAGAACTATACTTCACCGTTTTAAGTATTGTTTCGAATGTGCATCCTAATCCATGAATGTGCCGTGTTTGTCTTTCTTGGGTTGATTTCTACTTGAACGCCCCGACACTCGCCAAGGTGGCGATCATTAAACATATAGAGTAACCATGACGATTTTTTGTATTTATGTGGCAATCGTCATTTAGAATTAAAATGGCGATTTGGAACAACCTGTAAGTACAGCATTCCGTTACAATTTTATTTATTTTGGGTTGCCAATTAATGTAGTTTTAATAATTAAGTGTCTTCAAATTCCTTAACTAGTGTGTTTATCACTCATTTGTTCACTTTAGTTTTCATGCAGTTGTTTAGGGAGCGTTGAAACTTGTGCATAACTCCTAGAGACCCATGACATCCAAGCTCGCCAAAGGGCGGGAAATTTTTAGGTTGGCGAAAGTAGGGGCGTTAAAATAGGAATCGCCTCTTTCTTGAACCATAAAGCACATCTTTGGAATCCAAATCTATCTTAACCTACGCCTATTGATACTGTTTTAAAATCTTCACCAGGCATATTGGAACTATAGGTATATTCCAAATATATCTCGTAGACATTTTAAATACTGTTTGGAATGAGCATCCTAATCCATGAGTGTATCGTGATTTCCTTCTTTGTTCCATAAAACACTTCTTCGGAATAGAAATCTATATTAAAATCGCCTACCAAAACTGTATAAATATTTTCGCCAGGCATAGTCAAACTACACTTCACCTTTATAAATACCATTTGGAAAGTGTATCATAATCTATGATGTGTACCGTATTTGTTTTCACTATTCTATAAAACACTTCTTCGGAATTAAAATCTATATTTAAATCGTCTACTAAAACTATTTTACAATATTCGCCAGGCGTTTTCTAACTATACTCAAAATATATTTATAATAAATTGTCGCGTTTTGGCACCCAGTTTAGCGATCCTTTATCAAAAATTGTAAACCTTGTGCGACTTTCAACATTTTATGAACGCCTCCCCCCCCTCCACGTTATCTGGCAAACACATTTCAAAAGTGACTCGACGCGAAAATTGTACCAAAATCGTGTCTACACAAAAAGCAAGGTTGAAATTAATAGCACTCTGGTGCTTAAAAAAAAAAAAAAGGGCTCAACATTTTTTATCATACAGTCTTATATCGGTGAAATCCGTGGTTTCCTTCGAAACTTAGCATAAATACGGATTAGGACCCTCCCGGAGGGCGTCTCGCCATTCGGAATAGACATTTATTATTCCCATAGCAACAACATTTTATTCGTGAAAACGTGAATCTGTAATTCAATGGAGAAATACAATTTCCGCTCAAAGTTATTAATAAGTATTAAGGTTAAGATGTTTGCCCCCCCCCTCTTTTTAGAAAAAACCTCACAATCACATCTCATAAATTTTATATCACTTTATAGAGAATTGCTTGTTCTACCGGCATCGACAACTAAAAAAATTTGTTATTGCTTTCATTTTTGTAAATTAATGGGTGGAATGCAGAAGTGGTGCCCGTGCCAAATGACGGCGATAACGCACCCTTTCTAGCAACCGTTATCGTTTTTCTTCGTAATGAAGAGAAACGTCATAGCTGTTGAGTATTGCGATTTGGAAAAAAAAAAAAACTTGCGTGAAGAGGTGATATTCTAGGAGTTACGAAGTAGTGGTTTTTGTACATTTAGCGTTAGTTTACCAGCGAAATTCGCAATTAGTGCAAGGCCAACGCGCATATGGACGTCATTGCGGGATTCCCGCGTTACGCTTTGCAAGTGAAATCGCTCGTGAATGTAGAACTGAATGAATTATCTTTGGAAGTAATGTAAATCAAATTTATCAAAAAAATAATAATGGTATTCGAAACTAATGTACAAAACTTGACTTTCACTCGAATCCCCCCCCCCCTTTTTTTTTTTTTTTTTGAGAGGGCGTAAAAAAGAAAAAAATATATATATTAAGTATGAAACTATGCATCCCTTAGTTATTTTTATAATGGGATCGATAATGGATATTCCTGAAATATTTAGATAAATACTTACACAAACAAAATAAAAACGGTTTAAGGTACGTAAGGAAAAATGCTTTATTTCTTCAATCAATTACAGGAATAGTCAATCTGGCGTATTAATTTTTAAACATTAATTTTGACTTTAAATTAGAATAGCATAAAAATTTCGAGTCATACATTGCTCTACAGCATTTTAAACGGCATGAAGTTCAATGGCCTACAACACAACACACAATGGCGGCCTTTAAAAATCACTTTTCTTCCATTTTCTCTGAAGATGGTATATCTTACTGAATGGCTTTAAATCTTCATACTTCTTCATGAGATGTTTGCTTGAACAGCAGCTATTTTTCTTATATTTCATGTTTCTGGAGAATGGGGTGTAACAATCGCTCTAAAAAAAATACTCGATGAAAGCTGATCATACTCATAGATATGCATGGTGGCATTTTCTGTGAAGATATGGCATGTCTTACTGAATGACTTTTAAGCTTCGTATTTCTTGAGATGTCTTGTTTGAACTGCTGCTGCTTTTCTTATATTCCATGTTTCTGAAAAACTGGATATCACAATTGCATTTTAAAAATACTTGATGCAAGCTGATCATACTCACAGTGATGCATGGTGAGTTTTAAGTATTAAAATAGTAACGAACTGAGGATGAAGATCTTCTTAACAAGAAGTTACTTCAGTTGATCATTACTGTTCTGTAAGCTGCAGAAATGCGTATTTCATTTATATATTTTTATTGATGCTTTTTAGAAATCACTTTTCTTACATTGTCTGTGCCGATGACAGATTTTACTAACAGGCTTTTTAGCTTCATACATCTTCTTGAGATGTTTGTTTAAACTGCAGTTACTTTTCTTATATTTGAAGAATCGGATGACCGGTGCATTATAGGTGAATTAAAAAAAATACTATGAAATCTTAATGGTACTTACAGTTATGCATGTTAAGTAATAAATTAGTAACGAAATAAGGATGAAGATCTTCTTAAAATAAGATTCATTTCAGTTTGTCGTTACTTTATATGAGCTGCAGAAAGGAACATTTCTGTTTTATAGACGCCTTTTAGAAATTACCTTTCCTTCGTTTTCTATGCAGATGACAGATTTAACAGAAAGAATTTCCAAGCTTCATACATCTTCATGAGATGTTTCTTTAAACCGCAGACTACTTTTCTTATGTTTGCAGTATCGCATGGCCGGGATGTTATAGTTGAATTAAAAAAATACTTGATGAAATCTCGATCGTACTTGTATTTAGTTTTAAATATTAAAATAGTAGCGAAATGAAGTATCTTCGTTGAAGATCTTCTTAACTTCTCAAGAAGTTACTTCAGTTTATTATTACTGTTATCTAAGCTGCAGAAATGCATGTTTCATTCTTATTGACGCCATTTTTCTATCATTTGCTGTGACGATAGCATATCTTACTCAATCGCTACTAAGTTTCATACATCTTCTTGAGATGTTTGATACGCAGATATCTTTCTTATATTCGAAGTATCGGATGAACGGGATATTATGGGTGTATTTAAAAAGTACTTGATGAAATCTGATGATACTTACAGTTATGGATCGTGTATCTTACTGAATCGCTTTTAAGGTTTCATACTTCTTTTTGAGATGTACGTTTAAACTGCAGCTACTTTTCTCATATTCCAAGTTTCTGAAGAACGAAATATTATAGGTTCATTTAAAAATACTCGATGAAATCGTGATCAAGGCTTGCGGTTACTGAATGTAGAACATTGACTTCATGCAATCATTTTAGAATTTTCTATGGTGTAACAATGTAAAAACTGCTTTCAAACATGCATAATTGTTCGATTTAGTTTCGATTCAGAAGTGGATTTAGTGGATCATTAGGAAATTTCAGAAAGTTACCAAAAGAGGTTCGAAAAGTGATGATTGTCACGTCTAAATAATTATTTCATTTTGTATTTTTTGTTCATTGCGTCTCCTTTTTCATTCCTTAAATCCAAGATATCCGCTTTTGCAACTTCTGTCTTTACTCCTCCTTTGTTTTTATCCATCGATCCGGAATGACAGGCTTATAATCAGGAACAGTATACCAAGTACAGTCTTCAATATCGCAGATGCCGTCATTGTCAATCTTTTGTTTCAGTGCCCTAAACTTTTGGCTATCCTCCTTCACTTCATATTTTCGACCCAAGTAGTATATCACGAAGTTTCTTTTCGGAGCTTTATTTTTCTTTCGAGTTTCGGGTACTTCTTCGTATTCTTCAATGAGACATGCATATTCTTCTCCTTTTCCAAGCTTCACGCCTGGTCTGAAATGTTTCGTCAAATATTAGCATAATAAAAATAGTTACAAAGGAAGAGCTTAGGATGACGTGAGAAACATTTACACCTACATGAATATCTTTTTAATTCTAACAAGTCGTACATGTATTAAATGAAAAAAAAATGCGAAACAGCATCCGATTGAGGAAGCATGTAGCTCTTTTTTCTTGCTGTTAACGCTTTCTTCCTGTTTAAAAAGTTTTAAAAAAACTTTTTAATGGAGAAAAACAATCGGAGTCAATTTTTATTATCTTTAAATTGAGATACTTTCATTTCTTTTCAGTATTTCATAGAATTAGGTGGAAAGTGTAGAGGGAGTGTTCCTGTTTGAGATACAGTTTAATTAGAGAGTAAGTACTTTTTTGCTTCATTATTCTCCTACATCCTGTACGACAAAAGAGCATGAACATCTTCGTACTGATGTGTAGAAAATTTTTACTCGGAATTCATATTAATGATTTCAACCCAACGCATTTACTCTAGTATAGTAATGGTTAAAATATGTGATTAATAAGACAGTACTATAGAGCGGCTATTATTAAATTGCGTATGATTTGAGGTAATATAACTAGTTCAATTTCTCTGTTTTCACCTCATATCAGAAGCAATTTAATAATAGCGGAAATATCGTACTGTCCTAATTACCACCCATTTTAACCATTTCTATTCTAGAGAAAATGCATCAAATGAATTTGGTCAACTGCATTTGACATAACCTTACCCTCGATTTTGAGTAAGTTAGACCACTTCAAAATACTGAGAGAAAAGTGTTGTTTGGGGATAGATTGGAAAATCTCTTGGAAAAGAAATTCGCTTCTATAGAAACTTTTTTTTTTTGCTTAAACCTGGAAGTTTTTATCTTCGATTTGCTGTCTTGAAACAACTGACAACAATCAAACAATGCAGGTTAAATGATTTTACAAACCGTCATCTTTTTTTTAAAGTATTCAAAAAGTAAGTTCCAATTTCACTAATGAGCAGACCACGGATTATATGCAATCGCATATTTCGGCTGTTTTTGATGATTTTGCATAAAATGGCGCATTTTCTCTGTTGGATGCATATTTAAATCTCTTTAGCTTTGAATTTGTAACATTTTTTACCTTCCTTTCAGTATTTTTTTTTCTTTAACTCTTTAAGTACCACGCTTTGAAAAATTTATACAACCTCAGGTTCCCAGCAAAATAGCATATACGCTTTCAGTTTTTTTTTTTCGTGTTTATTTGCAACAATGTAAATGAAGTCAGCCTATATATTAAAACTTCAGAAATGGCTAGATTGAAAGCAATCATACCAACCCTGATGAAGACTTTTATTTCGGATTATGGACAAGACCTAACTCCATAAAAGATATAAAAGATGTAGTTAATGCTTTGGACAGCGTCGATTCTTCTAATTTTTTTATTGCGGTAGAAATGCTTAGTGATATGTCCATCCGAAAAGGTCTATCGATAATCGAGAAACACATTTTTCCTTCTTAACATCAGACATCACAAAATTAGAATATCAAAATCTACTTCTGAGTGATGTAATGAGTCAAGTTGTAAAAATACAGGAATGCGTTGGTAAGATTCCAGAGTCATTAGGAGAAGAAATCAGTGAGAAACTGAATTTTATTTTAAATAAAAATTCAGGATTTTTTGCAGTGAATAAAATAAATAATTTTATTAATGGTGAGGGTATTACCGGAAAAAGCAGAACCATCCAATACGAAATATTATAAGCACGGTCCAGTAACATTCGTTGATGTTAAAAGAGCATTTTCAGCATATAAAATGATTTTAGATGATAAAAGACGGTCTTATTATTGAAAATTTAGAAAAACACTTAGCTGTGTATTGCAACAAAGATTACTCAAAGCAGTTTTAATTCATATTTCATATCACTAAGATTGTGAATAAAAATTTCTCATTCTGTCTTTCATGATGTTTTGAAGTTCCAAAAGGGAAACAAAAAGTGTCATAATTGCAAGGTAAGTGATAGAAAATACTTTTACAAGTAAAAACGTTTTTATTTTCTGTTATTATGGGCATATTTTTTCAGTTATTTGGTGCTTATTTTTAGATTTTTAGTGCATATTTTTAGGCTTTTAGTGCATATTTTTAGGATTTTAGTGCATATTTTTAGATTTTTTGATGCATATTTTGTCACTTTTTAAGTGCATATAATCCGCGGTCTTCTAATGAGTAATGATACTAACACCATTCTTCTTTTTTTTTTAGGTAGCTTGCACGTCCATCAATAAGTATAAATTAAAATAAATATGCGTTTTCTCTAATATACATTCTACAATAAAATTTTGTGCATGTCCCATTAACGAAAAAAAAATGAATGTTAAGGATCCCATTCATTGTACTGCACAGCACAAAATTAAAACATCTTGCTTAAACACGATTTACTTAGGTTTCTAGATAAATGATTTGTGATAAATATGAAAATTGTTGTAAAGTCTCTAGAAATGTTTCTCAGTATGTGCACAAACTCGAAAATAGTATTGAAATCTCAGCATAAAACAGTCCCAAATTTTCATTACGAAATATTTTCCTATTAATGCAGATCCATCTGACACTTTCTACTATTTGTACTCTTTTTCAAATTAAAGAAAATGCAAAGAATGAGGTTTTGAAAACCGAAAAGTTTGTTTTGTCTGAGTAGAATTACAAATAATGGATGAAAGGGTGCTATTTTTGTCATGCCAGAAAAGAAAATCATATGTTGCACAAATGTATTCTACACATCATAATGCGTGAAATTTAAGGCAAAGAATGAATAATAATTATGAAGCTATACTGTGAAGAAGTTTTCTTACAGAGTGGCAGAAAACACAAGTCATATTAATAAATTATACCATCGTTCTGAGAACGGTAACTAATAGACTTTACTAATCTATGCCTAAAACGGCATTATATAGGTAATACTCACATGATACGTTCAAAGAATCTTTTCGCCCGTTTTTTGAAATTCATCTTTTAGTGGATCCGATGGAATTAATTGCAAATGGACAGAAGATTGAATAGCTTTTAAAGACTTAAAATACTTCGGAAAATAATATTAATAGGCTCTGGGTTAAGTTTTGAAGAAAATTGAGAACACAATACAGCTTGTAGGTTTTTGGAGAAAGTGATTGGAGTATTGTTGAAAATTTTCTTTTCAATAATCGAGATAAAAACTTTGTTACAACATATTTGTTGTAAACCCACGAATGGAATTGTTATGAAATGTTTTATCCGATTGCACTGTTTCATTGAACTCATCATTGTTGGTTATCTATGGAAAGTTAAATCGCACATTTTCACTCAATTTCAAAACAGAGGGAAATTGAAAATAAACGAAAAATTGTCTTGTACCATACGCTCCACCGCACCACTGTTCCCTTTTCTAAAAGTTCTTTTAGAGGGGGTTCTGCACTAGTAAGTATTTATTAATAAGTATTATATATTCCTCCGAATATAGTAACTAACAAAGTAACAAAGATTTGTTTAAAGAAAAAACCTGATGCGGACAACACATGACTTCCTTGCACGCGTCTATTAAATCAAAATTATTTTCGCCGCACTTCATCTAAACTCATTTTGTCTGAAGGAGATAAAATACTGCAATAATACTAAGGTGTAGCGATTTCTATCCAAATATTTACGATATCGCCGGTGGATTCAATTTGAAAGATTTGCTTGTGACAGTTAATTTGGCGATATTCCACCAAAAACTAGTCGGATAAAGTGTGAAGGTTCAGAGTTCTGACTTATCGCGTGGCTGTTGATCTAACTGCCTGGAGTTTGGACTGTTTTTCTTCAGATGTAAAGTAAACACGCGTTATAACCAAGGGCGGCTTCAGACTGAATTCCCAGAGGGGAACATAGAACTATTTAAACAGATCTATGCATTCTTCAAAATGCAAATTCAAAGTGTGAAATCGGGAAATATGCGAATCTAAAGTTGTAAAGCAAAATTTCGGAGGTGGACTATGGCCCCCTCACTGGAGTCGCCCTTTGTTACAACTCTTTCAAAAGTCCTCCAACCAAAGCATCCCCTATACTTGGCAGATAGTCCTTGCCGTGCTTCCCTACTAGCAATTTTGCTCGGGCCATCATGGGCCCGCTAAGTGGCCGATGGTAACCCGAGCAAAATTGCTAGCATGGTTGACATGACGCAACAGAACAACAAAGTCTGAAGGACAGGAAGAGAACACATAAATTTTATTACCCAGCCATCCTAGACTTATTTGTTGAGAACAGGTTTGATAGATTATTCCAAACTCTACCATTGGACCGTATTCAAAATCACGTGTTTTACAATACTCTGATTCAACAGTACACATGTGTCTCTGAATGTGGGTGGGTTGAGTTTCCTTTGTTGTCATTGTGAAAATCTTAAAAGATAATTTTAGAAGGAATTTTCCCCAAAACGAATTTTGGTAACTGGATCGTTTTCACAATGTTTGTGCTTGTCCATTTGGTAATGTCAGGAAATCTTGAATTAAATTATTAAAAGAATGCATTTTAAAATGATTAGGAGGAATAAAACACAATGTATCTGAAAATGGCTGAAAGAACAATATATTTGATTTTAGTAAACTGAATTTACCGATCGTAATATCATGAAATACATACTCATATACTATATGTGTGCATGTGATTACACATTAACTGCTATTACATATTTATAATGTTATACAGTACATTTGTTATACAGTCAATCTCTTTATTTTTCAATATCTTCTAATCAAGGTTTGTCCTACACTGGTGGACAAAAGTATTGCAACTTTCAGATATCCAACCCCTTTCAAGATTAATCCCCTTTCCCCGTCAAAATTAAAAATCAATATAATTGATATTTTTTCAGTGTCAACATGTTAAATTGATTACTTCAAAGACAAGATAGCATTAAGCTACAGAACAAAATAATTATTTAATTTATTGAATAACAGCATAAAAATATATAGGTTATTATAGAAATCATAATGTATTGTCTCTCTGGAATAAAATTAAATAAATAATTCATTTCGAGTTATTCTGCAAAAAGAGAATAATAAATAAATGCAATTGAACTAAAGATAATTTACTATGTTGCTGAGAAGCCTTGACTTGGATCACAACAGCCAGTCTTTTAGATATGAAATTCAAAATTTTTTACAACACTTCCTTCTGTGTTTCAGGGTGCCAACTTAAATTATTTGTTCTTGATACCCTGATTTTGTTTTTTGGTGATTTTCAGATGTATTCTTTCCAATTGAATCGGTGAGTGCAGAAACCACCTCAGTCATAAAAAGGAAATTATTTTCAGGAGAGAGAAAAAACTTCATAACTCCTCCAAATTTTCAAATATTTAAACTTATTTTTTTCCTCTGTCATAAACATGCATTTATGTTTCTGTCATGCAAATATTACCTAATTTATGAAGTTTTAGGAAGTTTTATGAAGTTTTTTCTCTCTCCTGAAAAAGATTTCCTTTTTTTGTGACTGAGGTGGTTTCTGCACTCACCGATTCAATTATACTACATAAATTCTCAAAAATATTTAAATCTGGCAAATTTCCTGACCACTTTTTCTGGACTTATTCTTGAACGATGATTAGATTTCTCAAACTTGCAATACTTTTGGCCAGTGGTGTAATTCATTCTAAATTATGATTGGCAGTCTCAAACAGATATTCACTCCTATTAAATAAAAGAAAAAGAAGAAGTTTTAGAGCATTAAAGACACGTCACACACTATTTACATCGGTCTGGACGATTTATAGTCTTTATTTTCGAGGCATGCCCCATGTTTATTTTGTTCTAAAACTGTCAGCTTTTTTATTCAAACATAGCAAATTAATCGCGTCATTCTACACTCAAAAATTGAGGAAAAGCCGATCACTACATCTGGCCTCCTGCCTTCAATACTCCGAGAACCTCTAAGCCTCGTTTCCATGCCGCTTATGATAAATATCAGCGTTACGCGACGTAAATAAATAAAATATAACGTGTTCTCATCTAGTCAATAATAGTGAAACGACACGAGCAAAATAAATTTATGGCATTCTACACCCTCCAACTTCGCTCATTCCATCCTTTCTAACATGCATGAAATCCAAATCTGGAATATTTTAAGATTTTTACGAACATTTTTTTTTTTTTTTTTTTTTTTTAACTTTTTTCCCCCTCCTCGCCATCTCTCTAATGGTGCTCGATACATAACCCCTTAAATTTGACCATGTGTAGAAAATGGCGAACTTTTCGATGGCTGGGACCCCCTTTCACACAGGGATCATGCGTTTCCTGACTTCGGCGATATTTTTTCGACCCCCTCCCCTTCCTCCCCCCCCCCCCCCCCCCACTTTCCGAATCCATTAAGGCACGCGGCTCTGGAGTGTTTCCGAGTGCCTCCTTTTCAACAAGGTATGAACAAAAAAAAAAAAAAAAAAAAGAAAAAGCCACGGCTCCCGTTTCACTCTTTTTTCCGCAGTCATCATTATGTCACTCAAGTGACTCCCGCTACGGCTTTTGGAGAAATTTTTTCAAAAAAATAACCCTGTTTTCTTCTCCTTAAAATATAAAACTGATATTTTGATAGGTTTTGGAGAAAGATAAGAGTTTCCAGGCCATAATAGGGCAAGGATTCAAAGTTGTTCAGAATTATCAACTAGGCGGCGATTTCACTTAAGTATTTTAAATAAATAGGCAGAGTCAATTGAGTTTTTATGAATTTATTTGCAGTAATGTTGTCGAGCTCTCACCATTCTATAAAATATGCACTATAAAGATGCTACAAAACGCGTAGTATCAGCAGTTCTCGGGGGTCCACATATTGCACGAGCGAAATGCAATTCTTGTACAGGCTGTGATGCAGTTCATCACGTATTTATAATTATTTCTCATTTTCCTTTTCCTATTCTAAATTCAATACTCTTGGCCATTTTTAAATTCCCGTTACTACCCGTTATGCTATTTTAAGTCGTTTTCTGCAGTGACTTCGGCTTTAACTTTTGCAATGCATTTAGCAGGCGTCCTTCTGTTTTGTTTCATCCCGTTCCCACGGGGTTTCAATAACATTTCTTGTGTGACAACTTCTCTTTGACTATCCCCTCTCGGCGACTCACATTTAAATTTTGGTAAACTTGAATTAAAGCTTAACGATCTTTTCATTTTTTTTTTTTTTTTTAATCTGGCGATTTATTTTGCACGCATTCTTTCTAGCTCTCAGTTCTATCGCCAGGTTGGCTTTTTGTGTTCTCACACTTTTTTTCACTAACTTAACCCTTTAACGCGCAGTGTTCCGGCTCTGGGAACACCAAACTCTGACGTTCTGACTGTTTCCAGTCACGCAGAATAGATTGGATTTCTATAAAAATAGTGGCGGGCGACATAGCTCCACGAGAATCCTTTACTTTTGAGCACGTCCTTTCCCGTAAAAAATGGTCACGATTCTTTTTAACAGCACTGACATCTGCTGAAAAATGGAAGAATGCGAGAACAGCTGTATAGATGGCCCAATGCTGAAAAAAGGGCAGCCCTTGCCATCTCTCGACTTAACTACCAGCAAGAGGGCGGACGATCGAAACGTTCATCGCGTGCCACAGATCTAGAGACCCTTTTTTGACGCAGCGGCTGTGCTGCACAGGCAGTCAAAAAAGGGGTCTATAGATCTGTGGCACGCGATGACCGTTTCGGTCGTCCGCCCTCTTGCGGGTCGTTAAGTCGAGCGATGGCAACGGCTGCCCTTTTTACAGCATTTTTAAAGGGTTGCGCTTCAAAGGGTTAACGCGTTTGCCTCGGCCTAAAAGGTTCGCACTTGTTTTAGCTATTGTACCAGCCACCGTGAAATAATCCTTTATTATGTTTAATTAAGACTGCATTGGAACTCTATAACGAGTTGTTTTTCTTTTCAAAGTGCGACGATCCAGGCTATTGCATGCGTAGTGTTTCACCACCCATGCGATCACACAAGTGCTACAAAAGCATTACTTACCGCTCAACTTCACCATACAGGAGATCCACCACGATTACAACAGACGACCGCAGCAATCCAGCAGCTCGCCCGCATTCGGGTTCGGTTATTCGTGGTTAGCTACAGTGCTTCCAATGGAACGCATTGCATCATCTTCCCAACAGCCCAGATCTCGCACCCACTTACTTCCAAGGTCTTCGGACTGTTGAGGTAGCAAATGATTAATTTTCAAACTTATCACTTGACAAGTACACAGACAAAGACAAATACTAAGACATACTAAGACACACATACTAAAACAAATTGCATTTCTTATCGATGTCTGGCAAAATCTGAATTTGGCGAATGGATTGACGCAACTTTAAAATAAGCTAGCGCGAACCCTGCATATAAAAATGGAACAAATGCGTCAATGGCCGTGGAGGCCACATCGAAAAATAATCTGTACGAAGTGTCCTGCTGTGTCTGCATCTCTTGGATTTCTTGATTTATTGTTGCAGAACTTACTTTTTGAGCCATCCTCGTAGTCTCTGCCTTCAAGATGTCTGTCGTACGCGTTGACAATGAAGGAATCCTTACGAGAACACCTTAAGCTGAAGATAGTCTAATGTTAATGCAAAATGATGCGATGACAATATCGTTTATATCACGTTTTGTTTAAGTGGATTGGCTTAATAGTGCAACTGTGTAAAAAGAATGAAACAATAAAATAGAACCGACCAAAATAAAATTTATCTATATGCTTCTGGATAATGCGATTTTTGGAGAATGAACGCATCTTTTGCAAAAGCAGGTTAAGGAATTAGGCTAACTGTTCAACCCTCTTAAATGTTATTGCTAACTGCTTCAATGAAAAGAAAAAGAAAAAAAACACTTAGTAGCAACGTGTTGATTTGGAATGTTCTCGGTTATTACTGACGCTTTATGCTATTATATAATATAGAATATTTACTCGCAGTTTTTATTGAAGATTAGAAGGCGTTATCAATTAGTAAAACACAGGTTTAAACATTTCAGTAGCAATAGAAGGCGAAGATATATTAAAATACTTAAGAATTATTTATTTAAAAGGACTACTGAAGAATAAACGTATTAAAAATAACGGTATTTGGTGCCTCAACGAAATAAAAATGCGCCCTCTCTTAACAAGCGATAAACGACGGAGTCACTTAAATAGTATGCCAACACCAAACTTCACATTGGCGAGAACAAGAACTTGGTAAAAAACGCCCATTACAGAGCAGCCTTAAATTTAAACCAATAAAATTAAACTAATGAAATCGCTAACAAATAAATTTTAAGATGGTGCATGACATCAATAATAAAATATATTAAAAAAAAGCGTCAAGAGAGAGGAATGGAAAATTCGTTCTGATTGTAAATCTGACGTAATCACAATTATACTCGTAATATGCTTTTCCTGTTACCTTTAATGTAGATGAGTGCATAAGTCGTTAGACCCTCAAGGGACCGATTTTTAGCTTATCTAACAACTGTGAGCTTAAACTGATACAGCTTTCCTTTCCATGCACCTAGCACTATATTTTAGTGTCCGCTTTGGTTCAGCTGGTGGAAGCTCGGTTGTCATCAGACCACCAAAAGTCGACCAAAGTCGGATGCGGTCAGCCCTTGGCAGGTTGAGAGCTTGCTGTCAGACCGTGCACTCTAAAGGAGTGGTTCCCAGCCTTTTTCTATTTGCGACCCACTTCTAAAGTCCGAAAGAAATGGGCGAATCCCTTGTATATTATTTCCGGGAACTCGTTTATACACTTCGCGTACCCAAGGGGATCCGTGAGCCAACGCTTGGGAATCAGTGCTCGAAAGGGAGCTGATGCTAAAATCTGTGTAGGGCTGTCAACGCAATCCTTGTTTAAGTCATGTGCCTGAAGCTACCAATCCTGATGAAACTCTCTCATGCGTGATTGTTTCAAATGAGCAGACACCGTCCAGTTCCCCTGAAGGGTGCGTAGCTGTATACCCTAATTATCAGCACCCTCCTGGGGCCAAAAACAACAACATGCTAATGTACCCTCACCAATAACTGATATATATATATATATAAACACTTGTGCTTCGGAAAAAAATATTGTTTGTCCCTACTTCTTTTAATAAATCCGATTAATGTTTTCCCACTAAAAAAATATGTTTGTTATAAAAAAACTCGGCTGTTCGAGCCTCTTCAGGGGAAGACCCCCCTAGACCCCCCCTAATTTTTTCGTTTCATTATTGTCCTATTAAAACGACATTCATTGACTGTGTCATTTTATCTCTCATCTTTCGTGTATTTTTCCTGGTAACCCTGCGTTGAAATTTTAGGATTGTAACCTATTTGTAGAAAAATATATGGGATGAATACTCTACAGCTTACGAAATAGTGTAACAATAGATTAAATCTTTTGCGAACTAATAGTATTTAAATATATGTAAAATTGTGTCGCATACTTTTATGTCGCTTTTTTCAGTCGCATTTTTGGGACATATTTTTTGGAGAATTTTCAATAAAGGGGGTGAGAGATAAAATGACGCAGTCATTAAAATAATGTAATAAAAAAGCATTGCAATATTCTTTAGTTGCGTTAAAATTCTCGATATGATTAGGCTAAAGATACGCTGACCAGATTTGTATAGTTTTTTAATCATAATTTATTATACTACCAGCCAATACATAAATAATAAAAATTTTCCTCGCTTAAACTCTTTTTTTTTAATATTGCAGCTACTTTACGTGTATTTATAACCACAAAATTTTATGTGTCTCAAAATTTTCAATGGTAGAATAGCAGTAGTGGTAAAATCCAAATTAATCCGAGAGCATTTTCTTTTTATTAATTCAACTCAATTGAGTTCTTCTCGAATTCATAAAAGCACTTTCGAATATTGATGTATGCATTAAAGTTTCATAATCTTCAAACAAGCGTTCGGTTAACATGTAAATAGAGAGCGCTTCATTTTTCTGTTTGTTGCAAGAAATCTTGGAGGCGTAGCGGATGCCATTTCGCGGAAGACTAATGATAATGAATACCACTCTGATTAATTAAAAGGGAGGTGGAGATAATTACTTCCAGGGTTGATGAAGATGAGTGGAGGGTGGGGGAAGGTAAATATATAAATAGTAAAGGGAAATAAACAGGGATATCCTCAAAGCGAGCCTAATATTTTAGCATATGCAATGGAGCCGATAAACTCAGCTTCTTGAAAATTTGCAATCTTTTTGGTAGACACGTATAATAAGTAAAACAGTTTTAGAAAATTGCGATTTGCACAAATAGGATTAGGGGATGATTGTATTTTTTTTAAAGACAAGAAAGGTTGTCGTTCCAAATGTTATCGATAGGTGGCGCTGACATGCACGATGTAAAGCAAATTACCAATTAAAAGAAAATCCTAAATTTCGCTAATCCTTTCCATATAAACTGCAATTTTGTATCATAATTTGCATTTAAAAAAATAAATTTTGAATAATAACGGGAAACGTGCAGAAACAGGGATACCCTAAAAACGAGCCTGATATTTTAGCAAATGCAATGGAGCCGTTAAACATAGCTTCTTGAAAATTTGCAGTCATTTTGGTAGAGACATGTATAACAAGTAAATAAGTTTTAGAACAGAAGATTAGGGGGTGATTGTATTTTTTTTAAAACAAGAAAGGTTGTTTCAAAAGTTATCTATAGTTGGCGCTGACATGCACGATGTAAAGGGAATTTCCAATTAAAAAAAAAAAAAAATCCTAAATTTCCCTAATCCTTTCCATACAGACTGCAATTTCGTATCATAATTTGCTCTTTTAAAAAGAAATTTTGAAGTTCTCACGAGCATTTGACGCATACTGGATGCGTCCAATTTAAAAATTCATTAAAAAGGAACAAATAATGAGAAAAATTGCCGTTTGCATTTATAAGATTAGAGAGATTTCGTATTTTATTGCACTGGAAACTTTCTTCTCATTGTACATGTAAACGCCACCTATCGGTAACATTTGGAACTTCAACGTTTCTTAAACCGTAATTCTCTATTTGTTCTTTTTCAATTAATTTTTAAAGTTTTACAGACTTTTTGTCCACCCTGCATTTGTATATTAGGTAATCGTTAACGTTAATCATTGGTACTTTTTTCTAACAATGTTTTTGTAAAAAAGGCTCAATGCAAGATTTTTTTTTTTTTCAATGAGGCTAGAAGTTATAGTGCTATCTCAAAACGTTCATTCGTGGGATTTTCTGAGAAGCGAATGATGCAAACACGTGATCAGTAAAAGAAAACAGAGAAAAAAAAACTGCTGATTTAATTTTCGAAATTTAAATTACGTAAAAAGATATTTTAAAAAATCATGATTACTATATGCTTGGCGATTTTCAGAGCCGTATAAAATGATTTAAGTTCTTCAATCTGAGCAATGGACAGAAATGTCTTTCCTAAAAGTAATCTAATCATCTTAAATTGGCCTTTTTTATAAAAATATCGTCTGCCAGCGAATATGCAGCGGAAATCAATAAATTTAGGTAAAATATTAAGGGTTTATTATGATAAAATGTACCTATTTTAGAGTTTTAGGAAAGAATAAAGCTGGTTTGCCAAGTTTGGAGCAATTAAATTGTAGAGTCTCTAAGAGAAAAAAAAAAGGGTAAAAGCAAAGTTAAGTAATCCTATCTATATAAATAAAATTAGACTTTTGTCTGTACATTTCTTGGAATTCAAAAATTTTGCGATTTCTATCCGTTTCAAGCACCCGGGAACTAGATGCGACCCTGAAAAAAAAGTTTGTCTGTCTGTCATTCTGTCCGTGACGCTTTTTTTGTTTAAGCATCACGTAAAAACGACTGAAGCGAATGATATCAAATTGGGTGTCATGATAGGTGGTCACTCAACTTAAAACATAGGCGTCGAATTTTTAAAAAATCTTGATTAGATTTTCAGATTTTGCGAAAATCGTTTCAAACTGCGTAAATTTGTGTTCAAGCATCACGTAAAAACGACAGAAGCAAATGATATGAAATTGGGTGTCATGATAGGTGGTCACTCAACTTAAAACATAGGCGTCCAATTTTAAAAAAATCTTGATTAGATTTTCAGATTTTGCGAAAATCGTTTCAAACTGCTTAAATTTGTTTTCAAGCATCACGCAAAAACGACTGAAGCGAATGATATGAAATTGGGTGTCATGATAGGTGGTCACTGAACTTAAAACATAGACGTCCAATTTTTAAAAAATTCTGATTGGATTTTGAGATTTTGCGAAAATCCTTTCAAACTGCGTAAATTTGTGTTCAAGCATCACGTAAAAACGACTGAAGCGAATGATATGAAATTGAGTGACATGATAGGTGGTCACTCAACTTAAAACATAGGCGTCCAATTTTTAAAAAATTCTCATTGGATTTTGAGATTTTGCGAAAATCCTTTCAAACTGCGTAAATTTGTGTTCAAGCATCACGTAAAAACGACTGAAGCGAATGATATGAAATTGAGTGACATGATAGGTGGTCACTCAACTTAAAACATAGGCGTCGAATTAAAAAAAAAATCTTGATTGGATTTTGAAATTTTGCAAAAATCATTTCAAACTGCGTAAATTTGTGTTCGCACATCACGTAATAACTGCAAAGGTGAAAAAATTATATTTGGTGAAATGATAGGTGCTCACTCACCTTAAACTATAAGCATCTAATTAAAAAAAATCCATCAGATTTCGAGATTTTGTGAAAATCGTTTAAAACTGAGTGAATCTTTGTTCCCGTATTACGTAATAACGACTTAAGCAAATGATATGAAATTGGGTCACGCGATAGAGGGTTGCTCATCATAAACTATAGGAGTCCAATTTTTTAAACATTTTTATTAGATTTTGAGATTTTGTGAAAATTCTCTCAAAATACGTTTATATTTCTTCAAACATCACGTAATAACGACTGATACGAATGATACGAAATTGAGTGATATGATAGATAGTTGCTAATCTTAATTTATAAGCGTTGAATTTTAAAAATATTTTGCTTACATTTTGAGATTTTTCGAAAATCGTTTTAATATGCTGAAAATTTGTTCCGGCATCACGAAATAAAGACTGCAGGGAATGAAGCCAATTTGGGTGACAGGATAGGTTGTCACTCAACTTAAATTCTAGGCTTCAAATTTTTCAAAAATATTGATTAAATTTTGAGATTTTGCGAAAATTATTTCAATATGCGTAAATATTCGTTCGCGCATCACATAATTACGACTCAAGCGAATGAAATGATATTACTTAGTTACTCTCTAACCTGCAATATTTTAACAATACATGAAAATTATAACTTCCCTTTCTTTACTTTGGCAACATACTACATCCATTCTGTGTACTCCTACAATGCTGACGAAAGTTCTTGCTTTTTGAAAATTTTCATTCACTAACCCGTCGAGGACGGGTACTTCAGCTAGTATAAAATAATTTCGCTTTAAGGTTCAACAAATGAAATGACCCAAACATTTTTTAATTTATATTTTAACCGATGAAACTGTTTCCGTGATTATTCTTCGATTACGGTGAAATACGCACCTGCAACATTTATTTAAATCTATTGCTCTAATTCTGCCCTCTGAGTTTATAGCGTGAAATGCTCGCTCGCCTGCGAATAAACTCTTGACATTTAAGTCATCATGACTGGAGATCGCTTCAAAAGGGAACGTCATAAGCACTTCATGATGAGCCAGAACTTACCTTCAGTCTTCCACCTGGTCTTTTCAATTATGCATTTGTGTGAGCATTTTGGTACCAGAACGCATTTCATCATCTACAAACAGGATGACATTCCCTTCAGAAATCTGGGCACTCACTCATTTAACCCCTTCTAGCGGCGAAGACGTACAATTCTGTTCGTCGCCCCCTCATTTTGCGAAAATATGCCAGCAAGTTTTATTCTTGGTTAACATCTTGCTCTATACCGGGTCATTCAAAATAGATATTAAGGCGATTATTTTTTAACCCTTTGAGGCGCAACCCTTTCCCAATGCTGAAAAAAGGGCAGCCGTTGTCATCGCTCGACTTAACTACCAGCAAGATGGCGGACGAACGAAACGTTCATCGCGTGCCACCGATCTAGAGACCCTTTTTTGACGACAGCTGGCTGTGCTCGCGCACAGCCAGCTGCGTCAAAAAAAGGGTCTCTAGATCGGTGGCACGCGATGAACGTTTCGTTCGTCCGCCATCTTTCTGGTAGTTAAGTCGAGCGATGACAACGGCTGCCCTTTTTTCAGCATTCGGCAATCTGTCTAGCCGTTCTCGCATTCTTCCATTTCTCAGCAGATGTCAGTGCTGTTGAAAATAATCGTGACCATTTTTTGACGGGAAATGACGTGCTAAAAATTAAGGATTTTCGTACGCAAATTATCACGAACAACAAATTATCAAATAAAAACGAACCCGCAATTATTTTTATAGAAATCCAATCTATTCTTCGTGACTGGCAACAGTCAAAACGTCAGAGTTTGATGTTCCCAGAGCGGGATCACTGCGCCTTAAAGGGTTAAACCGTAAGGGCTCGAAACATACTTCCAATTAGAAAAGTTCGGCAAATTAAGATTAGCTTTCAGATACGGTATTTTTTTGACTGGGGGTTGCATATATATTAAATGACGAAATTTAATTTTTTATACGGTCCCTCCTTGCCTACCCTTTATATTGAGAAGAATGTTGCTCTTTGTCTAAGAAAATGAATAAAACAAGTGCCGTGTCTCTAAATGAAATAGTTAGTAAGATATCGCAATTTGAAAACTGCAATTTGGCATTTGTCTCCAAGCACTAAGGGGATGTCTCAAAAGAGAGAAAAATGTAATTACTTTTCAACTGACGTTCATTTATGTTAATAGTGACTCGATAGACACAGTTGAATTCTCAAATCCTAATTTAGCTAGAATTTTCCCGTAAAGCATGCTTAGCAGTTTTTAGAGAAAGTGACCACACCATAGTAACCTACGTCATTATTTTGCCATTCTCTTTTACACTTTAAAATTCCTTCTCTACAAGCGTGATGTAATGAGTGGATGCTCCCCCCCCTAAAAGAATAAATTTTCGGTAATTTCATAAAGCAGTACCGATCATTTTAGGCAAAAGTGTACCTGTCAATTTCACGCATTTGAATGCGTTGATTGCTTTTCCCAACAATGGGATCTTTATTTATCTTTTATCAATTCATAGCCTACTAGCAATTTTGCTCGGGCCGTCACCGGCTGGCTGCGTGGCCGGTGGTTGCCCGAGTAAAATTGCTAGTAGGGTAGTGGGTCCCCTAAAGTAAAGATATTTTCGCCTGAAAACGGACGCCAACACAGTAGGTTAAGAGGTGTAAGTCATCGTTTTCAAAATTATTTTTCTCGCTAACTATAAAGGGTAGGAAAGGAGGGACCGTATAAAAATTAAATTTCGTATTTTAATATGCATATAACCCCCAGTAAAAAAAAATGTCCTATCTGAAAGCTACACTTAATTGGACAAACTTTTCTAGCTGGAAGTATGTTCCGATCACTTACGGTTTAAAAAAAATAATCGCCTTAACATCTATTTTGAATCACCCGGTATCGAACTGACTTTCGATCTCGCGAAAGTGGTTCAGTTGCATATTTCAAACTACGCCAAATGGCGTGTTTAGTCAGAATGTTGCGAAAGTTTTCAACGGAAATATGTCGCCCAAAACTGACCCAGAATGGCTGGATCTGCTGACAAATCAAAACCATAAACACTTATCAACCTTGTTGAAAAGCGTTAAAAACTGTTGTATTGTAAACTGTTTTATCTTCGACGCGTTTGATATGAGTTATCTTGCTTGTTTTCTTCATTCACATTTTACACTGTCAATTAGAAGTAGTCTAACATCTCACTCTTTAAAGTGCTAAATTCGCCGCAACCTTTCTATCGAGAAATGTCAAACCGTCATTTGTTTCCGTTGATCAGCTCAAGAACCCAATCACGATGCAACGTTTTCTCCGTCGAAAGGTTGCAGCGCACCATTACATAGTGAAATATTAACTACATTTATTAACAGTGCAGACAGAACAGGAAATGATTCCGTTTCAAAAGTAGTAAAAAATCCTGTTTGCTCAAAATTGTTCTCTCCTTGAAACAATTCAATGCATGCTCTTTCACATTTCGAAACAAAAAAAAAAAAAAAATAACTCGAAAGAGGGCGCAAAATACTTTAATGACTAAAACATAACTAAAAATTACCGACCGTCATTTTTAACTGCATTGCATCGAGCCGGGGAAAAGGGAGTACAATATTGCAGACATATGCCGGAACATTCCTTTAATTCCTGGCAGCATATATTCTTTTCTTCAGCAAGGAATCCCGGCGTTTTGTTTCGTATTTTGAAAGCAGCATGCTCGAAGTGACAAAAATATGCATATTACTCGAGCTCTTGAAATGGAATAAAACTAACAGCGTAGCCTCGTACACAGCACAGCAGAACGAAATAAAAGCACACAAAATTTAAAACTTTTCAGGAGAAATGTTTTACATTTCACTTCCGAGGGATATAGGACGTGAGTTTCGAGTCCCAAGATTTTGTTTTCCGATTTTTGTTTTTTTTTCTCGTTTCTGCAGATACATCTGTAGTACGGTTTTCCTGAAATTAGTTTTCTTCTCTAAAAAAAAAAAAAAAAAAAATCATTTTTCTCTCCTAGACTGAGGCAAACGAGTTTAAGGTTCGATAACACTTTTCCGAAGCGGGGCATAAATGCGTGCGAATTTGTAATGTTCTTTTGCTAGGAATAAATAAAGCTCGCGATGTATTGAATTATTTATTATTCTTTTACGATTGTTTTATCCTGTACCCAAAATCATTTTGGAGTGGGAAAACGGGGTAGGCTGGAATGTTGGTGCAGTATAAGTCTTGATTTGCACGTGGGTTGCGTTTCAAAATCCCTCGCGTAAGTGTAAATTTCGCGTTATGGAATAGGGTGTACGTACGACTTGTTGAAACATATGAAACATTATTTTAGACGCATATAAACACTTCAACCTGTTTTAACCCTTTAACGCGCAGTGTTCCCACTCTGAGAACACCCAACTCTGACGTTTTGACTCTTGCCAGTCACGAAGAATAGATTGGATTTCTATAAAAATAGTTGCGGATGACCTAGCTCCAGGAGAATCCTTTATTTTTTAGCACGTCCTTTCCCGTAAAAAATGATCATGATTCTTCTTAACAGCACTGATATCTGCTGAAAAATGGAAGAATGCAAGAACAGCTGGATAGATGGCCCCATGCTGAAAAGGGCAGCCGTAGCCATCGCTCGACTGAACGACCAGCAAGAGGGCGGACGGCCGAAACGTTCATCGCGTGCCATAGATCTAGAGATTCTTTTTGTCGACAGCTGGCTGTGCGGCGATGAACGTTTCGATCGTCCGCCATCTTGCTGGTCGTTAAGTCGAGCGATGGCAGCGGGTGTCCTTTTTTCAGCATTGGGAAAGGGTTGCGCCTCAAAGGGTAAAAACATTCCCGCAGTGTACTTTTTTTAAAGTAGTGTTATTCAACATAATAATGTACAAAATTAGCGATCAGCTGGAGAGAGAGAGGCGTGAAGAACAGAACTGTCAGTACTGTAAATACAGTACGCATTCATAATAATAAAGTGCCGCACTTTTCTACTAATACTGTACTACTGTAAAGTGATCATTACTATTGCACTGTACCGTATTAATAATAAAATATGGCACTCATTATAACTGTACTATGCTGTGTATACAGAATAACACTGTACTACACCCCACGTTAATCGTTTAAAAATAATGGTTACGTAGGTGAAATCTCATTTTTCAAAGTTACGTTTCTTCTATATTTGTATGTATTTTTTTCATCATAATTTAGTTATATATATTTTTATCTAATCACCCAACCGAGACCTTGCGATTTCTCAATTTTAATTCAGTTTAGTGTGAGGGAAGTCGCGAGAAAAAGCAAGTTTTTGTATTTGTCTTAATAAGTAAATAAATAAATAAATATAAATAAAAGCTACTCACATGAATAAAAGCTGTCTTACTGAATTCTCAAATGTGAAGCTTACTTCCCCTCCCCCAAACCCCGAATTTTTTAGACCCACCCAGAAACAAGTCAGGAGCCGCCCCTGAATGTTACAGACTTACCCAATGGAAACTTACCTAAGTGTAGCACAAATAAAAAGAAGTAGACAAATAATAAACAAAAAATTCTTTGCACAAAATTGTTGAAAAACAGCAAATACGTCTTCCGAATGCTCAGAAACGAAAAGTAATCCTACATAGTTTCCAAGACATAGTCATGGCTGGTACTTATTTTATCACTGTATTTTATCTTTTTTAATTTTGTCTTATGTAATTTGTTCTTTTATGCATCACTGTAAATGGATTTTAATCTGTAGTGTGCATTTCTTTTATGGAAAAAAAAAATATTAGGTTGTAACGAAAGTCAGCTTTGACGCTTACTTCGTCAGCACACAGTTCTCGTTGGCGTATTGGCTCCTATTTTGTCAAACGATTTTTGGCATTTGAAAGAAAGAGGTTTACTTTATAACACTGTGTTGTGAAATCTGTAAAAAATAGAGTTATCATCAAGTATAAGGTGTCTCAAATGGAACTATCACTCTAGAGGATTAGAACCATCCTTGACTTCCAGTTGTGTTGCAAAATGTCAGCTACATAATATCAACGAATTGTGAGTACAGCTTTAAGTACTATTGTTGTATCATGTGACACTGTGCAGGTTTGGTACCGAAAGTTCAAAAACAGTTATCTAAGGAGTGAGAAGTGAGTATTTCAGGCAGATAGGGCGGAAAACTTTCGTTTCAACCTGATATATTTCTTGATCCTGTTTTATGCGGGCATTTACAAATATATACTTTTTATTAAAGTTAAAGGTTCTTAAATAATACTTAAAAGAAAAACGTCTACCGTATAGATACGGTATTTTGATAACTGAAAGAGACTAAGGTTGACCTCAAGTAAAGCTCTAGTTGAAGCCTGAAAGTGTTGATGTTAAAGAAGACCTCACTTGTATCTCCAAAAGAGAGAGGAAGCCGGTTATGTTCGTGCCATAACGGCATTATTCAATTCGCGTAACCAGCAAGAGCGACCTTTTTCTTTCCTCGGAGAATCTTCTACACGAAGAACAGAACATTTTTGCAATCTTAGCGAAATCTCCGCAGCGTCATTTCCCAGAGCGCTATTCATGTCTTTCAGGAAACAAACGGATAAGGTATTAAAATAGAAGCAGTCGTGGTACGAGGCAAGATTAAGAGCTTGTCTCTTATAAAAGGGAGGATGCTTAAGTCACAGAATGGATTAAGAGATACATATCAACGCATTTTTGTTTTATGACTGCTCCTTTTTAACGCTTTCCGGCAAAGCTGTGTAATACGCGTATGATATCGGTTGGTTTGTCTGTCCTTCTGTACTGTAGTTGTCGTAAATGTAGATCTATTACAACAAAATTTATGTACGCTCGAAACCACTTAATGGAATAATTGTTCAATTAATCAAAGTTTGTGAATGCAAGGGCGGATCCTGAAATTTTTTTCGGAGGAGGCGCAAATTGCCAATACCCATTTTAAGTTCACTCAGTACAAGTGAAAACCCAATTAATCTAGTGTAAATCTATTTTTCTCGGGGGGGGGGAGGTGAGCTCTTCTCCCCCTGGGGTCCATCTTTCTGTGAATGTGATCCCGCATAGTGTAACGTCCAGTTATTTAGAATAATATTTCGAGCATGCATGCCTACAACATGCCCGATTCGGACGTTTGTAGACGTTCGGGTTTGCTGCAAAAAGAGGTAGTGCAGTAAAAAATTAATCGCTTGCTGTCAAAAGGATGCATCTCCGATGAATGCTCTTCCGTTTCTTAGATAAAACTGCCTACCTTTTTAGGGTTAGTATTCTAATCTAGTGTAAATATACTTTTCATCATAAGATTGAATTTACAACAAAAAATTAATCGCTTGCTGCCAAAAGGATGCATCTCCGATGAATGCTCTTCCGTTTCTTAGATAAAACTGCCTACCGTTTTAGTGTTAGTAAAGTTTTCTCATGCTACGTTTCTTAATAATCTTCAAATTTTATTAGAACGTCATACAAAATATGAATATCTTGAAAATGACAACATCAGAGTGAATTTACACAACACACATATAGATTTAGACGCCAGCCATTTACAAGGCGGCCAATACCACTCAGGTCCTTTTATATAATACAATCTTTAGAATACCCACACGAACTTATTTCAAATTTTTCATGTAAGAGAAATCACTCTTCTGTTTATTCCAGCACATGTTGTTTTAACAGCTAGCTCATCTATTAAAATATTGTTATTCGAAGTTACTTTTTAGACTATTATTCGTGATGAGACAAAGCTGGTGCGTTCGTAAACTTATCCAATCTTTACTGTGTTGAATTCCTAAACTGTTTTTACAGTTTTCCGCAAGCTTGAATAGTTGGAGCTACCTCCTTTTTGCAAAACAAAACAAACAAAAAAAAACCTTCAATTCTTTATTTTTCAGCCATAAAGCATATTTTATCAACGCTCAACATCTGAAAGGGTCTCTCGAAACATACACAAAATTTCTGAGGATTCTTTAATACCGTGATTCCCCCTGCCCCAATCCATCAGGAGCTTTCACCACATTCTGGAAAATTCTCCCTTTTTCTTTCAAGTAAACTTTCGAATGTGAAAGTGCCATTTGACAGATCTGAATTTATCGTTGGTCTTCGGCTTTGAAAAGTGTTTTATAGCTGTCCTCACAATCGCACTTTGGACAGATTTCTACTTCCTTATCTTTGGGCAGAATTTTCGCTTAGAACCACCCTTAAATAAATCGTCAACCGCGTTTTCCTCATTCATTTCCGAAGCCACGAGTGATAGTCATCCTGATATGTTTAGAATTCCCGTTTTTATTTTTAATGCAAACCTAGAATTTAGGATATGTTCGAGACGCTTTTACTAACAACTTACCTTTTTCAAATTGTAGAAGTTCGGGAAAGCTTCATAGGATCAAGAATCCTTGTTCCAGCATTTGTAATTTTCGGTCATGGTACCCGTTGTTGGTGGGATTCCATAATAGTTGTTCGTTTGGTTCAAGAAAGCTTCCGATGTCTTGCTCACAGATCACGACGCCTTATTCCAACATTTGTAAGTTACGGCCTTGGTACCAGTTACTGGTGCGATTCCGTAACGGATGTCGGCGCCGTTTGAGAAAACTGCGTAAGCTCACGAAATCTTGTCCCAAATTTTGTCAATTACCGCTACAGTGCCAATTGTTAGTGCAATACCGCAATAGCTGTTGGTGCAGATTGAGAAAGCTCCGTAAGATCGAGAAACCTTGTTCCAGCATTTGATGCTCAGGTTGAATCATAAAATTACATTAAGTTGTATTATAAAGTAGAAAAAAAAACGTTGAACTTTTAAATCTCAGCATTCAAATGTTAAACTATTGAAGCTTTTAATGGTAGATCAGCTTCAAGCGGCAGTGCCTATGAAAGCCATGTTTCAATAATGGGAATTTACGGAGATAACTATTTTAGGTAGTTGCTAAATGTGTGAGTGGTAACAGCGGTAATTGGTTACTAGACTGCAAAGCCATAGCCAGGGGGGGTTTATAGTTGTTTGATCTCTCCCCCCCCCACCCCCGCGAAATATTAGTCAATGCATTACTAGTTTTTTCTTTGCTTTGACTTTGGAGATCAGTTAAAGGAGATGTTACCTTAACCACGGAAGTGCTGCATATCCCCTCCCCGATTTGTTTTTCTGGCTACGGTCTTGCTATACTGTCTCTACTCTTTGCTATAATTATCCGCAAGACATTGTGATAGAGAAAAGTTTTACTTTGAATAAAACTTCGCCATTTAGAATAGTTTTGAGAAATCAAATGAAAAATATCAGTTGTGGGTGTGATTGCTTTTAGAGTTCAATCTGATGATTCAACATTGAACGAAAATCTATTAGCGTTTATTGGTACTTTCAATAATTACTTCAGTAACTTTATGCATTACTGGCTTACGTGAAAGCCAGTTCTCTAAATAACATATTTGTTTCCATTAACAAAAACGAAAAAAATACAACACAGGAAAAAAAAAATAATCAGAGGTTCTTTGATATGAACTACGATTAAATTCAAGACTGCCCTTGCCCTATCTTTATTTTGCACTTTCTTTTGTCCCTTGCTTTTTTTTTTCATCATTAAAGACTGCGTACATGCATTTTTACTTTTAGATAAAAGTACTTGAGGCATATGTACGTGAAAATAGCCAATAAAGGGAACGCTACTTTTTTTACTTCCAGCCTTTGGGGATTTGACCTTTACCAATTAAGGAATACTTGAAAAGGAAATAACTCCCGAGTATAAATAGGAGTTCCACCTAATGAGTGTTCCATTGAATGAACTCATTCTATTCTCGCACACAGTTATCATTTCGATTTTTATTAGAAATAGCTTCCAATTATTTGCTATTCATCTGAAAAGGATACAAATATTCTAAGAGTTACCTTTTTTCTTTCGTCTTCGTGTTTATACATATCTGCGCTACGCGAGTTTCATCTCGTTTGTAAAGACCTAAATATCTGCCGTTTAGAGGGTTATTTTGGAAGATGGTAATCATTAGAGGGCTGGAATAAAGTTCTCCCTACATATATCGCCAATTACGTGAAATACGAGTGTGCGTTGTTAGAAAGATTTTTAAAAAGTTACATAAAATAGTGATAATCATAATTCATTCTGCTAAGAGTTTATTTCACGTGAATAAATATCTAGAGGCTAGTAATTCAAATTCTAAGCACTCTCTTCAAGTGGTTATATCAAATTAAAAATTTTTTTTTTACCCAGGTGACTTTTAACTTACTGCATTCCACTTACTGCTATTTTATGGTTTTATAAACATTTACACTATAAAAAGCTCGATTTTAGTTCCATATAATACTACCATAATTCAAACAGTTGAGAAAAACCTCATTTGTTTCTTCATTTTATCAGGGAATAAAAATCTTGTAAAAAATTTTTATCTCTTTATTTTAATATTCTAACATTCCTTGATAATACACCCATTATTTTTGTTAAATTCCTAAAAGTAATTTTAATTTATTCCGTCTTTTTTTTTCAACAAAGAACTACGATTTAGTAAATTTTAATAATATGTGTATATTATATATATATATATTAAAACTATATACTTGTATTCATTTAGTCTAACCTACACAAAAGTATAAACTTAGCATATCTGCACAAACATAGAATGGAAAGATAATAGAAAGTTTTATTTTAAATTTGAGGAATTTCAATAGGAACAACACTTGTTAAGAGAATTTTTGTGGATGAACTTAACAATTTTTAAGTAACAAAAATGATGCATACGACATAAGAAAAGAAAATACATTGAATTTCCTGATAGATAAAATATTCCCATTAGCTCAAAATACTGAGACAGAAGTATTCCAATTTTCCTAACGGTTATGGCAATTTTATTTCTTATTACAGTTAAACCAATGCAATTTCATAAGCATTTTTTTTTTCGTTGTCTACCTTAAAATGTATTCTCAAAATTGAAAATGTTGTGCTTTATTTCTTTCTTTGTACTGTAATATTTCTTGTGAAGCTAGAAATTCTCAAAATGTAATGTAATAATATTTGTAGTTCTTTTTTTCCACACGGAGTACTCGTATTTTTAAGTATGCGATTTTATTAAAAATGATAACGCATTTTCAATAAAGACGCAGATTCTACTTTATGCTTTATTCTTAATAAAGAATGACAAAGTATGTTTAAAATTATTCAATGATAAAATTTCATGTACAGGCACACCTACATTTATATAGGTGTGCAGAAAAAAATTATTTTTTTAATCAACAAAATTTGTTGGCGTTATTTCAGCCGAATGAGTTTTGATGTTTTTTAACAAAATATTCCGTTGAATTAACACAAATTTTGTTTATTCAACAAAAATATTCTTTTGAAGTACAGCCAACCAAAAGTTTGTTAAATCAACGAAACATTTCTCAGTATGTTTGTCAGAGACACATTGTATACATAAATTACCATCCATAGACTTAACATTTTTAACTGTTGAACAAAATATTTTTTTCTAATTACGAAACTCGAATGGTACTCCATTTCTTAACGTTATATCAAACAAAGTGTTTTCCATGTATTAGCATACAAACGGATTTTTTAACCCTTTGAGGCGCAACCCTTTCCCAATGCTGAAAAAAGGGCAGCCGTTGCCATCGCTCAACTTAACGACCAGCAAGAGGGCGAATGATCGAAACGTTCATCGCGTTCCACAGATCTAGAGACCCTTTTTGACGACATCTGGTTGGACGGCGATGAACGTTTCGATCGTCCGCCCTCTTGCTGGTCGTTAAGTCGAGCGATGGCAACGACTGCCCTTTTTTTCAGCATTGGGAAATCTATCCAGTTGTTCTCGGATTCTTCCTTTTTTCAGCAGATGTCAGTGCTGTTCAAAAAAATCGTGACCTTTTTTGACGGGAAAGGACGTGCTAAACAGTAAAGGATTCTCGTGGAGCTCTGTCATCCGCAACTATTTTTATAGAAATCCAATCTATTCTTCGTGACTGTCAACAGCCAAAACGTCAGAGTTTGATGTTCCCAGAGCGGGAACACTGCGCGTTAAAGGGTTAAATGTATATTAATATGTCAAATTGCTAGCTCAAACCAACGGTTCAAATATTTGGCGCTATTACTGTAAAATTTGCATAGATAAAAACCTGAAAAAAAACATTACAAAAATTAATGTTATGTGTTTTATTAAATTACGTTAATTTATAACATTGCCAGTTTTTCCCAAGAAACTTATAATCGACAGTAAATTTATTAAAATATAGATGAACAACGCGTTACATTTTTTTAAAAACCAAACTTCATCAGACTAATCAGAAAATAGGGAAATAAATTTTATTATAACCTCGAGAGCCTAGAACGATTTCTTTATTATCTATATGTTACAGAATTTTTGAGCGACCGGATGGGTAATTTGTCTCAGTGTAATTACTTCAGCGTCAAAACAAACTCTAAGGTCTAAAGAAAGAAAAAAAAAAGGAATGTGTCAAGTTTAACTAATGCCTCCTAGGGTGGGTGGGGGAGGTTATGATAAATAACTCCATAATTCCAAATTCTATAAAGACTTCATTTTTCATTTTACTGGGAATTTTTTGGAAGGCGACGGTTGGTGGGTCAATAAATTCCACTGCATTTTTATTTATTTTTTATTTATTTTAATTTTTTTTCCATTTCAACAATTCTTCTCATATTTCTTTTCAGGATTTTCAAAAGCAGAATTTAATAGCGAGCCAATACGACAATGGAAGAAAAATGTATCCACGCCCACTTTTATTTGCCGAAACTACTATAACGCTTTCTGGATCGGTCGTAAATTTAAAAAAATAAATTTTTATTAGTCTCTTCATGTACATTTTAGAGATAGATAGATAAATGCTGTCGCCAACCTCGGAAAAATGGCACTTAAATATCTTGCTGCGATGACTGATAAAAATTCATTTATCTTATAAATAAAAATGAAATTCTGTTTGTTTGTTTGTGGATTTGATTCGTATACAAATCCACATTTCATTCGTATACAAATGAAATGTGGATTTGTATACGATTAATCATTAATGGTATCCACAAATGAAATGTGGATACCATTCGTATACAAATCCGATGACTGATAAAAATTCATTTATCTTATAAATAAAAATGAAATTCTGTTTGTTTGTTTGTTTGTTTGTTTGTTTGTTTGTTTGTTTGTTTGTGGATTTGATTCGTATACAAATCCACAAAAATGGACCTATCGGCCGGAAATTTGGTACAGATATGTAAAATAATATAGAATAACTCATAGTCCACTTTAAAACTTTGAAAGTCCACCCGTTCCCGGAATTTAAGAGATTTTTTATGCTCTTCACGCAAAAATCTTTCCTTAATTGTAACCCCTGTAGTGAAAAAAGTGTGAAATAAGGATCGTGAATGCCATGTGTGGCGATTTTGCCGAATAAAATGTCGTTCGTATACAAATCCACAAAAATGGACCTATCGGCCTGAAATTTAGCACAGATATGTAAAATAATATAGAATAAATCGTAGTCCACTTTAAAACTTTGAAAGTCCACCCGTTCCCGGAATTTAAGAGATTTTTTATGCTCTTCACGCAAAAATCTTTCCTTAATTGTAACCCCTGTAGTGAAAAAAGTGTGAAATAAGGATCGTTGTTGCAATGTGTGGCGATTTTGCCGAATAAAATGTTTTAAATTCTCAAAGTAAAAATAAAAGAATAATAATGATTTTTATTTGTTAGTTTATATTCGTAAGGTTATTTTTTTTTTAATTATAATATCGTGTGCATGGGAAATCAGAGCAGGAATGTAATGCTTTACACGCAAAACAATAAGAATTGAAGATTTCCGAGGCTAATAGGTAAATTATTTTAGTTTGGCGAAAAAATGAAATGGCTCAAATGCCGATTTTGTGAAAGTGAGTTCTAGCGGTTTGCACAGATTTCGGCTTGGCGCAATTTATTGAGAGCTTAAGGAAATAGATTTTTGAAAACAAGTGCTAAGGTTTTATTAGAATACAGCGTTCAATTTTAATGATCCGTGAAGAAATAATGCAGTTATTAAGGGATTTCAATTGATCTATCTCCAGAATTCTCGCCAAATGAGTACATTGATTTAAGTTGGGGGAATTCCGCCAAATTTCAGAAAATTGAAATCTTCTCATTTAGTACATCGGAGTAATGATGAATAAAACACGTTATAGTTGATAATTTTAAAAAATTCGGCTGTATTAAGGGATTCAACTTTTCAAATAAAGGCTTGCTTTACTTTTTCGCGGTCGAACCATTTCCCATATATTATTGCTGCTAAGTCAATGCTTCGAATGATTTCCTAAAAAAAACGCTTGCAAAATGGCGTATGTTGGCACTTTGGCGAGGCTTAGATTTGAAACTGGATTTTATTTGAGACTGGGATATATAATGACACTGGTTATAGATAAAAATGAATGTTGGTATGAGTGTATGAGTTTGAAAAACTCCAGCACCGTTGAGCACCGTTGTACCATGAAATTTGGTTCACCTAAGTCTTTTATCATGGAGAAGCTTTTTATGCTATCCGTTTTCCTCTAACTTGCCACCAGGTGGCGCAGCAGAACGTCAAATTCTATTCCGTTTAGCCGTTTGCTATGCGAATATCGTCCAACTGATTTCGATGAAATTTGGTACACGCGAATATTAGAACACGGAGAATATTTTTCACTATCCATTTTGCTGTAACTTGCCGCTAAATGGCGCTGAAAAGCATCAACTTCTATACCGTTCGACCGATCGGCATAAAATTTTTTATACTTACACATTTGAGCACGAAGAATATATTCTAACTGCGTTCCTTTTGATGTTACTCACCACTAGATGACACTGCAATGCATTATTATTTTAAGTCGCCACTAGATGACGCTGCAGCAGGCCAAATTCTTGACCATTCAAACGGTCGCTATGAAAATCAGTATACATAGCTATTTGAACAATGAGAATATTTTGGCGTTATCCATTTTGCTATAACTCTCCACTTGACGGCGCTGTAGCAAATCATTACTTTAATTAACCACTAGATGGCCTTGCAGTGTATCACTTCTTGACTGTGCAAATGATCGTTATGAAAATTTGTATACATAGATAGTTGAACACGGTCGCTATGAAAATCAGTATACATAGCTATTTGAACAATGAGAATATTTTGGCGTTATCCATTTTGCTATAACTCACCACTTGACGGTGCTGTAGCAAATCATTACTTTATTGAACCACTGGATGGCCCTGCAGTGTATCACTTCTTGACTGTGCAAATGATCGCTATGAAAATAGGTATACATAGGTATTTGAACACGGGGAAGAGTTTGGCGCTATCCATTTTCCTATAACTTGCCACTAGATGTCGCGTCAACACATGAACATCAGGACTATCCAGCCGATAGTCATGAAAATTCGTATACATCGATATCTGAATGCGAAAAATATTTTCGCCGTATCCGTTTTGCTAAAACTCGCCACTAGATTGCGCTACGCCGCATGGCCTTCTGCACCGTACAAACGATTGCCTTGCAATTCGGTATGCATGATTATTGGACACAATATAACGCGATATCCACTTTGCTATATCTGTTTATTACAATGAATAGTAATCACCACAAATCGTAATATCAAAAAGTCGATTCATTCCCGTGCGAAGAACGGGTACTTCAGCTAGTCTTATAAATAAAAATGAAATTCTGTTTGTTTGTTTGTGGATTTGATTCGTATACAAATCCACAAAAATGGACCTATCGGCCTGAAATTTAGCACAGATATGTAAAATAAAATAGAATAAATCGTAGTCCACTTTAAAACTTTGAAAGTCCACCCGTTCCCGGAATTTAAGAGATTTTTTATGCTGTCCACGCAAAAAGCTTACCGTAATTGTAACCCCTGTAGTGAAAAAAGTGTGAAATAAGGATCGTGGTTGCCATGTGTGGCGATTTTGCCGAATAAAATGTTTTAAATTCTCAAAGTAAAAATAAAAGAATAATAATGATTTTTTTTTGTTGTTAGTTTATATTCGTAAGGTTAATTATAATATCGTGTGCATGGGAAATCAGAGCAGGAATGAAATGTTTTATACGAAAAAAAAAAAAAAAAAAAAAAAAAAAAAAAAAAATGAAGATTTCCGAGGCTAATGTGTAAAAGTTTTTAGTTTGGCGAAGAAATAAAGTGGCTGAAATATCGATTTTGAGTAAGTGAGTTCTAGCGGTTTGCACAGTTTTCGGCTTGGCGCAATTTATTGAGAGCTTAAGGAAATAGATTTTTGAAAACAAGTGCAAAGGTTTTATTAGAATACAGCGTTAAATTTTACAGATCCGTGAAGAAATAATGCAGTTATTAAGGGATTTCAAGCGATCTAACTTCAGAATTCTCGCCAATTGAGTACATTTATTGAATTTGGCTGAATTCCGCCAAATTTCAGAAAATTGAAATCTTCTCATTTAGTACATCGGAGTAACGATGAATAAAACACGTTATAGTTGATAATTTTAAAAAATTCGGCTGTATTAAGGGATTCCCCTTTTCAAATAAATGCGTGCTTTACTCTTTGGCGGTCGAACCATTTCCCATATTGATTGCTGCTAAGTCAATGCTTCGAATGATTCCCTGAAAAAACTCTTGCAAAATGGCGTATGTTGGTACTTTGGCGAGGCTTAGATTTGAAACTGGATTTTATTTGAGACTGGTATATATAATAACACTGGTTATAGATAAAAATGAATGTTGGTATGTGTTTATGAGGTTGAAAAACTCCAGCACCGTTGAGCACCGTTGCACCATGAAATTTGGTTCACCCAAGTCTTTTATGATGGAGAAGGTTTTTATGCTATCCGTTTTCCTTAACTTGAAACTTGGTGCCGCAGCACAACGTCGAATTCTATTCCGTTTAGCCGTTTGCTATGAGAATATCGTCCAACCGATTTCGATGAAATTTGGTACACGCGAATATTAGAACACGGAGAATATTTTTCACTATTCATTTTGCTGTAACTTGCCGCTAAATGGCGCTGCAACGCATCAACTTCTATACCGTTCGACTGATCGGCATAAAATTTTTTATACTTACACATTTGAGCACGAAGAATATATTCTAACTGCGTTCCTTTTGATGTTACTCACCACTAGATGGCACTGCAATGCATTATTATTTTAACTCGCCACTAGATGAAGCTGCAGCTGGCCAAATTTTTGACCATTCAAACGGTGGCTATGAAAATCAGTATACATAGCTATTTGAACAATGAGAATATTTTGGCGTTATCCATTTTGCTATAATTCGCCACATGACGGCGCTGTAGCAAATCATTACTTTAATTAACCACTAGATGGCCCTGCAGTGTATCTCTTCTTGACTGTGCGAATGATCGCTATGAAAATAGGTATACATAGATATTTGAACACGAGGAAGAGTTTGGCACGATCCATTTTCCTATAACTTGACACTAGATGTCGCGTCAACACATGAACTTCAGGACTGTCCAGCCGATAGTCATGAAAATTCGTATACATCCATATCTGAATGCGAAAAATATTTTTGCCGTATCCGTTTTGCTAAAACTCGCCAGTAGATTGCGCTGCGCCGCATGGCCTTCTGCACCGTACAAACGATTGCCTTGCAATTCGGTATGCATGATTATTGGACACAATATAACACGATATCCATTTTGCTATATCTGTTTATTACAATGAATAGTAATCACCACAAATCGTAATATCAAAAAGTCCATTCATTCCCGTGCGAAGAACGGGTACTTCAGGTAGTATACCAATAAAAGGAGACGGCTGAATTTATGAAGCATACAAAAAGTTTGTTTAAGCGTTTTAAATATTTATTTACATAATTTTGACTTGATATTGCGTAACTATTTACTAATGAAACCACAATCTCATACTCGCTTCATTACAACTATCAACAAACACAATAAGGGGCCATTCAATAATTACGTAAGGGTCCGGAGGGGGAGGGGGAGTTCTCAAAATCTCTGCATGCCCTTACCTCAGCGGAGGGGGTAAAAGCCGTTCTTATGCAATATGTTATACAAGTCGAAATGTGGTATTTCTAACATAAAGTGGTGGATATTGCGTCATATTATGAGTTTTAATGCATTTGATCCTTTACTAAAACCTGTAAAAATTTGCAGAGAAAGAAAGGGAGCTGCATCATAAGAAAGGGGAGGGGCAGTCCGATAGACTTTACATGATGGTAGGAGGGGGGTAAAATATGTCCCATATTATCCTTATGTAATTAATGAATAGCCTCTGATGCAAGCTGTTTTATTTCAACATTTTTTTTCTTACACTATTGCCACTCGTTTTGAGGTAAAGTGGAACCTTAAGAAGCCCGAGAACCCTTTGAAGCTTAATCTGGAACCTGTAGCCATGAAGTTGGTTAGCTATCTCCATGGCAACCTGGCACAACATATGCAATAGGACTTAATAGACATAGATAGAGAGAAAGAGAGTCTTCCATAAAGCAAAGAATGTACAAATGAAAACGTTTATAACACTTTTGAAGGTTCAGATTATTTGCAACACAATAACAGAGTGACACTATGCAGGGATTTGTGTCGTAAAGTGGAATGCTTGAACTTTGCGGAATATTGCGACCCTATGAGGAAGTTGTCATTATAACCAATCTGAACTGCATTTGTGGAAAACAGAGTATTATCCTTTAAAGTTTTTCGGGTGATTATCCAACGGTTAAACTTTAATTTTTTTATGTGAACAATACTGGTGGTCACTAATAATCAAGCTGTTATACGCGGGATTGCATGAATATAACCCCTTGCAGTCGAATGTCTACTCTCAGCCACCAAAGCTGTTGCATCGTTTCGGTCGCATGTCTGCTCTTAGTCACCATGGAGCATTTCAACAAGCATAGCCTCTTTGGGTTTTCGTAATGTGTTTCAATGTAAGAATACAGATTTTAAACATACAAAAAAAAGTATTCAACTCAAGTGTTTGAATGCTTGTAATGGATTGAATAAGTTAAGTAAACCTCCTACTTTGACTTCCCAGCTCTTATGAAATGCATCACGAAAGCTGATTGCAGTGAAGCAGAGGGAGGGCCTGTCACAGAGAGGCTAGTCTCGTGAAAATAATCCAACCAGCACGATGACTGTGATTTGTTATGTTTGCTTAAAAAGTGGATAAAAAGACCTGGTGAACATTTGTGGAAAAAAACGTTCACACCTAAGTCAGCGATCCACGGCCAAGGCCAATCTTCATGGTGGCCTAGGCAAAATATAGTCAGCTAGCTTTAAACTCGATTTCAAATTGGTTGCAACTAAGATACATGTCCGACCATTCTGTTATGAGGTTAAAATCCAAAAAAATTCTAATCTGACAGACGTCAGGCCACACCATGGCGGAGTGGATAAACCACTAAACGCGATAGAAGGCTAAGTGAGACGATACCGTTTTCGAGCTTATCGCGCTGTTATTTAGGGTCGTTTGGTCTGGTGTTTGGGTCGGTTTTTCTCCAGATGTAGTGTGAATACGCGTCAGAGCCCCTCGAAAAGTCCTCCGGTTGAGGCATCCATCCGTAGGCAGATGCTACTCGTGTAAGCTTGCCATAATAAAAGACATGAAACTCAAAACTTAGACTAATAAACGTTATGAAGATTACCACTTTTATACTAATTAATATTATAAAATGCTTTACATAATTAAATTTATATGAAGCTGTAGATAATTCATTGGATCTTTCATTATTTCTAAAGTAAAGTTTTACCATTATTTGGCGAATTATGATGGAGAACGATTAAAAGTAATATTTTTTTTTCAAATGATAAAAGTAAATGTAATTGATATTTACAAATATAGTTTATTTTCTACATCAATAAACAGAATGAACATCTTTAATTATAGAAAATAGCCTGCATAACAATCGCAAACTAACCTGAGTGAATGTTAAAAGAATATAATTAAAAATAAGACAACAAAACATATTAATTGACTTTGAATTGAGTTATTTATCATTTTAATCCACGATGGAAAATAAAAGACCATGAATTGCATGTAAAAAATGACATACACTGGGATCATCTATTTCATTCTGTTTTCTATGACACACTCAAAAGTACTTCTAATAAAAATAAATGATGACAACATATGCTGCCCGATGATAATTTTGGGGAAAAAAATGTATATATATCTCATAAGTTTTAGTCTCTACAAAATGAGAAATTATCTCTTCCTTTTTAGTGTTTAGTATGAGGATAAAACAATTTTAAGCAATAAATTGATCGCCGCGAAAAAAAAAACACAAAAAAGAGCATGATAAATGACTAATAGAGATTCAAAGCTAAAAGTGGTTCTTAGGTCATAAATATGGTATTTTGCAATAAAAATAGATAATGTTTTAAAGGGCTAATAAATCAGCTGACGTTCCAAATCGATGAATCTGCGTCTGGGCTAATAGGATGAAGTTTATACTTCAAAGTGTAGTGCTGTGCCTTTTTAAATCAACGCCGAGTAGAGATTTGAAAAAGAGTTGATATTATGCTGTTAATGTTTTATGTATGATACAAAGAGTTTTATAGAATGTGTTTTTTTTTCTAGCTTGCATGTACACGTGTGCACGTGAACAATGATCATATATTGTCATAAACATTTGCATAAACAGTAGATCAATCAAAGATCAATTAAAAAAATATTCTGAATTTTTAACACCTATTATGATTTTTTTTATCTATCAATGATGTTTGTTAGTGAGACATCATTTCTTGTTAGAGACAAACAGCTCTAGATAGACCTAATTTCTAGGTAAAAATTATGAAACATGAACCTTGACATAGTTTATTGTACAGACGAGATGAGCCAATAAATGTCACATTAAAAGAATCAACAAGCAATATTTCAATATAAAAGTACTCCAAATACCAAACGATGAATAACAAGAAGGTCGTGAATGTGCAATACTCCTTATTTTAAATCACTTTCATCACTTTTCACATTAAAGACATCGTAGATTATCTTTTTTTTTTAATTTAACATTAAAAACACACGAAAATGTTAATCATATGGCATTTTCCTTATTTAATTTTTAATATACATAATGCAATTTACATGCCCTTAAATTTTGCAGATTGACCATGCAGAAGTGTTTGGTTTTTGTTGCATGATGTGATGGGACTGATGATTCACACCATCCAATACCCTTCATTCATTTTCCTATTTTTGATATTTTAACGAAATGTCTAAATTTTGATTCAGCACTTTGTTTATATGAAATGTTGTTCCTATTGTTAGGCATGTGTCCCCGTCTTGCAAACTTATTTTTATCATTTAAAGGTGTCCTCATCATATTAGTATATGAGGGACCTTTGACTAGCTGAGATTTTCTTTTTTTCTTTTTTTTTTGTACTGAGCTCGTATGCAAATTTAAAATGTGACACTTTTTTGAAAATGAACGAGATGATTCTTTTAACGTAGTCTTTTCCGTAACTTATTTTGATTTCTTTTCAGTTTACACCGAACAATTATCGCTAACAATTTAGAATTAAACAGTGTTAGAACCTTTTTGGGACACCTTGTATATTATAAGTATATATATATATAATATTATAATTATAGTAATTGTATTAAGATAATTAAATTTAATGTTTCTTCCTGACTTAAGAGAAATAAAAAATTTAGTATTTTTCACTTGTATTATAACAAATGAAAATATTACGTACTTTAAATCGTTATTTCTTTAATAGACAATAATATCCGTCTGAAAATGAAAGCATTTACTCGATCACTCTGTTAGTCGATGTCAATCTATTTCTGAAAATTTGTAATGAGAATCAAGTTGCTTTTTGAATGACCGGTTCAATTGGTATGGACAAATTCATCACTCTGTAAAAAATCTACCCATGATCGGGCAACAGTATCTTATCTCCATTGTAAATAATTCAAATACAATTAACAAAAGTCCTTTTCTTCTTCACCATATAATGTATAATTAGTTCTCATACTTTCAGCAGATTTATTAGAAAATTATTAGTAACATTTTTATAGTCTTTTAGAGCTTAGATTCATGGAAAAAAGAGTCATAACATGTTAAATTGCGCTAATACAACAATTTCTTTTTTGCAAGGAGTACATACAATTCTACTTTATAAATAATTCAAATTCAATTAACAAGATATTTTTCTTTTGCCATCTCGTATTTTATTATTATCAGTCCTCATATTTTTGGCAGCTACTTACAATTATTAGTTACATTTTTAGAGCGCCAAGATGAATGAGGTACAAAATCACTTTAGACAGAAATAGATGTAAAGAAGAAAAAGAGAAATTATATTGAATATTTTTTGTACGATGATCACCGAGACATAAAGCACTTTGTTTTATTGCCGGCATTAAGGGTTTTATTGTGCAGTTTATAAGAATTTATATTTGTTTTGGAAGTCTTTGGAAACGGGGGAAAAAGTGTATGCTATACATTTTTCGTTTAGCTTCTTTTCTGGTGACTGGATGAAAAATATTTGTACGTTAGAATTTAACTGACGTAACGTAAAATGCTAGAAAATATTTTAGAATTTTGGATCCAAATGATTGAACATTCTTAGAATAAAATAAAATAAAATAAATCGCAGTCCTCACTTTTTAAAAATTGTTCTAAAAGGAATTGAAATAATCAAAAAACTTGTAATATATTGTACAATATCAATGATTTATTCAGCTACCCAACCTGCAAATCTATGTGGATAGTTAAGCGAAAGTTTTCATGTGAAAACGCAATAAGGATTTTGATATTTCTACAAGGTTTCATTTTAGTTATTCTAATGCTTTCAATTTTTTCCTTCAGAATCTATTAAGAGTTCATAATGCATTTAATAGTGCATTAATGAACAGCCCTCCCCCCACCCCTGATAAATGAAGTAGAGTCAAAGTTGGTTTCATTGTTTTTCTTCTTAAACAGAAAGGCTCTCATATTTCATTCAAGATTTGTATTTTTTGAAGGCTTATGAATTATTTGTGTGACTAAAAAAGAAAATTAGACTTATACTGGAATATTGTTTAGAACAAATAAAAAATCTAGCTACATAACGAGAGGAATAGAGATATAACAAAGTTTTAATGGCTCAAAGAGATTTTTAAAGCAATACAAATCAGATTTGTCGTACGATTTCAATGTGCACAACAATAGTCACACGCAATACATCGGGTCTGTAATGAGATTTGTATCGACGTTCCAGAAGTTTAGCAGCATCAGCAGTGTCGAGGGTTGCTGGCATTAGACTTTTCATTTCATAAGGGTTAAGAATTGGGGATTGGCAAACTGAGTTTTTCTCCCTTTAGAAAAAGTACAACAGTATTGTGTCTGGAGATCTAGGTGGACAGGGGGTTGGACCTAATTTTTTCATTTACAACGTGGTTATAATTAGATTTATAAGCAGCATTCAGCAGATGAAATTGATGAGCCGATTATGACCCGACTAACATATGGACTGTGCGAGAGAGGAATCGAAGATAGATTTTTAGAATGCTCAGTTCAAAAAATGTCCGCTAAGGGGACGGTTTGCGTGAAAGTTTAGCTAATAAATTGACCAGAATGAGTTAAAAATGCTAAAAAAGTACTGTATAAACGATAAAAATTGCTCGTGCATTTCGAGTCAGCCATTTTCACGTTTTATCATGCAAATTACCAACTAACGGACACTTTTTGAAATTCTTTTTTCGAAATTTCTTGAGTGCATCTCAAGAAATTTCAAGAACGCATTCTAACCCAATGTTGTGTATTCTCTATACACAACACTGGGTTAGAATGCGTTCGCCCGTTTTAGATCTGGAACGCTGTCTAGCGAGGAAGTTCCATTATAGCCACACTGTATTCTAGATTTCATTAAAAAGAAACTTTGGTTTTTCCTTTATGGAGCATAAAAAACCGTTAGGTGAAAATTTTTATTAATTTATAATTCACTTTTGAAGATACCCAATCTTAATTTAAAAAAAAAATAAAATCTGAAGGAACTTAAATAACTCCGAGGGATTGTGATGTAGATTCCGATGAGACTTATTGCGCTCTGGAGAAAGTATCAGGTTGTAACGAAAGTTTTCCGCCATATCTGCCTGAAAAACTAACTTCTAACTCCTTAGATAACTGATTTTGAACTTTCGGTACCAAACCTGCACAGTGTCACATGATACAACAATAGTACTTAAAGCTGTACTCATAATTTGTTGATATTCTGTAGCTGACTTTTTGCAATACAAATGGAAGTCAAGGATGGTTCTAATCCTCTAGAGTGATAGTTCCATTTGGGACACCTTATACTTAATGATAACTATATTTTTTTACAGATTTCACAACACAGTGTTATAAAGTAAGCCTCTTTCTTTCCAATGCCAAAAATCGTTTGACAAAATAGGAGCCAATACGCCAACGCGAACTGTGTGCTGACGATGTTTGCGGTGGCGGGAAACTTTCGTTAAACCTAATTGTATTTTATTTTTATTCTGTCGTATAGTGCGGGCGTAAGCAATACCAGGAACTCCATGCCGATAGACAGATACACTGCAATATTTCATTGACATTAACGATTACGAAAAATTACATGCAGTTAATGCGGTGGCTGGCAAAATAGCGACATTAAACGTGACCCTACCTCGCAGAGACGTTAAGTGAGTGTGAAAAAGGTCCGAGAATCGAAAGCCAACCTGGTGATGGAGCTGAGCACTAAAAGGAACTGTCGCCAAATAATTCGCCCGCCAGATTATAAAAATGAAAAAAAAAGTTGGGCCTTATATGTGTATGCCAAAATTTATATGTGACACGACACAGGGGGAATCAATAGAGATAAAATGTAACCTAGGCAAAATTATTAAAACCCCCGTGGGAGCGAAGAAAACTAAATGGAATTCTCAGACTAAAGGCACCCACTAAATGTATTGCAAAGGCTAAAACCAGAGTATTTTAAAAAACAGTTAAATAGCATTATGTATAAATGGGAGATTTAAAAATGTCAAAGAATATTAAATTTAGAATAGGTAAAGGAAAATCAGAAGTAATTATAAATGTGTGATTAACTGTGTGAAGATTAATTATAAATATATGATTAAATGCATCACATGAATTTAAAATCGAGACATGGTTTTCTCGGTGTTTTAAGGAGGGAATTCAGTTATTTTCTTTTTAATCCTGTAGCCATACTTTTCGGGCACCCTGTATGTTTTACTTAAAAATCCTTAAGTCTCTTCATAAACTCTTTATTAATAAATCCATACTTTTTTTACGTATTCACCCGATATTTTTTTTTTACACTCTTGTCCTTTTCACATTTTTTTTTAAGCTTAAATATTTGATGTAGTTCAGTAACATGCAGAAATGCGCAAATAAATCCTCCAGACCTGTAATTATTTTTCAAGTTAAAAGCTGGAATATGCAACGTAATAAACAATGTTTAATTTCCTCGATATTGAAACGGGAAATATTCCGACCAAGTGCACAGAAAACTTACAAACTAATTGCCTTGCATCCTGTAATGAGGAAATAAAGAAAATTGCTAATGAACGTTGCAAAGGCTCACCCGACAGTCAATTGATTCTTAATCACAAATTCCGTAATTTGATCCGATTGGACTGAGGCGTGTTGTTTTGCTTCCAGTGTATTTGTTTTGCATTTGCTAACGTGAAAGAAGTCTTTTCATTTGCATCTAATTGAATTAGATTTAAAAGAACGAACTGAGATTGCTACTTTATTTGAAATTCGCCTAAAAGCCTCACTAAAGCACGATAAAAGACGACAAATTATTTGAAAAAAGAAAATCATTTGTTCAGTTGTTTCTTTTTATCGTAAGTTAGTTTATTAACAACATTTTGTTTGAGAAAAAATAGGAAGAGAGAAAAAGTAGTATTATTATTATTATTATTATAGTAATCTTTGAAAATTTTGAAATACTTTTTATAAATCCTTGAAATGCAAAAATAAATACAGTAAAAATAAAATATATCACATGTCCAGCGCTTCGATCATAACACACTTTCCACTGCAATACTATTCTAGAACAGCGCACTAATGAATTATTGACTTGTTCACTCTCATCTTAGCAAAGCGTACTAGCACTTGAGCACACAGCCGGGCAGCAACAGGAAGCAACAATGGTCATGAAAGTCGATTTACTGTCGTCACATCCAGAGACTGAAGAAATGAATCCAATATATATATATATATATAATCTGCCCTTAGAACATGAATCTACGATCTTTCTTTTGTTTAAACCTGTAAAACAGCCATCAAAACCATAGTTTAACAAATGACTGGAAATTTTCGACAGCCAAAATGACGGATCCTCAACTTCAACCTCCAATTTTGTAGACATCCGCTCGAATGGAAAGCTGCGTAATATTGTAATAGGAGTTTGGAAGGCTTTAAAAGTGTGCAAAGCCTGGCAGAAGACATAAAGCAACAATGCATCGTAGTACTTGAGTCGACAAACTGGGCATACACCTTGGTATCTGTTCTATTATTGTCCTTTGTAACTGTTCTAAATTTTAGAGACTATTGTTTAAGAAATTAACTTCGTAAAGATGTAAAGATTGATAAAATAGTAAAATAAAAATGTTTTATACATTAATTTCTATGCGTAATAAGTTAGGGGTGAAAGATTAAAGTTGGCAACTGCTCCGGAGCATAGATTTAGGAATACCTAGATTGCTCATCCAATGTTCCTAATCGTGTATTTTTTGTTGCCAAAAACGCACCCCATTTCTGCCACTATCATGGCTGCCGTGGATGTAAAATAGAACATTCCTTGCAATACTTCAGAAAGATAAATAAGTTCGAGGGAAAATATTTCGGTACGAGTACTTTTTAAAGTACAGACCGTTCTAAAATGATTGAAAATACAATTATAATTTAAGTTATTGCGATTCTGCGCATGCGCATGCCACTATCATGGCTACCATTTGGAGGCAAGAAGTTTTCTCTGGTTATGCTCAATCTAGAGATTCCTATATCTATGCTCCTGAGTACAACTAACCACTTTTTGGAAACAGTTCTTTTTTTGTTAAATAAAAAAAAATATATATACTAATCAACTTACACTTTTAACTCTGCTGAAAAATTTTGCTGAATTGTAAGGCAAAAATTACTGCCTACAAAAGGTGTTTAATTATATTCTGGGGTAGTTAGTTGGCAACCCTGCAAAAAATGCTACGTAGCATCTCGAATTATTGGTTAATTTGTGCAAAAAAGTCCTCGGTAGTGAAAGGTGTAATAGTATTGCAGCTTTTTTCAGACTCTGCTGAAATCTTGCAAAGTTTGAAGATGGCATATCACTGCCAATAATCGTCACGCATTGGCAGACCGTCAAGTTTCGTGCAAAAATGACGATTATGTCAAAAAAATGTTTTGCAATCCATGGTGTTTGTCATTATTTCTCTTTCTCATCAAGAGTGTATATTCGTTATACTATTGTCCATCCCAGTTTGTGTTTATACATTGCATATTTCAATTATACTTTGTATTTATTCGTGGGATATCTAGAGCAGTGGTGCGCAAACCGGGGGTCGAAAACCTGGGAGAAAATTTTGGGGGGTCGCCAATTTCAAAGAGATCCAAATTTATGAAAAATCTACAATTATTCATTTCAAAGAACTGAAATAATACAAGAGAAGAATCTGACAATTATTATTTTACGAGCTCGATATTCGCGATCGCTATCACGGGGCTTCAAAACCACGTTATCATGCATAGTGATCTGCAAATTGATCATGCATAATGATCATGCATAATGATCATGCATAGTGATCTTCAAAATTATTTTCCATTAAAACAAAACATCGATCTCGATTGGATCCAGAGGATGACTTACGACTTGCGATTTCCAATACAGATCCGAACATAGAAGCAATCATGAGCTCTTTGCAAGCACCTATTTCACATTGACTTTTTATGATGTAAAGTTTCTTTAAAGTAATTTTCATTAAAAAATATTTATATCCATATGCATAAATAAAGCATTGGGTTATAAAATTATGTGTTGATTTATTAACTGATTTTTATGATGTTACAACTTTTATAACATTTTTAGGGTGGTTTATAAGTTTAGTACGCTGTTTAAAAAACGCGCTATTTCATCGATGACGTCACTACACTCTTAAAAACACCCTGTGAGAGAAACTCCCAGAAAGAATTTAAATGTAACTTCGTTTTCAATTAAATGTCTACTGTCTATCCAGGGGTCGCAACAAAATTTTATTCAAAATAGGCGGTCGCGACAAAATTTTACACAAATTAGAGGGTCGCAGATGAAAATAGTTTGCGCACCACTGATCTAGAGTATCAGTTGTCAATGTGGATTTTCTGATATCGGACAAAATAAATGTGGCATTAAATTTAGAATTAAGGAGCGCATAGCTGTGGATTAAAAAGAGGAAACCAAAAACTCTAGCATCGCTCAGCATTGTTGGGATGTCAACCCTATTTTTGACTTCACTCATTTTTAGCTAAACTATTATTCTTCAACTATTTTGGCTAATCTCATTTGCAAACCTCTTTCCCCAATTAATTAAATTTTGAATATCCATAAAAATATAAAGAGTCTTGTTAATTCAATTTATGCCTAGCTTTTTTTTTTTCGCTATCAGTCAAAAACATAATTTTTCCTAGCCTGTATTCACGAATATTGAAATTCAACTCCACAAAATATTTTAACATGACCCAGTAAGATGTTGAATTCTCAATTTTTATGCATAATGATTTTAAAATAAATCATCTATTGTTCAAGTAGTTGATGTCAAAAAATTATCTATTATTGCTGGCATTAGCAAAAATCGAAAAAAATCGAAAAAACAATCTCGGCAGAAATGGGTTGATGTTCATTTCACATTTTCCTTCTTTTCTAAAAATGTTGGAAGTCCCTCTGTTCTGAGTTAGCTTATTTCCTTGCTTTCCCATCCCTATTGGCATTCGTAAATACTGTTTGGAATACATCCTTTTTCTGTATAAACAGAGCAAATTTTGACATTCTCATTCTAGACGACGGTATGCCTGTTCTGCTTTATTTTAATTTTTACTTTCCGAACATGTTCCCTGTAAGGAAAGTATTGTCATCATGAAAAAATTCGACTTCGAGATTTTGGTGTATTGACATGTTTTGAGGTCTTCTGAATTCATTTATGCTATTTTTGCGAGATGTATGTATGTGTGTGTGTGTAAGTGAGTGAACACGATAGCTCTTAAACGGGGCATTCGATTGAGCTGAAATTGGATATATGCTATAAACCACCGTCGCAAGACCGGTATTGATTTGGGTGTGTATAGTACCTATAGTTTTTCTACAGGGCTACTACAAAGATTTCTTTCACATTATGGCCTACTGGGTGACATTATTGAAGGTGCGCTGGCGTTTAAGGGGTACATTCGATTGAACTCAAATTGGGTATACATGTTATAAACCGCCATGGTAAGACCGGTATTGAATTGGATGTGTATCGGACTTATAGTTTTTCTACAGCGCTACGACAAAGATTCTTTTACATTATGGTCTATGACGGGGGGGAGGGAATTCTTAAAAGTGCGCTAGCGTGTATAGGGTGCATTCGATTGAGCTTCAATTTGGTATATATATTTGAAGTATTCATCTATTCAAATTTATTTAAATGCTTGGTGATGATCTTAATCGTAAGTGTTCGGAAAGTCGAGTGGAGTCACTCCAGGTTTTTGTATGGGTGCTCTTATACGTTTTTGTTCGCTATGTATTATATATACATCGGCATGTTTCCAATACGTGAAGCTATCCATAAATAAAAGAGAATTAAAACGAGTTATATCGAAAGAACGCTTTCCGATATATCGTAAATAAGAAGGAGGATTGGAAAAAAAAATAAATAAAAAACCGTTCATCCTTTCAGACCAGAGTCGTAATACAGAGTGAGAAAACGGGAGTCACAGAAATTACACGGTATGAAATAGGGCTTTAACTCATACGTGCTTCCATTTGAAGGATATCGTAAATTACTTCTGTGTTTTTGTCGCTGCAAGTGAAATAAAGATGGGTCTACACTTTATGGCAAGCAAGCGTTATTCATTTCCTTATTTTTACTCCCTAGTGTTCGAAATAGAAGCATTGGGAGAAAGGCATCTTTCGTAAGGAGCTATGGGGTTCGGGTGAAGATAGGTAATAAATAGTGTGGGGAGGGGGCGATCGAAAGAAATGAAAAGGTTTAGAAATATTTGTTGAGAAGGCGTTTTGAAAGGGGAATGTATAGTTGAGCTTTTTTTTTTCTGTTTCAACCCTTTCAGGCGCAACCCTTTCCCAATGCTGAAAAAAGGGTAGCCGTTGCCATCGCTCGACTTAAGGACCAGCAAGAGGGCGGACTATCGAAACGTTCATCGCGTGCCACAAATCGAGAGACCCTTTTTTGACATACAGCTGGCTGTGCGGCACAGCTTCTATAGAGCAAAAATGATAATGCTCTGCTATTCTTGCCTGTATTATGAGTATGACACTACGTTTTGCTGTTAAAATTCTTGAAAATGCAGACTATAGAGTAATGTAAAGACATGTTGGCAATATTAGGACGTGAGGGCCGAAGGGGTTAAATGGAAGGTGGGGGAGGGCGCGTTATATGGGCTCATAACCACCGTTTTCATAGCTATCTGCAGAGTTAGGCATAATAGGCGCCCATATCTGTAGCTTGGGAGGTTCCACCCCTCCCCCCTCCCTCTCCAGCTCCCATATTATCGTTATGATTTACGTACTAATGCAGAAGAGGTTCAACACTAAAAATAAAGTCAGTTTCTTGGGAGTGCCCTCGACTTCTCCCCCCCCCCTTCCCCACTACAGACAGTCATTTGGGCACACATATTTGGATGGACTGGAAAAAAGAAAGGGAACGTTTTTAAACCAAAAGATCATTTCATTTAGATATAAAATCGACTCTACTTTTGCCGCATCACTTACAATGAGCAAATGTTCCATTTCTTACATGCAACATTATAAAGGATAGAATCCACTCAGAAAATTGGCATAACAGAAGAGATCAAGCAAAAATGACTTAATAACGTTTCTCCAAGCGGTTTGTTCGCAAAGCGATCCCAATAAAAAGGCATTTGATATTTGCACGACTTACGTGAGTTTGACGAAATTTCCTAGTTTCTAAAGGAAATATTTGGCCTACATCGCACGTATATATCTGCCAAATGGGCAAAGACAGTAATCAGAAAAGTTTGTTTGCTTTTTTATGAATATCGTGAATAGAAACACAAGATTTGGTAAGTTTTTACTTTCTTGTACGAAGTAAAAAAGAGTATAGCGATGACGAAAAATTACGGCGAGTATTTAAAAATATACCCAAATTTTGGTGCCAAAATACGTACATGCTTGAAAGAACTAAATCCGCTCTGAAGGAACTAAAATAGCACCGAAGGACTTAAAACCGAGACCCGGTTTTAAGAGAGTCATTTTACTTCCTTCGGAGTGAATTTAGTTCCTTTTTTGTAAGCGTGTGCGTATTTGGCATAAATCTAAAAATTTGAACCACAGAGTCCTGAGATTTTATATTTAGAACTATTGCAACAAGTAATTGCGTATCCCTCATTTTATTGCAATCGCCCAGGTAATTTACTGACAGGATAGCCAAAAGGCTTTTAATACATTAAAGTCTATTGATGCCTTCAATTCATTAAAGGTATCTGGTCAATCAGTATTTCGATATATGCCCCAAAATCTCGAAAAACTATCGCGAGCTTGACGGCTTTTGGTGAAATATCACCAAATGAAATGCCAGAAGCAAGTCTTTAAAACTGGACTAGAAATCGTTAAGCATTATTATTACAGTAATTCATCCCTTTCAAATGAAATAACTTTAGTTAAAGTGAACTGGAAATACGCATCATTAATAAACGTACCAAGGAAGTCATGTTTTGTCCACATCAGATTTTTAATTTTACAGTCCGAATAGTTTTACCATGCCATACAGATGATATATAGTATATTCATTCTAACTTATCTCTGGTGTTTTATCAGCCATCTTATTACTAGCATAATATAGTGCCGAAATTGTTTGACTTTTTAACAATCTGCTAATTTGATCTCAGGAGATTTCTCGTATTTAGAAAGCACACGGAAAGAAAATTCTCCATGAGGATTTTACAACCAAGGAAAAAAAAATACGTCGGGGATTTCTTTAATACCATAATAAGAAGAAATAAAACTTTCACGCAAGTTGGCCAGAAAGCCATTACCTGGAGAAAAACTCCAACCTAATCAAGAACAGATAATTAGATAAGTCTGATTTTTCCTAATTGCTGTCAGTAAGGGTATGGCTATTTTATATAAAGTTATTTCCAGAGGGATTTTATAAGATGTAACTTCATTCATGATAAAAATATTTCCTATCATAATAGGAATCGCACATTTAAGCATTTTTTATAAGTTACAAATATTTAATTTTATAAGTCGTTGGACTTGGCAGTAAATTTTTGAGTGTAGAATTCATTTTTATTTTGAACTGGAATTTATAGCGTTAAATGTGACTAACTTACCATTTATATCGAAAAATGAAAATGATTTTTACAATCCATTTGTTGAAAATGGTGTTTTTTTAGTTTTAAAGTTGTGCAAGATCTTAAATAAGTATATTATAGTTTGATTTTTGGTGGCTGAAAGTGAAGGTATCGTCTTTGGTTTTAACGCACGACTGTCTATCTAACGGTCTGGAATTTTGGATGGTTTTCTACAGAAGTAACGTGAGTACATGCTAGAACCCCTTGAATAGTCCTCCGTCCAAGACATCCCCCTCTCAGGAAGATGCCCCTGGTGTAGGCTTGCCATAACAAAACAGAATGTTTTAATTTTGAATTTTATTAATTAATGCTATTGTTTTTTTGGTGTGTATAGCATAAAAAGTAAAACTGGCAAATGTTAAGTTAGTCAGTCACGGTAAGTCACGTTAGTCAGCCTCAAGTAATCAACATTACCAGTACTTGTTTCTTAGTTAATGATCCTATCATGCATGATGTAAAGCTGAAAAAAAATTGTTAACATTATTTTTTAAATAAAACACGCTTTCATTTTTAGCTTTTAGTTGAACGGTTAATTCGATAATTCTGATCCTTCCTAACAGTAAATGTTATGGCTTTTTATATAAAGCTTTTCCTGACTACATTATACAGAGTGTCCCATAAAGGTGGTAACAAGCTTCAATTATTTATCTATTAGAGATAAGTGGGCAGTATAAAGAGAAAAAAATGTTCATAATAAAGCAGGGGAAAAAAGCTACTATAAAAGGGGAAAGAAACTACTACAAACCCGACAATGTTGATAATTTTTTGGCAAGTGCATGGATTAGTTGATCCATTCCTAGAATCATAACGATGCTACCAATACAGGGTATCCGAAAAGTCCTTGATACAGTTCAAAAAATCACAGAAAAGTAAATTGTTGTTCACGATGAATAATTTATTTTTCCATCTTAAAAAAAATTACTTCCAAAATGGGTTCATAGATGGCGCTACATGTACAGTTTTCAGCAATAATGCCAATAGGGATTTTTCGGGAGTTTCGAACAGCCCTGACGGTGCGGGAATATTCATTCTAGTTAAGGCGACTGCAACTGAGAAAGCGCATTGCGTAGGTTAGTATTTCGAATCAAAATCCATAACTACATTTCAGAGAATGTCTCGTAACATGTTTTAAAAAAAACCTTCCGAGTCGAAACGGCATTTTGGCCTGGCATGAAAAGTTTTTAGAGACTGGAAGCGTTTTAGACAGGAACAGAAGTCGTTAGCCCGGAGGATCGGCTGGAAGGAGGCTCGATACTTCCAGATGAGACTGCACATATTCGGGAAGCTTATTGTGACGGTGCAGCGCCACCTACGAACACAATTTGGAAGTTGTTGTTTTTTTTGCGGTGTCAAAAAAATTCCGTGAACCTGTGAACTATTGTTGTGCAAACCGCGTAAATACGATAATTTGTTGCTTTCCTATGAATTTTGTATATGTGTCAAGTGGTTTTTGGACACCCTGTATTTTAACATATTTTTTCTAAAAATATTCATCATATATTTAAATTAAAATTATACAATTTTTCAGGGTAGCTGACGGTTAGAGATCACAAAAAATATTTGACATCGACTGAATAAATTAGATAACTGAATTATATAATTCAGTTCTCTACGATTACGAAAAGTCATTTAACACGGACGACATACATCAACGCAAATTACCTAACGACACTAATTACACGTCTGCAAAGAAAGATAATTGCACGTCTAGCGAAATGTCTTCAGCGTTTCAAATGAGTGAATTTTTCCTACGCGGTGGATGTATTCATTTAAATAACGGAGTTAATCTTCTAGAAGCTTCAAGAACGGTGATCTCGGCTGTTGTTTATAGATGCACAACAAGGATGTGTTCGACGGCGTGTATTATAAAACTTGCAGTTATGATAATTCTGTAAAAACAAACCTATCAACCATTTTATATACGATCCACTTTTTTTTTTAACTACTGAATAAAATTGCTGTTATTTTCTGGAAGTATAACATTGTTTAAACGAAACAATCTATTGTGTATAACTTGTGACATTAAATTAGGAGTATCTAAATACTATAGTCACTTATTATTTGTAATTCAATTAAATTAAATTTGAAACTTGTACTTACTTGTACAACTGTTGAAAAAGCTGTATTTAAACACTGAATATCTTAACAAATATCACTGTAAAGAACAGTCATTTAGCAGAAGTAATGTACGAAACCTCCGCGCGGAACTACGATCCCAAATATTTACATTGGCCGCATTCGTAAACGCAAAACCATTTGCACTCGTGCAACGAGTTTCTATCTGAGGTGTTCGTAAAGGAAATTGAGTGCATTCAGTTTAAAAACTACAGCGTTCGTATACAAAACTGAGTGCGGTTCGTTTCAAACGAAGTAAACTGAACGCGGATCAGGTTCGTTCCGTTGTTTGGAAGATACACTTGCTGCACGTTGTTGCTGTTTTTACCGTCCTTTGTTATGGGAAAGTATGTTCTTGTGAAAAGCATTTTAAGGTATTCGTACACCCCAGAAACGTATTTTCGGTCAAAAAAACGATTTTTCAATTTTGATGAAATAATAAAATTTGATCTGTTATCTTTCTAAAACCACTTGAATTTTTATTGTATCTCAAGTAGAAGCAGCGATATAGCAGTTTGAAAATGAGTAGCTCTAAGCTAAATAAAGTGTATATGAAAGTTGTTTTGAGCGTTTTCTCAAAATGAAGTTTTTTGACGATCTATTGATCGCAAAACATCATAACTTAAAAACCAATGCATTGAATGGGATGAATTTTTGTCCGCATGTTGTTTATATATTATGAAAGGGAATAGACTATGCTCATTAACATAAACTAATAATATTTCAATTTATGGCTGTCTCTATTTAAAGTTCTTGGCTGTTTTCTCATTTCTTACGATAGTCATACAGATTTACTGTTCCAGCTTCTCATGTAGCAGGACAAACCTCTTGATAATGGTGTATTCCCTAGATTATATTATCATTAATCTTATGCATTTTACAGATTTCGAATATATAAGTAATTTTTCGAGTTATGGTGTTTTGCGGAAATGCAAAAATTTTGATTTTTTTTTTTTTTTTTTTTTTTGTCTTTTCCTGCCCCAATTTTTTCCTAGATATTTGATAACTTTGTTTTAAATGATTATCTCATTTTTTTCTTACATTTAATGATAAAATATAGTTTTAAGTGTAAAATGTTTAAAATTAAAAAAAAGCCTCCGCAGGTGTACGGATATCTTAAGTTTGCTGAAACTGCAGAAATTATTTTTTTGAGGAGGAAATTCATGCGTACGTTAGAAAATGCTACGAAGGTACATAATTTTTCAAAGGTAATCATTTTCTTCTATTTTTTCATCTTAGTCAATTCAAAAATGCTTGTTTAAATGTTAAAGATTGAAGTAGATTTAAACCATTATGAGCGAAATTTGAACTTCTTTTGCTAAGTACTTTTGAAAATATGAAGTTGAAAGTTCTAAATTTTGATCTGTGCACTTCAGTGATGGCCACTCTTTCTTTTAAAAATCATGTTGACTTTATATTGAGTATGTACTAGAAACTCTCCTCAGCAAAATGAACGCATCCGCGAATTGTCAGCAAACACGCCGCCTACGCGACGAAACTAAATAAACTGAAATTGTTCGTAAAGTCAAAAGCAACTGTTAACTACTAACAGTACTAAACCCACGCATTCCAGTTTTCTTACAAAAACTCGTGCAACGAGTTTGTCGTTTACGAATGCAGCCATTGACGACAGCCATACCAATTGTGAAAACAGAGCACGTTTTTGACACAAAAAATAGGCAGTAACAAGCATTGAATGCTTCAACTATTGATATTAATAAATCTATGATAGTAAAGCGTTATTTTACTACCAAGTCCAATTTCTGAAGTCAGTTTCATTTTCAAAAATATTATTCTCCGTAAAAGTAACATTATAATAACTTCTCATATTTCTTTATAATGCTGTCTTTTTCGAAAAGCATATTTGTTTTTGGCAAAACTGAAACAGGAAACTTGGTTATTATTCGAATACCGCTCAACCCATTTGTGCCCAGATATTTTTGCGACTTTTTTCGACTTTTGCTAATACCAGCAATAATAGATAAATTTCTGATGCCCACTTCTTGAACAAGGGATGATTTCTTTTAAAGTCATTATACATAAAAATTTAAATGTCGGCATCCTACTGGGTCATGTTAAAATATTTTGTCGAGTTGAGGATCAATACTCGTGAATAAAGGTTAAGAAAAATAAATAACGTTTTCGACTGATAGTGAAAATGCCTTCCCAGAAAAGGGACACTAGGCATAAATGGGTTTAAGTACCGGCAGGTAAGATGAAGGGTTAAATCATTTGTGACCAGCTTCCTTTATTGGAATGGGAGACGGTCACATTTTAGCAATTCCAAGCAAAAATTCGTAAACGTTATTCGCTTTTACTGGCCTTAATTTCACGAGTATTAAATATCAATACCACAAAATACTTTACGAGTTAGCGCCCGACTTTTTTTAGCATTCTTCAATTTATGTTGATACCAGAAGTGATAAATAAATTTGCGACATTTGTATGGTGAGAAGAATGTGTTTCTTTAAGAGAAATATGAATGTCACAGTGAAAGATTCTCATTTTACTTTCTTATCGCTGAGTATTTTGTGGAAACCATATTTATTATTTGCGAAATTAAAATAGGAAAATATATTAGTGCTTAAATATTTTTGCGACCTACAAATTTTGTGACCGTTTAAAAAAAAGATCGCTGGGTGTTAATGGATTAAGATGATTATTTGAGTTATAGTATTTTCACTACCTGACTTTTTTCAGAGAAACTTTCGACCCTGCCGTTAATTTCAGCAATTTATCTATTACGACTGGCATCAGCAAAAATTGGAGATAGGCATCAAACAGTCTGAACCATAGAGAAATGAATACAAGGAGACGACATTAGCTATCTGATAGTGAAGCCGAAATTGTTGCTGAACCGCCATATTGCTTAGACCACATTGCAATAGATTTTCTCCAATGTTTACCAACAAATAGTTCAGGAACGTTACGTGGAGTAAGCCTATTGGTTACTTATGCCAACCGGACGTCCTGTAGAACAAACTTATTGGTTAGTTTTGCCGTCCAAGAGGAAGTATGACGTCACTTGGAACAAGTGTATATGACTGTGTTATTCGATGGTGACAGTTCCAATTTTAAAGAAGTGATGTCGCCATAGTTGGAGCACAGAATATATAAATATTTGGCGTAACTGTAAAATTTATAACAGCAAAATGCTGAGATGTTTTATTTAGAGCTATTGTAACACATAATTGTGTATCTTTACTTTTTAATCCGTAAAATCATGCATCTTTCACAGTTTTGTAAATAGGAACAACTAAATGGTCCGCCATAGTTAGACCAAAGAAGTTACTTCATTTCGTCTAGTGTTGAATATAGCTGTATTCATATCTTTGGCCGCATTCGTAAACGCCAAAAGAGTTTCCATCTAAGGTGTTCGTAAAGGAAACTGACTGCATTCAGTTTAAAAACTCGAACTTTCGTATACAAAACTGAGTGCAATTAGTCTCAAACGAAGTAAACCGAGGGCTATTTAGGTTGATTGCGTTTGTTGTGAAGATTACTTGTTGCACGTTGTTGCTGTTTACAAATGGCGTCTCTTGTTATGGAAAAGTAAGTTGTTATGAAGAGCATTTTACGTTTGCTGAAGCTGCAAATATTACTTTTTCGTGGAGGAAATTCATGCATGCACTAGAAACTGCTACGAAGGGACATAATTTTTCAAAGGTAATCATTTACTTGTATTTTTAATTTTAGTCAAATTTTAAATGCATGTTTCAGTGTTGAGATTGAAGTGAATTCAAACCGTTATTAGCGAAATTTGAACTTCTTTTTCTAAATACTTTTGAAAAAATGAAGTTTGAAATTTCAAAATTTTGATCTATGGACTTCTATTATGGCCACTCTTTTTTTTTTAAATCGTGTTGATTTTATATTCAGTATGTACTAAAAACTCTCTTCAGCAAAATTAACGCATTCGCGAATTGTAAACAAACACGTCTCCTAGGCAACGAAACTAAATAAACTGAAGGTGTTCGTAAAGTACAAAGAAACTGATAACCACTGACAGCACTAAGCACACGCATTCCAGTTTTCTTAGGAAAACCCGTGCAACGAGTTTGTCGTTTACGAATGCACCTTTTATTGTACGAACTCAAGATACAGCCACGGACTTGTATGTAGAATAATCAACTACTAGCGGCAGACGGGTGAAATGGCGAAATAGCACAGCCTCTGGAAGGAAAATACTCAGCTCCCTTTGAATGATTAGCTACATAAGCGCCCTCTACCGCCGCATTGAGACGAATCATGGGGCAAACTATTACTAACGCAAGTATCCGCACAAGATAAAAATGATTACGACTCACAGCGCCATTTTACGAGCAAATTTCGTTTAACTTTTCTAGAAAACGTTGCTAGTCATCCTGTATACCAGTAAGTAATGTAACTCATTGCTCCACAATCTTTTATCATCGCAGATCGATCGATGTTTGATAATTTTACCGTGGCCCACTGTGGGAGGTGACGATGATTGTTTATATTTTCGAATGATTTGATTTATAAACTTTAATAAAATTGTATTTAAACATGCCTTCAATATAAAATAGTGTTACATCAAAAAATGAATATAAACTGATTAACATTTAACACACTAGAACGCTACATCAAAAAGGTAAGCGCATTTATTTCCCATTTTATAGCTGCAATTTTTATTCATAATCTTGAAATGTTCAATAAAGTAAGATAGTAACAAGATTTCTTCATAAATTAGCACAAACCCGAGAAAGTCTCACAAAACCGATAGAAATGCACCACAGTAAATAAAATGAAATAATTGAATGCTCCTTGGGCCGTCCGGTGCTATTTGATCTACGGGCCGGTACCGGTCGGTGGCTCAAGGTTTGTGGACTACTGATGTAACTAATACAGTCGAGCCATCATACTTTATTGTTAAAATCGAGCACACGATTCAGTATGCAAAATAACGATCCTTTTAATTTGTACAGACGCTGGTGTCCCATTCGTAAGCTGGAAATTCAATTGAAAATGGATGGTATGTCAATACTTTTAATCTTTATGCTCATCATTTAGTGACGTCAACTCTGCTAATAGACTTGTCCCATGTTTACTAACAAATAGCTCAGTGACGTCACGTAGAGTAGCTTTTTTGGTTACTTATGCCAACCAGTTGTCCAGTAAGTCTATACAGTATTTTCACGTGACGTCACTGAAATTTTGTTTCGCTCATCTCGAATGTTAAGGGATATAAAGCCACGTTTGGCCAATGACCAATCTCAAAGGAACAAATGTTTGATCAAAAAAATTTGATTGCTAAGGTGTGACGTAGTGATAATGACGTAGGTGAAACAGCTCTATTGGTTAGTTTTGCAATCCAAGAGGAAATGTCACGTCACGTGTAACAAGTCGTGCCTGACGATAAAGACAGGCTGCAGTGCTGACATCTGGTCTCACTCCTTTTGCCATCGCAGAGTCATGTGACTTAGGAGGTGTGGCTATCTTGGTCCGAGATAGCCACAGTAAGATGGCCACACCCCCCTAGGTCCCGTGACTCTTCGAGAGCAAAAGGATGTGACCAAATGTCAGCACCACAGCCTGTCTTTCCCGTCAGCCACGGAACAAGTCCATAGAGCTGTTTCACCTATGTCATTAACACACCTTAGCAACCAACATTTTTTGGTCAAACATTCTTTCATTCGAGAATGGTCATTGGCTTTGTATCCCGAAATATCCGAGTTGTCCGGGAAAAAAAAATCTCAGTGACGTCACGTGAAAATATTCCATAACTTCCCAGGATTTCAAGTTGCCTTGATCAGGATCTGTATTTGTTTGCCAACTGCAAACATAAATTCTCAATTACTTTGTAACAAGAAAATAAAATGTTGCAGCGTTAATACTTCAACATCTTACACCTGTATAAAGTCTCTGTAGTATTAGTTTCCTACCAGCGAAGAGACGCTTTTTTTAATTGGGTTTTAACAGTATTCTTCCACTAATTCTACTTATAATTTGAATTTAAACACTGCACGTATTGTAAAGGTTTAAAAGTCGCATTTGCATCTTTTTATCAATTCTAACACAACTCAAAACATCAAGTTTTGAGAAAATGTCTTTGAATAATTTCATCGTATAATAAAGTTAAGTACTTATACTTAAGTTGCCAGTTTCTATTTATATTATTATTCTGCGGCATAAAAATTTACAGCTTTTGTAAGTTTGTTGAACAAACAAGAGAAACACACATTTTGAGTTGTGACAATTTCTTTAGGAACCACATTCGCTAAACATTTTTGCGTGTGACAATTATACTGAATTTATATTGCTAATAACGATGAAAATGCTGTTTTTCTGAGTATCACAAATCATATAATTTTATTCTTGCATACATTGTGGATTGGCAGTTAGATTGCTTTAAATAAAATAGTATTGAACTTTGGCATTTTGGAATTGTGAAACTTCGTAATATATACTTATATGAAATATATATACTTATTGTAATGGGTTTGTTAAACTCTGAGAGTTGAGTCATTTTGTGTTCTCTCCCATATCTAAACATTTCCATTATTATTTTTTTAAACCAGAAACGTTTTATTTCACGGATACAATAATATGGACACTAGCTAGACAATTAAATGGACACTAGCTTGCAAAAGGGTGCGAAATTTGATTTTATATTAAAAAAATTCAATGTTTTGTGTAATGTGCATAACCATGCTTAAAAATGCTTTCAGGACTTTTACCGTCAAATGCATATCGCAGAAGAGGGGTGTACTAGAGCCTCTAGTTGGGGGTCTGTTCCCCTCTTCTTTGGGGAGGGCTGTAGCCTTTACTCCATCAAGATAGACATTCTTTAAGGCTTAACAAAATATAGACGTTCTTTAAGGCTTTTGCTTCATTGAATACTTTGATTTTAGGTCAAAGGAGCTTTTTTTATTAAGAAACAACTCTTCCCTAAGAAATTTATATCGATTTAGCATACATTTTACTATGTTGTACATGCTGTGTAGGTCAAACAAGCTTCATTTTTATAAATTGGCTCCTCCCCAAAACACTTTTCTGTCCTTCACTGATTTTTTACAGTGAGTGAATCAGATTTTAAAGATAAACCGTGAATTTTTTCGCATCCTCAATGGTGGCAAAAAGTCCTGAACACGCTCTTTTGCTTCCCTAATCTTTGTGGTCAGCTTAATTTTCCGTTATGCAGCACTATAGTGCGTAATTAAAATCTGAATGTACTTCATCGACCAATGGCTTAGTGGAGAACACTGAACATTTGATGTCTGAAGTGTGCAGATCCAGGGTTCTGGCAGCCGTCGATCTAGAGGTGTGAAGATTTGATTGGTTTGCTTCAGATGTAAAGTGAATATGCGTTAGAACCCCTTAAAAAGTACTACTTCCAGGTCATCCCTCAGTGAGCCAGATAGCCCTCTAAAACGATCGAAACGTTCATCGTGTGCCACAGATCTGGAGACCCTTTTTTCACTCAGCTGGCTGTGCCGCACAGCCAGCTGTCGTCAAAAAAAAGGATCTCTAGATCTGCGGCACGCGATGAACGTTTCGATCGTCCGCCATCTTGCTGGTAGTTAAGTCGAGCGATGGCGACGGCTGCCCTTTTTTTCAGCATCGAGAAGGGGTTTCGCCTCAAAGGGTTAACCGTAATCTCACCACACACACACACAACTATCCTAAAAACCTTACAGACAGCACACTTTAAAGAGGGACGCACATGAAGCACTTGTCCAAGCATTTATATATTAGATGCAAAGCTACTATAAATTCCGGTTGAGGTTTCACTTCCGAATCAATGGAGGAAAACAGAGGAAGAGAGAAAGTAAAATTTCCAGAGAAGAATCAAAATAAACACAGGGATAAGTCTTTTGCGTGTGCAGTTTACGGTGTTATCCGTTTTACTTTCGACAGCACGCGTTTAGAAATCGGGATCTGAATAGGAAATCAGAAGTGGGATTTATTTTAAGCGGAAACTGGCAAAAAAAGTTTTATACTTTTTTTTTAAAGTTTTATATCCGGACTGCGTATGGTTTGGTAAAGTGCCCTATCACAAACATTCAACAGACGGAATACCTCGTAGTAGAAAAGAAATGGAGACTTTAGGATGGTGTAAACATTTATGAGATATATAAAATGGTGTTTGTGTTTAAAGAACATTAAAAAAAAACAAATATATAAAGATGGTAGTGTTACATTTATTTAAATGAAGTAAAATACCTTTGTTTTTACATAGGTTATAATATATAACAATACAAAAATAATTTTTGAATAACTTTATGATTCTATTCAGAATATAAGCAGACATATCATATTAATTTTGTCATTTTTTAAACGGTTATCGTATATAAAGCAATTTGGTATATTTTGTAAAAATATCTTTTGAAAAGAAAGAATGATATGTTAGGGTTAGAAATTAGTGAATGTTTAGCTTTTAAGAAATATACTGTTTTAAGTCATTAGGGTTGGGAATTTTTTTTAAATATCTAGTTAAAATTATGTCCCCATATGATTATTTGCATAAAATTCAAGAAGTGAGTTTGTGTGTGTGTGGGGGGGGGGGCTTATAATCACCCCAACCACAATATCGCGTTCGTGTTATCATGACCATCAATGGAATGAGTTATGACCTCTGAAATTCTCTGGGTATTTCCCCATACAACTTTTCTTGAAGTAACTAGCGTGTAGGAATCTCAGAAAATGTAAACCAATTGAAAATTGTTTACTTACTTTCACTCATTTCTTAAAAGAACTTATTTCGAAATAATTATACAAAAAAATAGTAAGTTCTAGTAGTCTAGCTGTATCAATATACTTTCGAAAGTACTATAATGCAGTGGTGTTTAACGAGAATCAAAGTTTAACGAGGGAAATAAAATAATGGTCAAAATTAAACAAATTCTTTGTAAATTCCGTTTATTACAATCATTATTCAAATTTGCTGAGTTATTTTCTCATGATGATATCTACAAAAGTTTCTCTTCAGGAACAAGTTACAAGCAATTATAATTCCTCTTCGCACTCCTTTTGCATTGTTCTATAGAATAGTAGGCACAGCCAGGGTCTTTAGATCTGTGGCACGCGATGAACGTTTCGATCGTCCGCCCTCTTGCTGATAGTTAAGTGGAGCGATGGCAACGGTTGCCCTTTTTTCAGCATGGGGCCATCTATCCAGCTGTTCTCGCATTCTTCCATTTTTCGGCAGATGTCAGTTCTGTTCAAAAGAATCGTGACCCTTTTTCGACGGGAAAGGATGTGCTAGAAAGTAAAGAATTCTCGTGGAGCAATGCCACCCGCAGCTATTTTTCTTGAAATCCAATCTATTCTTCGTGACTTGCAACGTCAAAACGTCAGAGTTGGGTGTTCCAAGAGCGGGAACACTGCGCGTTAAAGGGTTAACAAAGTGCCATCATATTCGGTCTAAAAGAGTTTGACTGTACCAGCAATAAAAGTATATATGTAATCTTAAGTATAAATATAAGAGCGTAATCTATATACTTGTCACACACGATTACCTGTTTTATAACATACGGGAAAAAAAATGAATCAATAGTCTGGGTTTCTTGTGAAAGAAGCTCTTTAAGATCTATATTTCTGCTGTAAGAAATGGACCAAGAAATAGAGCTTTTCGGGGGGGTGGGGGGAGATAAGTATATATCTTTTTGACGGATCAGTTAAGCCAATCGATCAACCATAACGAAGATAATGTATTTATCTACAGCTTCCAAACTTTGAAGACAGTTGGGGTACCCGTGTTTCTCTCGCCCGGAAGCCTTTTCTCAACACGTACAAAGTAAAATAATATAGAAAAGGGGATTTTTCATTGATAATTATGTTACTGGATAGCTCTGTTACGGAATTAGGTGTGATGTTGTACGTTATTAATGTATAAAATGTGCGGGAAACATAGTTAACCCTTTAACGCGCAGCGTTCCCGCTCTGGGAACACCCAACTCTGACGTTTTGACTGTTGCCAGTCACGAAGAATAGATTGGATTTCTATAAAAATAGTGGCGGGTGACAGAGCTCCTCGAGAATCCTTTACTTTTTAGCACGTCCTTTCCCGTAAAAAAAAGGGTCACGATTCTTTTGAACAGCACTGGCATCTGCTGAAAAATGGAAGAATGCGAGAACAGCTGGATGGATTGCCCAATGCTGAAAAAAGGACAGCCGTTTCCATTCGTTGCCGTTGAAGCCGGCTGTCGTCAAAAAAGGGTCTATCGATGTGTGGCACGCGATGAACGTTTCGATCGTCCGCCATCGCGCTGGTTGTTAAGTCGAGCGATGGCAACGGCTGCCCTTTTTTCAGCATTGGGAAAGGGTTGCGCCTCAAATGGTTAAGGGATCCCGCAACTTTTGAAGATATTTTAAAGAATAAAATGACGATGAGCTAAAAAGAATCATAACGTCGATTTCAAAGCAGTAGTATTCACAATTACGAAGCGTAAATCTATAACAGCTAATAAAAAAAGAGGAAAACATCGTAAAAATACGGCAATATGCAACGTTTCCCTAAACGGATAAATCCGTCAAATTTTTGAAAGTTATTCTTGCGTTTGTTTGTTTCGTGTTACATCATGCGTTTGTTTGGTTACATCATGTCGTGTTTGTTTGTTTCGTGTTACAGGGACATGTGTCTAAGGATGTGCCTTGGGCTGAGGACTTTCTAAAGAATTCGAACGCGCATTCACGTTATATCTGGAGAAAACCGCCCTAAACCCCAGACGGTTAGACAGACAGCCACGTGACGATCCCGAACCCAGGACCTCCTGACTTTAGCCATTTACCATGAATAGTATCTTATCCACTGTGAGAGTTGATGATTTTTGTGTCTGAGAATTTTTTTCTGGAAGTTATACGTTCACTATTAGTGTAAAATAATAGTGCATTTTGTGAGAAATTTTTTTTTTTCAAGTGTTTACTAAGAATTAATTTATTTCATGTGTTTAACATTTTTAGTTGGTTTGTACAGCCTTAAAAAATCAACCAGTCATCTTGAGCTCTCCTATAAGGTATTAATAGTGCTTCGTTATAAACTTTTCTATTCATTTTTATCGACAGTAAAATCTTATGACTCATGTAGATAAAGAAAAATATTCTCTCTCAAGCACGAAAATAACAATGAGGAATATTTCGAATCGCTATCAGGGTAACAAAATACAAAAGTGTAAGAATTTTCCAGGCTTTAATGAACTAGCCATTTGTAAAAGGGTGCAACTGACCGCCTCTGTAACCGCGGTAGATACGTTCCGTGTTGTATGAATTAATGTTGTACGAGCCACTTAGATTATGTAAACGCAAGAACATCATCAAACGTGTACACGGTGTTTTAACACGCCATATAGGAACACGTGTCATTATTTTGCTCGTCTATTTTAAGGGTTTATTTTAGCGTGTTACACAAAAAGTTGTTGTTTTTCAGCCGTGTTATAAGATTCCTACTTGCAGAAGGGGGTTATGTATAAAAGCTTGTGAAGAGGCGTGTCAACCTTTTCAGAATTTTTAACGCTGCAAGATTCTTCAATGATCATTACAAAATTTGAAAGATTTCTTAAAAGAACAATCGGTAAAGGCCGGTTGATTAAAAATAAATAGCGTTTAAATATGCTTTTCAAAAGTTGCATGATTTCTAAGAATATATTTTTTTATCTCATAAGCATATTAAATAACTCAACTACCTAAGAGGGTAAGTAGTTAAAAAAATCACGGGCTGTGCTGTGATTTTATAAAAGCTCAAACAAAAATAATTGTGAAAAGATCAATAAACACATCAAACAGACCTATAGCACCTCGGCCTACTTTTAAAAAATACATTTTTGCGTTTTCTTAAATTTACTTGAAACATGTAGGTTTACTCTTGAAGTGCATATTTCAGTTTGAAGTATAAACAGCGTATATTGTTTTGCGAATGTTTAAGCCCTTAGCAATGTCCTATATTTCTGAAAAATGCAGCATTAATGAGAACCTTTTTTTTTTCCTTTTTGACTTTATTTTGTTTAAATGTAAAGCTTTGAAAATTGCTACGTCGTGAAAAAGTAAAATTGTGAATAAGCAACACTATGATTTTGTCTTGAGCCATTCCAGTGATACTGAAATTAACAAAAGAACTAAAGTAGTGCCATTTGACTAGCTCAGTCAAGAAGGCTTTATAAAGATGTGATAAAATGAGTGTGATATTCTTATGGATAGTTCAAGATATTCATGCCTTAATAGAAAGAAATGCTTTGATAGACTTTTTAAGATCTAACAATTCCCTTTTTATGCACCCTAAAAACTTGGAACATTTCTGAATGGATTCAATTATTTCCAATCCCTATTGTCTTCAATTATCCGTAACCTATTTAATGAGACATTGATACTACTAAATATCTCCAAAACAACATTTCTCTTTTATGTTTATTATCATCACTGGAATGATTCCTGAAAAAAACATACAAGTTGTAAGCTTTTTTTTTTCTTGGGGGCGTCGGAGAGAGGGGTGGTTGAATCTAAACACGATGAAACTTTTTTTTTCCCTCGCATCTTCAAATTTCCTTTATGAAAAATATTTAAAAAACATTAGCATTATCGGCATAGGATGATTATATTAGCTTGAATGCTAGATATAAGATGCTATTTTTATACATCGATGCCTTCTAGTCATACAGCGGAGTCTTACTCGAGAGCTGCGTTCCAAGACACCTCGTGAAAGTGAGAATTTCGAAATTTCGAAATTTTCACCTGCACGTAGAGTGCAAATTTCGAAAATTGTGAAAAAAGATATATGTACGACTTTCCGAAGCACACATACATGCATTTACTTTAGGTACTTAAAACCACCCCTCAAAAGTTTTAATCCCAGACAGCGCACATAAGCTTAAATCAAGCTTGACATTTATTTGAATTTGACGCATTAATACAAGCTTGATAGTTCAATTCATTTTAAGCTTGCAGCAAGCTTGGAGAAGTCATTTGAACTGTCAAGCTTGAATACATCTGGATGACTGCTTGATTTGGAAAGCCACATCCACATAACAAAAAATTGATCATCAGTCATAAATGTACTTGACCATAGAATTAAAAAAAATAAAAGATTCTATATTTCCAAGTATGGAAATTCTTCAAAATAAAATACAATTATACTACGAAATTGATTTCAAAATCAGTCGTTTGTCTCGATTTGAGTCGTCGTTTGTCTCATTCGACACAACCTGAGTGCTGCGATTTTGAAAGTTTTAAAACGTGTACTGCTTTTAAGTTTATATTATGCTTATTTCCCTATTAGTAGAATCTATAAATCACAGATAACATTATTTTAATTCATACCATAGAAAAATAAAAGAAACTTATCGGCTTCGCCCACTGATCGATCTCGCCAGAAAACGGCCTGACAGCCGTAACAGTTACTTCAAACTTTAGTCATATCAGCACGAGGCAGATTGGCGGAACGGTTAGCACTCTGGCTTCCCAGCCCATAGTTCTCGAGTTCGATACCAGCCGCGGACGCTTGATGGAAGCAGATTAAACTAACTTAAAATTTCAGCATAGAGGGGGAAAATAAAGTATGTGGGGCGCGTTCGCCAGCGGGCGCCCCGTGTATTTAGAAAAAAAAATTAGGAAAATTTTTTAAGCTTGAAATTAAGCTTGTTATCTCAAGCTTGATTCAAGCTTGCTATGTCAAGCTTAATGCAAGCTGGGCAAACTTGCATTAAGCTTACACGCTTGAAATAGTCAAGCAATTAAAGTTTATTGACTTGATAAATCAAGCTTGCTGCAAGTTTGCTGTGCTGTCTGGGAAATGATTCCCACTCTTTTTAATATCATTTCCCTCGCAAAGTAACGAATAAAGCTAGGTTTAGGAATAGGCAGTGTGGGTGCTTATGCGATTAGTGATGCTACGAGGAATGAAATACCGATCACTGATTGAAACTGTTCTTCAGTGACCAATCACTAATTCGGGCGATTTTCTCCAGATGTCAAGCGAACCCTTTAAATATCCTCCTGCCAATCCCTCCTTAGGTAGGTAGTCTTCGTGTCACTTTGTCTTAACCACTAAACAAATATCTCGCCAGATTTAAGTACAATAATCGCCAAATGTGGCGTAAAACTATAGGGTTGGAAAAATGTTTTATATTGAATGCGTTTAGCATGATTTATAATTCCTGCTTAGTTTTTAATTTACTTTTTTACTTTTTCACATTCCTGCTTATGTGGAAGAAAGATCATTTTACTACTGAGAAAGGTTGTAGCACCTTTGTGCCACCCGAAATTTCCGTGATGCACTATTAGACAGATAAAATGAAGTTTGTAAATAGCACGCATACATAACTCTTACAGCCGTAAGAAGTTACGTTAAAAATGTAATTTTATTGTTTGGTTAGCCATTTTTAGTCTGCAATTTAACAACAATCAACCGAATTTATTCGGCAAAATAAAAGAACCTTTCATGTATGTATCCTCGTACAGAAGAGGTACTTTACTGACACAGAAATACATATTCTTGTCACACGTTATTGTATGTTTTATTGTATAAAGGAAATTAATAAATGATATTCCTCCTCAGAACTCGTACCATTGTATGTTTCCTATAAGAAATCGAGCAAGTAATAGCATTGCGGGGGAAAAGTAAGTTATCTATTTGACGAATGATTACGCCAATTGATCAGCTATAACTCGGATAATACATTTATCCGTATTTCCAAACTCTGCGGACTGGTCCGAGGATATTTATTTATGTTTATGAGCCCCAAGCTATATTATTTTCCTAAGAAGTTATCCCAAATTAAGTAATTTTTTCCTTCCTAATGTTAGCCGCCCAAAAATATTTTACCTAAACGAAAAACACAAGCTATCCGAATTATAGACTTGACGTTTCTGTTGTTCCCTTTTTAGGAAGAACAAAGTTTAGCATTTTCGCCGTCAGTCACGAGAAATTCTAACCGTTCTTTAAATTTACCAACCTTAGATCAAGAGTGTTCAATCTCAACTCCACAGAATACTGTAAGATGGGCAAGTGAGGTGTAAAATATTCATGTTCTAATGTATTTTTTAATTATCATTTGTTCATATAATTCAAGCTGAAATTTATTACTGATGACGTCAAGAAAAAATTTGATAAATCCATTCAAACAGTCAGTAACACAGTGAAATGTTACTGACTTTGCTGTTGACTACCCTACTGACTACCGCGTAAGCCCGTGACTACACGGGCTTAACGCGGGTAATCTGACAAACACGCCTTTGCAGTAATGGGGGAGGCGGATAGTCACACAAGGAAAAAAAAATCAGAGTTTTCAGAATGCATATATCTTTCCATGTATTTCAGAGAAATGTTTTTTTTTTTTATTTTCCATAAAATGGTGATTTCAAATAAAAAGAAAATACTTTGAGAAATATCTATGAAACTGGATTTTTTTGTCTACATTTTCTCAGTTGTTTTGATGTAATGGAACAATTTTCAGCGAGGTAAATACACTGATAACTACGTAAACGCATACTGATGAATAATTAGATAAATGTATTAAGCTGTAATTTTTTGATACAGCAATAAAATATTCCCATTTGTTAGCCCATGGTGTTGCAAGTCACACTCATAGGCAACTCAAAAAATTAAAAAAAAACAAAAAAACAGTCTAGGTTCAGCGGAGTGTCGTTTAAAGGTCAATGGTTCTTTTTCTGAAATGACAAACTGAGTTTTTATAAATTACCATTTTGTGAAATGCATAGGCGCCGGCAGAATATTTCCCAGCGGGAGGCAGGGGCAAAGACTACTTCAACGTATGGTTACCATGTTTTAAAGGCCAAAAAAGCAAGGAAAAACACTGCATACAAAAATCCAGGGGGGGCATCGGCCCCCCCTTGCCCCATGCTGCCGGCGCCCATGTTGAAATGGAACGATACCGTTTACCATCTTCGAAAATAGAAAAGATGAAAAACAGAACTAACAATATGGCAAATTTGATGCCAGAACTTTTCCCTTTAATCTACAGATAGCATTTACAGAGCAAGTGTACGCCCGAATAAGATAATTTCCGAAAGTGTTAATAATCGGTGAGTTGTGCTCGGTTTACTTTTGCTGATCTAATTTCCTAATTAATAAAGCCCGAGACTGCTAGATTTAATTTTTGTTATCGTACATGTCTTTAATACTGCTGTTTCTTTAGCTGGATCTTATTCATCTGAAACAATCTATATAAATAAAATTAGACTTTTGTCTCTACATTTCTTGGAATTCAAAAATTTTACAATTTCTATCCGTTTCAAGCACCCGGGATTCCGATGCGACCCTCAAAAAAAAGTTTGTCTGTCTGTCATTCTGTCATTCTGTCCGTGACGCTTTTTTTGTTTAAGCATCACGTAAAAACGACTGAAGCGAATGATATGAAATTTTGTGTCATGATAGGTGGTCACTCAACTTAAAACATAGGCGTCCAATTAAAAAAAAAATCTTGATTGGAGTTTGAGATTTTGCGAAAATCCTTTTAAACTGCGTAAATTTGTGTTCAAGCATCACGTAAAAACGACTAAAGCGAATGATATGAAATTGGGTGTCATGATAGGTGGTCACTTAACTTAAACTATAAGCATCTAATTAAAAAAATCGATCCGATTTCGAGATTTTGTGAAAATCGTTTAAAACTGAGTGAATCTTTGTTCCCGCATTACGTAATAACGACTAAAGCGAATGATATGAAATTGGGTCACACAATAGATGGTTGCTCAATATAAACTATAGGAGTCCAATTTTTTAAAATTTTTATTAGATTTTGAGATTTTGTGAAAATTCTCTCAAAATGCGTTTATATTTCTTCAAACATCACGTAATAACGACTAATACGAATGATACGAAATTGAGTGATATGATAGGTAGTTGCTAATCTTCATTTATAGGCGTTGAATTTTTAAAATATTTTGATTACATTTGGAGATTTTGCGAAAATCGTTTTAAAATGCTGAAAATTTGTTCCAGCATCACGAAATAAAGATTGCAGGGAATGAAACGAATTTGGTTGACAGGATAGGTTGTCACTCAACTTAAATTCTAGGCTTCCATTTTTTCAAAAATGTTGATTGAATTTTTAGATTTTGCGAAAATTATTTCAATATGCGTAAATATTCGTTCACGCATCACATAATTACGACTAATGCGAATGAAATGATATTACTTAGTTACTCTCTAACCTGTAATATTTTAACAATACATAAAAATTATAACTTCGCTTTCTTTACTTTGGCAACATACTACATCCATTCTGTGTACTCATACAATGCTGACGAAAGATCTTGCTTTTTTGGAAATTTGCATTCACTAACCCGTCGAGGACGGGTACTTCAGCTAGTAAGTAATATTTTCCTGTACATGAAAAGCGATATCTTTCAAAAATGTGATATCTTCTCTCTTTTCATAGCTATATTCAACGTTACCCTGGATTTTGCATGAATTCGTTTATTTTAAATGCAAGTTATTTTTCTTTCAAAGTTTCATGTCAATTTTGAACTAATTTGAAACAATTGAAACCTTATTTCAAATAACTATTCAAAAGAAAGTGCATCGTTATCGAGAAGCATTAAAAACCCAAAGAGAAGCTTTTGCTTTAGTCTTTTTAAAAAGTTGCGTTATTTTTTATTTTTATTGGAAACTACTTGCGATTGTATATTTTGAGGGCGGCAAAAAGAAATAAATAAATAAGTTAAACTTGGTAAGCGTTTGTTCTTAGATTTCAGTTCCTTTCCGATAAAAATGTCAATTTTTATTATTTGATATTCAAAACAATTATTTAAATGAAAAAGTTTATTTTTCACATTTATGTTACACCTTGAAAATTAAAATGAAATTGAGTTTATTGGCTTGCGTGAAATGTGAGAGATCTTTTGAATTTTTAATTATTATATTGATTGTAACTTCAATAAATGAAGGGAATATTTTAAAGTCTTATGAGACAAAAACTTTATTCGTGAATATTTTAAAATTAAGTTCCAATTGATAAATCAAAACGAATAATATGCATCTGCATTAAGTCAACAAATCTCAATAAATAGTAATGAGAATATTTTAATGTAATGCTTTTAAATCTAATTTTGTTAGTTTTTTTTTGAAAGTTTCAGTAATACTACTTTCTTTACAGTTCAGTATTTACAACATCATTATGTTGAAAATATATCTCCAGTAATTTACATTAATTTTTGTAAATTTCCCTGATTTTAATTAGTTGCGTTCTATAATTTGGACTACGCGTATGCATATTTACTTTTCAGAATACTCCATTTCTTATCTAACCCACGCAGCATCCTCTTAATAAAGCAAAAAGCTGTGTTTATCTCGAGAGAATAAAAACGCAAACATTCTTTCCACTGAAATAATGAATACATATTTACGAAACTGCTATAAAATTATCGTAAAAGTGGATTTGATTTTGCTCGAGAAGTAGAATAAACCTTTCTTCGGGAGATAAAAATAAACATGTCCGTTGAAGCGAAAAAAAAAAGAAAAAAACAGCAAAAACACAATTGTGCTTTTCTTTTTTGCTGATGTTGCCATGTTATTGAATTCATTGTTATTTTCTTCTATTTCACGAAATTCGCTGTGTCTTACTTTTATGAGTATTTCTAAGAAATACTCGGCTGTCTGGAGGAGTATCCGTATACACAATTTGTTTTTGTTTGTCTCTGTTTTTCTCTCTTCCTTTGGCAGTAGGCAATTTTATTCCAGTGTAAGTATGTCTCTTATTTTATACATAAGGTTTATATTGCTATATCATGCTTTGAATTTATGAATGCATTCGGTTTGGTTTATCAGACAATACAATAACTTTTTCCTACTGCAAATATTGTTTCATATATATTTAATTTTCGATCCCGTTTTTCTGGTGGATGCACATTCTGGAAATTCCAGAATGTATTTCATGAAAAATTCGAATGCACGCAAACAAATATTTGTGATATTCCTGGTTATTGCCTTATAAAAAGACTTTAGATTGGTAGAAACGATTCGAAGGTAGATACGAATCTAATTAATTAAGATTTGTTTTTGGAAAACATTGATTGGCAGTAGCGCAGAATTTGTGTATCCAAGCAAAATAGTCATTATTGTAAGGTTCGATTTCCTGTGCGTCCTCGTATTAAAATAGATTTATTTTTTCCATTAATCTTCTGCTTTGCTGTTGAAAAACATCACCGGTCAACACGATTTTTGCATCTGACTTCTACATGTTAAAATTTAATTTCTCCTACGCCAAAACTAAGGAAAATATTTTTTTTTTTATAAATGAAAGTTTGCTTTTGTAGAAATGAAAGCAATTTTTCATTTTTTTCGGCAAAAATCACTGATTTTTAAATTTTTGTTTTATAATTCCACTCTAAATTAGGATCAGAGAAGTTTTTGCTGGATATAAGTCTTATTCAAAATTTATGATAAACATTAACATATAAATGTAAAATAATAAGAAATAAATGTATAAAAAATTAATATTTTTCGTATTTCTTTTATGTTCGTATGAGCCAATAATAATACAAACAAATAGTAATATTACAAATAATACTGCTAGCAATACTACAGAGTTACAAATAAAAATACAGTTTACTTTCTGGTTAATCAAAGTGTCATCTTTCGTTTATGAAATAAATTAAAATATACTGATAGACGTAAAAATGAAAATTTAAGTGTTTTTCAATGTCTAGAATCGGAATTTAAGCATGAGAACTGAAAACCAAAAATAAACTTTTTTTTTTTTTTTTTGACCGGTGTATTTTTCCAAATAAATAAGATGAGACACAAACTAAAAGTGTAAATGAATCTATTTTATTACAAATATTTATAGTAAAAAGTTAAAGCTAAGGGCGGCTATAGTTACACTTCACCTATAAACAATATTCTGTATCTGTAACAGGTTTTCAGATGGTCACCAACTTTGGAATATGGATTGTACAGAAGTTGGCTCAAAGGTGTCATTTGAAAAGTTTAGTTCCAAAAATGTCCACTAGGAGGCACTTTCATGGGAATTAAGTTCAAGAAATGATTCAGATTAGTTAATACTCAAGCGATTGAATAAAAGTTTATATGCTTTGCATATTTCAAATTAGAACTTTCCATTGTTCAATTTGCTGTTTTGTCATTCATAACACCACCTAGCGGATATTTTTTGAAGTTTTTTTTTTTTTTTTAAATCCCTTGAGTTCGGTTACAGTCCATTCATCCGTTTTTGCTGTGAAACCCTGCTTATAGGGGAAGTTTAAATATAACCAGTCTGTATAAAAGAAGCAATATTGTTTAAAAGTACAGAGGAAATTAAGAATGGAACTGAAAATACCAAATTGGACTCATTTAAAACGCATCAGTTTGGAAAACATTCTGTTATAAATTTCTATTCAGCCTTGCAACTGTGTGGGACATTCTTGGTGCATAAAATAGTGGCGGTCAACCTCGTCCCTACCGTCCATTAGTGGACGATTCAGCTTTCCTTGTGAACGGTAGAGGTAACTACTTTATATATAAAGCACTGGTATTTCTAACTTTATGAATCACCATCTATGGGTAATCAGAGAAGGTTAGAGAACAAAAGTGGGCGGATTTTAAAAATGTAGGTTGCCAAATGTAAGCTATTATCCATGAGTTTCAAATTTTGAAATTTTACACTTTTTTTTTACTTTATAATATAAAAGCCTAGAATAAAATATACACACATAAAAAACCAAAGTGTTCCGAAAATTTACTGATTAAAACATTTAATTACCCTTTCTGTAGGATACGAAGTTTTGATATCTTTACTCAGTAGGTTACAAATTTTGGACATCTTTGATCTGTAGTTTACAATTTTCGGACACTGCTGGTTACTTGGATCTTTTGGTTATTGATTTTGAACATTGAATTTTTAAGGTATGTGCATGTAAAAAAATGCTAGGGGCTAAAAATTCATTAAACAGGTTCTATATAACTGCATTTTGTTAATCAAAAGGTACAATATTTTCTTTTTTAGAAGTCTGTTACTTCTTTTGATAAGTTGATTTTTCACTATTCTCAATTAAACAAAAATGTTATCAGAAAAGCAACCTATTTAATTTCAATTACACATGCTATATGCATTTAAACAAATGTTTTTGGACTCACTTTTAGAAGTATCGCATTTTCTTTTAACCAATTAAGATAGAAATAAAGAGAATGAAAAATTAGCAGAAACAAATTTATTGCTATTTAAAAGTAATTTACATGGGAATCTAAATTACAAATTAAGTTTTAAATGATGAAACTCTACAAAATGTATAGCATTTGTTAAATGTACTTTATTTAAAAAGAACTGTCTATATCTAATTTTAAAAAATACTTTAAAACTTTGGTGGTTTACTTCTATGAATTCTAAATAAAAATTATATTATGCGTTGTTCAAAAATTTATTTTAAGAAATATTAGTGTTTCGATCGTTACACAATTTGGATTTGTCAAATATTTTTTTTAAGTATATTTTCTGAGAAAAAAAATCAAACATTCCTAATAGAATAAAACACTTACAAACATTGAATGTCAGTTTATAAAGTAATTTAGTGGAGTTTTACTACTTGTAAATCGTACTTTTTAAATAACCATGTCCGAAAATTCCTAGTGATTGGAGCTGCCGCCATTTGATTCCACAGTGCACATTTGTTTGAAATGGTACTCATCAATGATGTTAATCTTTATTTCAACTAAATACACTCTATTTCCTAAAAGCAAAAAGCAAAAAACAGAAAACTGTTGAATTGGAGGAATAGATTCTAATTAATTTGTTCTTAAAGTTTTAGGACACTTGCTACTCTGTGTCAATAAATTAAACATTAAAGAAATTCATGTTTCGATCATTACGCGATTTGAACTTCGTGGCTCAATAATTTAGAAAAATATATTTACAGATAAGAATTTTCGTAAGTTTTTCTGTATTTTCTTAAAAATGTTGAAAAAAAAATAAAGGCTGCTAAATAAGTTGAGATACTTACATATTATTTATCTTAGCTTCCAAATATGGTTGTTTCGATCGTTACTTCCTGACAAACAGAACTTGCAAGAACACATTATGTGATTCTTGTCGTAATTCTTCAATATTTTAGGCATGCTACTGGCATATGTTGACCGAAACAGTAAAAAAATCATCGTTTTACTGTATTCATTCCATATTTTGATTATGAAATTCCTAAAAACTTGTTAGAATTTTTTTCTTGGTGTTGAAGAGCATCAGTTAACATAAGAGATGTCCAAAATTAACCATCTGTAGCTAAAATGTTTTAATTTAAGAATATTTACAATACATTTTTGCAATAAATGACACCAGTTATTGCTTTCGAACATAACTAAAAATTCACTGAGAAAAATAATTTCAGTTATAAGACCTTTACTTTTTTTTTCTGAGATAACTAAGTTAGGACTTGTGTCTTGTACCCACCTATTTAAAACACTAGAAGTAATTGATAAATTTCTGATGTCAACTTTTTGAACAAGGGATGATTTCATTTAAAATCGCTATGTATAAAAATTGAAATGTCAACATCCTACTTGATATATTAAAATACTTTGTGGAATTGAGGTTCAATACTCGCGAATAAAGGCTAGGAAAAATAAATAACGTTTTCGAATGATAGCGATAATGCCGTCCCAAAAAAGGGACGCTAGGCATAAATGGGTTAAAACCACCAGGTGTAAAAAGTTTGGCTATCCCTGATATAAACTTCCCAGTGGAATTACGAAGAATAAACCTGCTTTAGTTTCCAAAAATACTCGCTTACACCATTTTCACTGGGCAAATTTATATACTTTACCAGTAACATACTCGAAGACTAAAATGTTTAATTTCGGGTAAACAAACAAAACTCAAAAGAGTTGTCCATGCAATTTCAATCGTCTTTGCGATTTCATAAATCGCAGTCTTTAGTTTTAAAAGAAATCTTACTATATACTAACAAATTAATTACGAAAGAACATTAAAAAACTAACAATGTCTCTTCACAAGTTGTACCATATACTGTAAGAAAACATGAGCCTATGATAGCTGTGAAACTTTTAGGAAAAGAAAATCATACAAGCACATATTCTTTTTTTGATAGGTCAGGTATTTTGCAATAAGGACTTTTTAAAATTATGAATTTTGTCTTTGAAAGCTTTAAAGCTTCGCATATTATAGGTTTACGGTTACCCCGTAGTATGGTCTTCAATTAAAATTCTTAAAATATAAATGTAAAATCTTAATTTGTCAGGACAATTACCGTCTGCAGTCACTAAAGAATTGTACCATTCCGAACATGTACCATGTAAAGAAAGTATTGTCATCATGAAAAAATTCGATTTCGAGATTTTGGTGTATTGACACGTTTTGAGGTCTTCTGAATTCATGTATGCTACTTTTACGAGATGTATGTATGAATGTGTGTGTGTATGTGGCTGTGTATGTGAGTGAACACGATAGCCCCTAAACGGGGCATTCGATTGCGCTCCAATTGGGTATATATCTTATAAACCACCGTCGCAAGACCGGTATTGATTTGGGTGTGTACAGGACAAAGTTTTTCTACACGGCTACGACAAAGATTTCTTTTACATTATGGCGTAAGGGGGGGATTCTTGAAAATGCGCTAAGCATTTAAACGGTACATTTGATTGAGCTCAAACTGGGTATACGTGTTATAAACCACCATCTTAAGACCGGTATTGATTTTGATGTGTATAGGACTTATAGTTTTTCCACAGGGTTACGACAAAGATTTCTTTCACATTATAACATACGGGGAGAAATTCTTGAAAGCGCGCCAGCGTTTAAACGGCGCATTGATTGAGCTTCAATTTGGTATATGTCCATCGATTAAAACTTATTTAAATGCTTGGTCATGATCTTAATCGTAAGTGTTCGGAAAGTCGAGTGGAGTCACACTAGATTTTTCTTTTCTGCATTTCGAATTTCAATAAAAGAAAGCATGCCGTGTCCTTCCAGAGAATTGTTTAACTTGCGCTTTAAAAGAAAAATCTACCAGCACTTGCCGAAAATGCTTCCAACAATACAAAGATGGGGGGGAGAGAAAGAAAGGGTGAGTGGAAGAGATTTTTCTCCATATGAAACATACACACTCGCTGCTTCCACGAGAACAGACGAGAATAAAATGTTTCCAGGCCATTTTTTTCTCTGGATTTCTGTATTCCCGGACAGAATGGAAAGAAACTCTGTTTTTATTGAACTGAAGTGCCTAGGAAGGATTTTTGAATAACATTTATTATAGGTCTTAGCTCGGCGTTCGTGCCTTGGATATTTTAGAGAGTTCTGTCAAAAGCTGTGAACACCAGCACCAGTGTGTGTGTATATGTGTGTTTCGAGAATCATTTTTTAAGAGTTAAAATTTAGGAAGTTACAATAATGAATTTACGTAATACTTTTAAGGATGTATATTATTGTTGATTTTATACTTGGCGTGTAAAGTAATGCATGGCTGTAATATATAAACCTAAAAATCTATGTAAGAACAACAATACAAAAATTAAGATAGCACGTCGCACATGCCGCTATCTTCAGTGATGGATTCAGAAAGATAAAATTGGCTTTGTTAACATAGGAAAGTCGGTTATCGGAAAATTGTTTACAATGCCAATGTATAGGAAAACGGGGATCCAGAAGTGGATTTTGTGAGGGCGAATAGGAAATGAAGTTAAGCTAATGAAAACAGAGGGATTTCCAATATTCAGGAAGGGGGGGAGGGGGTAAGGAAATTAAAGCTAACAAGACTATGCTTTTGTGGATATTGAAAACTTCGAAAGTCGAAAAATAAAAATTCGAGGTAATGATCACGAGGGCCAATAAGAAAACGAGGATCTAAAAGAGGGACAATGGGTAAGCAAGCAGGAAGTTAAGGTAACTAAGACTCACTCAATGTACGAATGTGTAAGTGGGTTTTCAAATCACTAGAAATGTAGAATGATTATAACTAAACTTCCCAATAATCTCTTCAGCTCCAAGGTTCTCGTCTGTGGCTCTCTTACTTACCTCTAGAAATCTAAACCGTCTAATTTTATGAGATGTTGACTTGATCTTTCAAAAGGTGCATGATTTTGAAAAGAAACAACACCGAGCTGGTTTTATCTATGAAATCACTTGTTGTTTCCTCTAACATTTTAAATCGTATAAAATTATCAGGTAGACCCCGAAAGCAATGTTATTCGTATCGATATTTTCTAGCTAAAGCTAGTGAAGTTAATAACACGAAATGTGGCATGTATGTGTTTTATTTAACCCCTTAAGCGGTTTGCCCGTACAGTGTACGTGCTACCCAAAATTGGCCTCAACTGGTTTGACCGTATAGCGCACGGGCATTGATATTTTCTCCTTTCCTTTTCTGATTTGCCCGTATATTTCATTATTGTGAAGAGACTATTTAGTATTAATATTTTTCAATAGATGATTTGGCTTGTCCATGTAACTGAAATGCTTTTCATCCGGGATTTTCTTCCTAGCGAGAGAGCGGGAATATTTCATTATGAAAATTTTGTTCTACTGCAAATAATATCCTTTTTTGGAAGCATTTCGGTAAAAAAATTGACCGCTTAAAGGGTTAATGTAGCTTCTAAATTAGGAGTATTTTCATAATTGGTAATATAACGAGAGGTGGGTAGGATAAGAAATGTTCTTTTGATACATAATGTCTTTACCTCAAAGAAAAAAAAGAAAATCTGTAAAATTCTTGCTGTAAAATGCAACACCTACAAATACCTAAAAATAAATTTCAGGACATTTTTAAACTAGCCCCCCCAAGGAGGTAGGCGTATGGGTGAACGGGGAAGGTGGACTGGGAACGGAAAAGGTTGTCTGTAAAATTTAAGTTTTAAAATGTAGGAAATATGAATCCTATGTTTCGGCACAGCTGTGTCTCTCATTAAAAACTAAGTTGAAAGTTAGGTTAATCGAATTTAATAAAAAGAAAAAGTGTCTAATTCTGGTTCCTTCAACATCAACCCCCTAATACAGCAATTTCAAAAATGTTATTTTCTGTGAACTATGATGGCACAAAGTACGTTAAGTCAATGAAAGTGTGTTCAAGTTGTTATTATTGCTTCGTTTCTGCATTGGACAAGCGACATTTTGCAGCCAAAACAAGTGAGCAGACTTCCGCCCACTTTGACATGAGGAACTCTTAGAAGATATTATAAGGACTGTTCTGAGATGAGCTTAAGGAATATTTCTTTTTCAAAATCTCATTTCGAAAATTTGTCCACGAGGTGGAGCTTTGGATTAAAAATCATCCAATACAGCAATGGGAGCATTTAATTCGAACTACATAGACGGCCCGCGGGACAATTCAAGATTGGCCTGCTTGGGACGTAAAAAAAAAATTGCATTTCTTGCGAAAAATATTCCTTTATAATCGCTTCTCACAAAACTATTATTTTGTTTGTAAAAGCACTAAATTCGACCACTAACAGCAAACATGCTATCAATATATGGTACATTTTCTATAGGTTTATCCATTTGACATAAAAATTTCCAGAAAGATCCAAATTATATGTGCCGTTTTTTAGGATAAACGTATTTTCTGAAACGGCTCAAAATATCAGTTTCCAGACTATGAGTTCTTTTACTGCTTTCTGAAATATTTTTAAAACTGAGAAAGAACGATGCCCCCACCCCACTTTAAATGGCACGTGACTTCAAACTGAATACTTTTTTTTAAGTGTAGAGTTCTCGAAACATTTTCTATGGAGATTGGAACAAAAAATAAACCAAGCATTCGAATAATGCTCTAAGTATTTAAAGTTTAATATTTGAAAGGAAAAAAAAGTCACTGAAATATATGCTTAGTTGATAATACGTGTCCGAAGTCATGACTAAAGTTACCTGAAACGAAATTTACTCTGTTTCTCGGTGGGACTGAAATTTTGCTCAAATACGTAAGAAAATACAGGAAGAATATTTCTCTGCTTTAAAAATATAAAAACCCACGCGTTTTCTAGTTTTCCCCTCCCTGAAATTCGGACAGTAGAGAAAGTGAGGTTATATCGTTAGTGAGATCTACGTTATTTTTGTGTCACAAGATTAAAATTGGTGCGTTTATACTAAATTTTTAATTTTATTATCGTAATTTTTTTATAAAGTGCAACATTGTTTGTTTAGATTTATTAGCCTACGTCAGTTAGATTTAATAGTTAAGATCAAGGGTCAGACGCAGTACTGGTAGCTAATTTTAAGAGTAAAAAGAAAAATGCCGCACGCAAAATTTGAGATTTTGTTTTCAGTGGATGAGAACAACATGCAAATGCGTAACTTTGGGAAAATATGAAATTTATTGTAGTGGGAATTGCTGCATTTGTGCGTTTATTCACATATATAAGCGTTTTTAAACACAAAATTCTAAGGGTCCTTTTAGTAAGTACAAACGCACTTGCGAAAGGAGTTACCACGACTGCATTTATTGCATCGCAAATCTAGTGAATGGGAGTTTAAGGTGACCATACGTCCTCGAAATTCGAGGACAGTCCCCAAATATAGATCTTTTTTCATTTTGTCCCCAAAAAAACTTTGTCCCCAAATGTCCCCAAATTTAAAGATTTGTACTTTTTTCCCCTGAAGGTTCCCGTTTAGTATATTTCTTTCAGAAAAAACTGAAGAAATAAGAAAAATAAACCAACTAAAAGCGCCATCTACTCGGAGAAAAAATGAAATTCGATCTCTGAAAACGTTTGTTGTCATTGTGTGTGTAGCCTGAACAGACATTCAATTAAGTATCCGACTATGAGCCAAATTTCCCATTTCAGTTTTTGTGAAAATATTAATCACCTTTCATGTAGAACCATGCTTTAAATACGAAATTGACGTACGAAAATGTTCTTGCACTCAAATACTTTTTTTAGAGGGTGTACAAAGTTTCACGAAAAATTATCACAAAATGATCCAATGGAAAAAGCAATGCCTTCTGAAAAATACAAATACTATCCCAAGAGTTAAATTTTGAATAAATTGCAATATTTCAACAGGATGTTCCTTTCACATTTCTGGTTTAAATAAATATTTATAAATGAATGAAATACTTCATTAATTTATTAGAAATAAGAGTACACAATTGATATAAAGGGCTATTAGAGTTCATTTTTAAGTATCAAAGTCAGTCAAGATTTAAAGTATGGGTATACGTGGTAATATGTTGTGTCCTCGAATGAGTCCCCAAAAATATTTTCTAGTGTCCCCAAGTTTTCCTTGGATTCGAGGACAATGCTTGATTTGTCCCCAAAATACTGTTTAGAAATATGGTCGCCTTATGGGAGTTGCGTGAAATCGTCTGTTGGCTAACATCTGGATTAGCAATCATGGACTCTTACATTATTGAAACAGTTTTGTGAGAACCAAGGCTGTATTCGTAAATAACAAACTCGTTGCACGAGTTTTCGCAAGAAAACTGGAATGCGTGTGTTGAGTGCTGTCAGTGGTTATCAGTTTCCTTTGACTTTACGAACAACTTCAGTTTATTGAGTTTCGTCGCCTAGGAGACGTGTTTGTTTACCATTCCCGAATGCGTTCATTTTGCTGAGGAGAGTTTTTAGTACATACTCAATATAAAATCAACAGGATTTTTAAAAGGAAGAAAGAGTGGCCTTCCTTGAAGTGAACAAATCAAAATTTAGAAATTTCAACTTAAACTTCATTTTTTTCAAAAGTATTTAGCAAGAGAAGTTCAAATTTCGCTAATAACGGATTAAATCAACTTCAATCTCAACACTAAAACATGCATTTTTGAATTTACTAAAATGAAAAATACAAGAAAATGATTACCTTTGAAAAATTATGTACCTTCGTAGCATTTTCTAACGTACGCATGAATTTCCTCCTCGAAAAAATAATATTTGCAGCTTTAGAAAACGTAAAATACTTTTCACAACAACATACTTTTCCATAACAACGGACGCCATTTGAAAACAACAACAACGTGCAGCAAGTGTATCTTCTAAACAACTGACGAAACCTTAGCAGAGATCGGTTTATTTCGTTTGAAACTAATCGCACTCAGTTTTGTATACCAACGCTCTACTTAAAAAACTGCATGCACTCAGTTTCCTTTACGAACGTCTTAGATGGAAACTCATTGCACGAGTGTAACTCGTCAGGCGTTACGAATGCAGCCATCATTTTCGAGATCTGTCGTGAATGCGTTGGTAGGGCACAAGAAAACTCGGTTCTCGTCTGCTTATCGGTTCTAAAGAATGAAAATTGAGTGATATAATCCAAGTTGATAATCCTTATCAAAAAATAAAGAATAAATTGATAAATTTACGAAAATATGCTGTCTGCTGAAAAATTCGAAATTTGATGGGTTTTCAAGAAAAATGCTTTCCAACATGAGATGCTCATCTGTTCTTTTACAAAGGTAAGGGCATTTTGGTTCATGACTACTGTTAGTTACTTGTGAAAGTATTTTGTAAAAACAATTAAAACTAACCAATTTGACGTTTTAAAGTTGGGAATCGCGATAAAGTATTGTCAGTTAAAAGATGGTTTAAAAAGCTTTAGCAATTCATTACATAAACATATGACAGAGGGTTTTGTAAATAAAAGCTATCTATGGACTTATATGGTATCTACTGAAGTTTCAACCGGTGATTTTGAAACTTTATCTGCTAATTCGTGATCACGTTAATTTAACGTGATTAGAAATTAGTTTTGAAATAATAGAGAAACTGCTTATTGTGTTCTCCAATTTCTGTTGATATGTCTACGCCGATATTTCAAACATGTGGGCTTAAACCTATACTGATGCCACACATTATACTGATTATGTAGTCTCTAATCAAACTAAAAACAGTCAAGGCCGCAGCGACGGATCAATGCAATTTTGTGGGTGTAGGTGGGCGGTTGAATCTGTCGGTGGGGGTGGTTAATGGGAAGATTCACATACAAATCCATTTCATGGAGTTAAAATATAATATTTTATATTAATTTATATCTTGGAAGGCGCAGTCACGCCTCCTCCTCCCCCCTTTTAATATGTCGTTGCAAGGCCGTAACCAGAAGTGGGGAGGGCATGGGGTTTGATACCCCATGAAATTATTTCAGGCTACGGCCTTAAAAACTGTTGGCATTATTTTTAATTCTTCTTGGAAATCCATAACTGGGATTTGGAGTTTATTTTGGGAACACTGCAAACAGGTTTATCATATCTCATTTTGTGCAGTATTTTATGCTCATCAAAGGAAAATGTTCATGCCAAAATAGTGTCTTGATTATCACTGATGTCTGTGCAAATGCCTCTACAGTATTAATCACGATTTCTATAAATTTCTATCTCAAGGCCGTATGTCAATTTAGTGATCATAAATCTGCATTTCTGCAGATGCGTTTAAGCCAATATTTTTCGCATGTAGCCTTTGACCTTTATTGAGTCTCCACATTACAGAGATATGGGAGTTTCTCTTACTTGTCGTTATTTTGAATTATTTTTGTAAATCTATTAATGGGATTTCTAGTTTTTACAGCACTGCATGCCGGTTATCTTGTACAGTATATAAAGTTCTGCAAAGAAAATACTTCTTCCAAAATACTACATTGATTATCGCAGGCGTCTGTGCAAAATGTTTCTACAATATTTATCACGGTTTCTATAACTTTCTACAGCAAAGCTCTAAAAGTAATTTTACCCGTAATAAACCTACACTGGAAGAGCAAGAAATGGATGTCAATGTTTCATCTTCCACGTTAATAACAAAGCCTCTTTTCACTCGAGGTTATAATTGGAAGTAACTCCTATCGGAAAAGATTAATCTGATTACTTTTTAAGATTTCTTTCGGATTGCACGTGTGTAATAGTATCCACCCACCTCCCCCTACCAGAATGCAATTACCTTTATGATCGGCTTCCACGCTCAACTTGTTCCCAATGAAGTGTTTGCAACATTGAGTTTTCAAGTTTTAATTACGACGGCGTAAGATGGAGATCTGGGGCAAAATGAACAGCGACAAGTTTTAACAGAATACAGATAACTTCATTGTGAAGTTGTTAACGAATTTTCCTGGGGAGGAGGGGGAGGGAGCGTAATCGTTAGAGATTAAATAACGAGACTGTCTTGAAAACTGGAAGTGGTACCAGAAATTATAATGTATTCAATAGATCGGAAACTGGAGGTGTTTTATAAGGAGAAAAATCAATTGTCGCTCTGGTGAAACGAAGATTGGGGGACGGCGTTTTCTCGGACGGCAGTGAATGGTAATGAAATTTAGAAATCAAAATAAATATTCAAATTCAAATCAGAGTTTGATTACACTAATAAAGAATTAGTAGTTGAAAACAAACGTGAAAAGTATTTTGAAAGTATTCAGTGTGTATTTTTAATGCAGTGGTGCAGTTCATAGCGTATTTTTAATCCATTTCGGTTGAACTATTCTATTTGAACATAACATCTTTTAAACATTAAATGACAATTTTTCCATACTTAAGCATTTCACTTCCGTTAAAAACAGCTTTCCTATACAGCTTTTAAGTGACATCAATCTGTCCTTTTTTTATCTACAGTTCTCTGTCGCCAATGCCGAAATTACTTCTGTTTCATTGCAGTGTTAGTAAATGTTAGGATTGCACTTCTTCATGCCAAATTATTGGCATACAAGGAAATTGATTCTCTTTTCTGTGGTAGGGTAAGTAGCATTTGGAAATATTTAATTTTTACGCCAAATTGATTATACCGCCAATTAGATTCATGTATTATGCAAATATATTGGACAAATTCACGTGTAGCCGAAAAACTATACCTGCAGGTGTCGGATATCCGCCACTTGCACCTTCTTCATCAAAAAATTAATTGCGACATTCTAATTCTTGATTTTTCATAACACATTCATCAGCGCAAATAAATAAATATCGAAATGCAAATCACTTAATCCTTCCTTTAATCGAAATAAAACATACAATATTATTTTTCCGATAAACTAAACAGTATTTTTCCGTTTTCTATAATTAATATTCTGATTCTTTTCTTGATGCGGAGACTGGGAAAATATAGGGGCGGCAAAAATCGATGCTTCATGCATCAAGCTCTAAATTGCAGAACAATTTGCCCGGAGGAATGGCATCCATCACGCTTTATCGACGTGTTTTACGCTCACAAATGCGAGCTTGAAGGGCGAGGAGTGAAGAATCTTGGGACACCAGAGACGTTACTAATTATCATAAAATTGAAAAGAAAGAAAAAAACGGACGTTTTTCTTTCCATACGCTCCTCTTACAAATGGCGTTTCTTCTAATTTTTTCAAGTGGTGTTTTTCGTCCTCTTTATTGTGTGTGTACTTGTATTAAAGACACTTTTTTTCCTTAATTGATTAAAGCTTTCTTCTTTTCTCATTCCAGTATGAAATATGTTATTATTTTTTTTTTTAGCTCTTTTGAGAACACTGCTCTGTATAGACAATGTTTATGTTTAACCCTTTAACGCGCAGTGTTCCCGCTCGGCGAACACCAAACTCTGACGTTTTGACTGTTGCCAGTCACGAAGAATAGATTTGATTTCTATAAAAAGGGTTGCGGGTGACCTAGCTCCTCGAGAATCCTTTACTTTTTAGCACGTCATTTCCCGTAAAATAAAAAATGGTCACGATTCTTTTGAACAGCACTGACATCTGCTGAAAAATGGAAGAATGCGAAAAAACCTGGATAGATTGCCCAATGCTGAAAAAAGGGCAGCCGTTGCCATCGCTCGACTGAACGATCAGCAAGAGGGCGTACCATCGATACGTTCATCGCGTGCCACAGTTGAGAGACTCTTTTTTGACGACAGCTGGCTGTGCGGAACGATCGTCCGCCCTCTTGCTGGTAGTTCCCTAGTAGCACAACTAGTTCAAAAAACGTTCCAATTGCGTTGGAAACACGTTTTTTGTCGTTAAAAAACGTGTTTTAAACGTCTTTTGGACTAATTGTGCTACTAGGGTTCAGTGGAGCAATGGTAATGGCTGCCCTTTTTTCAACATTGGGAAAGGGTTGCGTCTCAAAGGGTTAAACGAATGCTTAACTAGAATTTAAAGACATAAAATCGTAGTTATAGAAATTATTTTCAACGGTATGATTTCGATTTCTTCATCTGAATATTTGTTTTTCCGTTCGCTCTCTAACTTCAATCCAGTAAGCATCCGTTGCATATGAGAGATTGAAGAAAATTTTCCAAAGTGGCAGCAAAAAACGATATGAGCATTAGCAAAATGTGCATAAGCTGACAGGAAAAAACATCCAGTTCACGTTACAAAACGTTAAATTTTCATAATAACGGTAGGTTGCAGTTTCCTGTTCTTTTTTCTCTCCCCTCCCCTTTTTTTAACTAAATGATAAAATAGTTATAAATTCCGTTACAAGAATTTTGCATTTCTACAAGCATATGCTCTTTAAAATACTTCTGAGAGAGAAATAATCAAAAAATAACATTTTTAAATACTCGTAGCTAAGCTTGGCAGGAGAACTGTTGATCATATAGGTTATTTTGGCTAATCTCACAGCCCTTTCTATGGTTTCAGCATTTTGAATTTTTTTTTTTTTTCAGTAGCACCCAAAATAATTTCAATACAATAAGAGTATTGCTTTGGGCGTATTTGAGAGATTGTACTGTTTCAAACAAAACAAGATGATACATGCGATTAAGGATCACAAAAGAATGCTCTCCCTCATAAAAAGTTGTGTACATATATTTGAAGCAGGTTTTAACTTGTGTAAATAGGTTTTACATTAAATGGAGGTGTTTCAGCGTTTGTATTTGTATGGTTTTTATTTCATTGACTAAATTGATTTTGATAAGGATTTTTTTGTGGGTAATAGCACTTCATAGATAAAGAGGGGGGGAAGAAAACTCCCAAAATATTACATTTATTTTTATCCTTAATTTTTTGTAAAAGATGAACTTACATCATTATCAAAGAAAATGGTTCATTTATTGCTCTTTCTCGGCCTTCAATAGAGCTTAAAGGAAGTGTCTTTGGGTCCGAATAAATGGTCCCCCCTTCCCTTGGTGAGGAGGCATTGGAAAATGAATGATGAGAGTACATTAATTCATTTACATAGTTTAAGTATATATCCTTTCTTTCTAGTGGCAAAAAATTTAAGAGTTCCAAAAGCAAAATTACAGAAAATCTTATGTTATGATTGTAATTCGTCCAAATAGTAAAATAAAACTGAAACGCTTCTTTAAAAAATTAAAATTGCTCTGGGTATTTCGACAGCAAATGCAAAACTTATCTATAAAAGCCTGTTTTGCAATTTAAAATTAAAAATCTTTAACAGTAAGCATGATTACACAGACAAAATATTATGTGTTACGGTATGTTTCATTTGAAACAAAACTAGTTAAGACTGCGGTAATACTTTTTTATTCATTAATAAAAAAATTTCAACTTCAAGACGTAGATTTTTAACTCAAGAAAATGATTCCTAAAACCTAAATTTAATTCTAATAAGACTTGCGATCACTGTAAATAATTTACTCCACATAGTTTACGAATTTGACTTTATAATTAGCAAGAACTATTTAGAGTAAGCAGATACAATAGGAATTTAAATTAGAAAAAAATAACTATTAAATCCCCTTTGATGATGGTAATAAACACAGGCATAATCATCCTCGCTTATCTTTTAACATTGTTAATGAACCAAAAATTTCGCCCAGCCATGTTGTTACTATTAACAGACTATGTGATTTATTGCCGTCGACCGCAAATCTATTGTGATACATCAGAAGTCATTTTTTTGTATTGTATTCAATTTCTGCTTAAGGAAGTCTTGATTACAAGGCATGTTTTGGGTATTTTGTCAGTAAAATTCTCGAAAGCCACTTAATGCATGCATTACTGTGATGCAGATCATCACATACCTTATTTTTAATTATCAATTACTTAATTGTTAATTATTTCTAAATTTAATCCGTATTCAAAATTTATTACTTGCACTTTCGATTTGGATTTCTCTTCCCATCGCCTGTAAAGTTTTTATTTCTGCACCTACCGTATTTAAAAGTAATCTTCCGTTTTCATTTATTTTTCCTTTTTATTTCAATTTTGCATTGGTAAAGCCTAGCCAGGGCGTAGCCAGGGGGGCGATATCGGGATATATCCCCCCCGAAATTTTCGATTAGTGATGAAATTCCGTCTATTTATACACATATAAGTTCATATCCCCCCGAAATTTTTCCAGGCGCATATCCCCCCCCACGCGAAAAATTTTTCTGGCTACGCGCCTGAGCCTAGCATTTCTGTTTTCATAGTTTGTTTATTACCCTATATGGTATCCAATCTATAAATAACATTGTCGTTCATTTTGGGTTACAATTAACTGATTGTTTGTTTTATCCTGTTGGGCGCGTCTGGGATTTAAAATAATTATATAGAAATGTTCCTAACGCCTACTGGCATCACGTTACTTTCGCACTTTGTTTGGCGTGTCTCTTTGGCGTGTTTTGCTTCTGTATTAACCTCTTGGATTGAGTTTCTGATCATTCATTCACGCCTTAGCAGTTGTCTAGTGAACCTGCGTTTTTG
>JAWZYV010009900.1:0-10240 GCA_038373885.1 Cheiracanthium punctorium | reverse complement strand
AACTTGACACTAGATGTCGCGTCAACACATGAACTTCTGGACTATTCAGCCGATCGTCGTGAAAATTCGTATGCATCGATATCTGAATGCGAAGAATATTTTCGTCGCATCCGTTTTGCTAAAACTCGCCACTAGATTGTGCTACGCCGCATCGCCTTCTGCACCATAAAAAACGATTGCCTTGAAATTCAGTATGCATGATTATTGAACACAATATAACGCGATATCCATTTTGTTATATCTCTTTATTACAATAAATAGTAATCACAACACAATATTAATGTCAAAAAGTCCAATTCATTCCCGTGCGAAGAAACGGGTACTTCAAGCTAGTAATATATATATATCTAATTTGAACTTATTCTTGTTCTCTATTTAGACACTAGCACAGTTTTAAATGATTTACGTCCATAGACCATAATGTATCAGAACTCATTTTTGCAACCCTGTGAACAAACTATCAGGTTTACATACACCAAAATCTAAGCAGAGGTCATGTGACTGTGACCAGTAATATGCCCAATTTTCGCGCAATCGAATGCACCGTTTAGTTTAGACGATAGGTCACTTTGAAGAATTTCTGCTCATAGGCCGTAATGCATATGAATCCAATTTTTGTAGGCCTGTAAAAAACTGTAATTCCTATACACACCAAAGTCTGTCTTGTGACGGGGGTCTGTAATATCTTATAAATAAAAATGAAATTCTGTTTGTTTGTTTGTTTGTTTGTTTGTTTGTTTGTTTGTTTGTTTGTTTGTGGATTTGATTCGTATACAAATCCACAAAAATGGACCTATCGGCCTGAAATTTAGTACAGATATGTAAAATAATATAGAATAACTCATAGTCCACTTTAAAACTTTGAAAGTCCAAACGTTCCCGGAATTTAAGAGAATTTTTATGCTCTTCACGCAAAAATCTTTCCGTAATTGTAACCCCTGTAGTGAAAAAAGTGTGAAATAAAGATCGTGGTTGCCATGTGTGGCGATTTTGCCGAATAAAATGTCGTTCGTATACAAATCCACAAAAATGGACCTATCGGCCTGAAATTTAGCACAGATATGTAAAATAATATAGAATAAATCGTGAGTCCACTTTAAAACTTTGAAAGTCCACCCGTTCCCGGAATTTAAGAGATTTTTTATGCTATTCACGCAAAAATCTTTCCGTAATTGTAACCCCTGTAGTGAAAAAAGTGTGAAATAAGGATCGTGGTTGCCATGTGTGGCGATTTTGCCGAATAAAATGTCGTTCGTATACAAATCCACAAAAATGGACCTATCGGCCTGAAATTTTGCACAGATATGTAAAATAATATAGAATAAATGATAGTCCACTTTTAAACTTTGAAAGTCCACCCGTTCCCGGAATTTAAGAGATTTTTTATGTCCTCCACGCAAAAACCTTTCCGTAATTGTAACCCTTGTAGTGAAAAAAGTGTGAAATGAGGATCGTGGTTGCCATGTGTGGCGATTTTGCCGAAAAAAATGTTTTAAATTCTCAAAATAAAAATAAAAGAATAATAATGATTTTTTTTTTTGTTAGTTTATATTCGTAAGGTTATTTTTTTTAAATTATAATATCGTGTGCATGGGAAATCGGAGCAGGAATGAAATGCTTTATACGCAAAACAATAAGAATTGAAGATTTCCGAGGCTAATATCTTAAAATTTTTTAGTTTGGCGAAAAAATAAAATGGCTCAAATGCCGAGAAAGTGAGTTCTAGCGGTTTACACTGTTCCCGGCTTGGCGCAATTTACTGAGAGCTTAAGGAAACGGATTTTTGAAAACAAGTGCAAAGGTTTTATTAGAATACAGCTTTAAATTTTAATGATCCGTGCGGAAATAATGCAGTTATTAAGGGATTTCAAGCGATCTATCTTCAGCATTCTCGCCAATTGAGTGCATTGATTTTAGTTGGGGGAAATCCGCCAAATTTCAGAAAATTGAAATCTTCGTATTTAGTACATCGAGGTAGCGATGAATAAAACATGTTATAGTTGATAATTTAAAAATCGAGGCTGTATTAAGGGATTCCACTTTTCAAAAAAATCCTGGCGGTCGAACCATTTCCCATTTTGATTGCTGCTAAGTCAATGCTTCAAATGATTCCCTGAAAAAACTTGCAAAATGGCGTATGTTGGCACTTTGGCGAGGCTTAGATTTGAAACTGGATTTTATTTGAGACTGGTATCTATATTAATAAAACAATGTGTGTAAACTGTTTGTTTGTCTGTGTCTCGCGTAGCTCGCAAACGGGGGATCGTAGACCTACCAAATTTTTAACGGAAATTCTCCATGACAGGTCCCGACACACCTCGAAGCGATTTTTTCAAAATTCGAACTATTTTAGGAAATATCGATAAAAACGTATCGCAAAAAGCTAATTTTTGCTTTCCGCCATTTCGTAATTGTAACCCCACAGTGCATTAAGCGCTTATCCTTATAAATAAAAATGAAATTCTGTTTGTTTGTTTGTTTGTTTGTTTGTTTGTTTGTTTGTTTGTTTGTTTGTTTGTGGATTTGATTCGTATACAAATCCACAAAAATGGACCTATCAGCCTGAAATTTTGCACAGATATGTAAAATAATATAGAATAAATGATAGTCCACTTTTAAACTTTGAAAGTCCACCGTTCCCGGAATTTAAGAGATTTTTTTATGTCCTCCACGCAAAAACCTTTCCGTAATTGTAACCCCTGTAGTGAAAAAAGTGTGAAATGAGGATCGTGGTTGCCATGTGTGGCGATTTTGCCGAATAAAATGTTTTAAATTCTCAAAGTAAAAATAAAAGAATAATAATGATTTTTTTTTGTTAGTTTATATTCGTAAGGTTATTTTTTTTTAATTATAATATCGTGTGCATGGGAAATCAGAGCAGGAATGTAATGCTTTACACGCAAAACAATAAGAATTGAAGATTTCCGAGGCTAATAGGTAAATTATTTTAGTTTGGCGAAAAAATAAAATGGCTCAAATGCCGATTTTGTGAAAGTGAGTTCTAGCGGTTTGCACAGATTTCGGCTCTGCGCAATTTATTGAGAGCTTAAGGAAATATATTTTTGAAAACAAGTGCAAAGGTTTTATTAGAATACAGCGTTAAATTTTAATGATCCGTGAAGAAATAATGCAGTTATTAAGGGATTTCAATTGATCTATCTCCAGAATTCTCGCCAAATGAGTACATTGATTTAAGTTGGGGGAATTCTGCCAAATTTCAGAAAATTGAAATCTTCTCATTTAGTACATCGGAGTAATGATGAATAAAACACGTTATAGTTGATAATTTTAAAAATTCGGCTGTATTAAGGGATTCAACTTTTCAAATAAAGGCTTGCTTTACTTTTTCGCGGTCGAACCATTTCCCATATATTATTGCTGCTAAGTCAATGCTTCGAATGATTTTCTGAAAAAACGCTTGCAAACTGGCGTATGTTGGCACTTTGGCGAGGCTTAGATTTGAAACTGGATTTTATTTGAGACTGGGATATATAATGACACTGGTTATAGATAAAAATGAATGTTGGTATGAGTGTATGAGGTTGAAAAACTCCAGCACCGTTGAGCACCGTTGCACCATGAAATATGGTTCACCTAAGTCTTTTATCATGGAGAAGCTTTTTATGCTATCCGTTTTCCTCTAACTTGCCACAAGGTGGCGCAGCACAACGTCGAATTCTATTCCGTTTAGCCGTTTGCTATGCGAATATCGTCCAACCGATTTCGATGAAATTTGGTACACGCGAATATTAGAACACGGAGAATATTTTTCACTATCCATTTTGCTGTAACTTGCCGCTAAATGGCGCTGAAAAGCATAAACTTCTATACCGTTCGACCGATCGGCATAAAATTTTTTATACTTACACATTTGAGCACGAAGAATATATTCTAACTGCGTTCCTTTTGATGTTACTCACCACTAGATGACACTGCAATGCATTATTATTTTAACTCGCCACTAGATGACGCTGCAGCAGGCCAAATTCTTGACCATTCAAACGGTCGCTATGAAAATCAGTATACATAGCTATTTGAACAATGAGAATATTTTGGCGTTATCCATTTTGCTATAACTCGCCACTTGACGGCGCTGTAGCAAATCATTACTTTAATTAACTACTAGATGGCCCTGCAGTGTATCACTTCTTGACTGGGCAAATGATCGTTATGAAAATTGGTATACATAGATAGTTGAACACGGTCGCTATGAAAATCAGTATACATAGCTATTTGAACAATGAGAATATTTTGGCGTTATCCATTTTGCTATAACTCGCCACTTGACGGCGCTGTAGCAAATCATTACTTTATTGAACCACTGGATGGCCCTGCAGTGTATCACTTCTTGACTGTGCAAATGATCGCTATGAAAATAGGTATACATAGATATTTGAACACGGGGAAGAGTTTGGCGCTATCCATTTTCCTATAACTTGCCACTAGATGTCGCGTCAACACATGAACTTCAGGACTGTCCAGCCGATAGTCATGAAAATTCGTATACATCGATATCTGAATGCGAAAAATATTTTCGCCGTATCCGTTTTGCTAAAACTCGCCACTAGATTGCGCTACGCCGCATGGCCTTCTGCACCGTACAAACGATTGCCTTGCAATTCGGTATGCATGATTATTGGACACAATATAACGCGATATCCACTTTGCTATATCTGTTTATTGCAATGAATAGTAATCACCACAAATCGTAATATCAAAAAGTCCATTCATTCCCGTGCGAAGAACGGGTACTTCAGCTAGTATACACTAAATTTTAGCACAATCAAATGAATTGTTTTGGAGCTATCGTACTAGCATACACACTCACATATTCATACATTACCGTAAAGTATCATAAATGAGTTCAGAAGACCTCAAAACGTGTAAATACATCAAAATTTCAAAGTCGAATTTTTTTCATGATTACGATTCTTTTCTTACATGGTACATGTCGGAAAAATAAAAGGAGTTCTTGTTCCTTTAAATATTAATAATCGTTTTACAAATTCATGGATCGAAATTAAAAAAAAAACAGCATTTTTATGAAGTACTAATATTTTTCGTACAGAATCATCAAGTTCTAGCCGTTTACCTTCAAATTTTGAAGGATATCACATATACAAGGTGTCCAGCAAACAACACCCTGATTTCAAAATTTAAAATCTCAAAAACAAAGATCAGTAAGAAATTGTAGCAAACGGTATGTTTATTATGTAACCTATAAAAATTTTATACAAAAGCTTCAAATAGTAGCTACAATAGTTACTAACATTCAGTGGTGTACACAAAATTACTTTAAGGGGAGTGATATTATGGACGAAATCTGAATAAAAAAATGCTTAATCTTTGTGTTGAAAATTTAAAATTTATGGATTTTGTGTTAACCCTTTAACGCGCAGTGATCCCGCTCTGGGAACACCCAACTCTGACGTTTTGACTGTTGCCAGTCAGGAAGAATAGATTTGATTTGTATAAAAATAGTTGCGGGTGACAGAGCTCCACAGAAATCCTTTACTTTTCAGCACGTCATTTCCCGTAAAAAATTTTCAGGATTATTTTTAACAGCACTGACAACTGCTGAAAAATGGAAGAACGCGAGACCAGCCGGATAGATTGCCCAATGCTGGAAAAAGGGCAGCCGTTGCCATCGCACGACTTAACTACCAGCAACATGGCGGACGATCGAAACGTTCATCGCGTGCCACAGATCTAGAGACCCCTTTTTTGACGACGGCTGGCTGTGCGCGGGCACAGCCAGCTGCGGCTGCCCTTTTTTCAGCATTGGGAAAAGGTTGCGCCTCAAAGGGTTAAAACATCTTCTACAATGAGGATTAGTACCCTCAAACACCACCTTGAGTACACCACGGTTAGCAGATGGCATCGCACATCGAAATCGATTGACGATTATCATGTTGGTGTTCTCGTGCCCTTTGATAGACAATTGCTCTATCCATGGAAAGAGCTGCCATATTGACCCCGAGGGGGGTTGGACCTGTCTGTTGGTCCCTAATCTTGAACCCATTCCAGATGAGGGACCAGCCACCTAAAATCGGCACCTCCATAGATATCGTTGGAACGTGGAGGGCATTGGAGCCACGAACTGATTTTACGTGCACCAGCTCCCATTAGCGTACACGGTCCCGCAGCAGTCCAGACGAAAGAGGGGTTTACTTTCGCAAGCACTGGCCAAGCCGGATGCTGCTTCACTGCAGCAGAAAAGTAAGCACTGCAGTAAGAAAATGCAGCAAACAGTATGTTTATTATGTAACCAATTAAAAATTTTATACAAAACTTTCAAATAGTAGCTACAATAGCAACTAATATTCAGGGGGTACACAAAATTACTTTAAGGGGAATGAGATTACGGACGAAATCTTAATTTTTAAAAAAAGGCTTTGTGTTGAAAATTTAAAATTTATGGATTTTATGTTAACCCTTTAACGCGCAGTGATCCCGCGCGTTTAGGAACGGAGTTTAGTGACCGGAGACTTACGGGAACGGAGTTTAGTGACCAGACCACTGGGGGACGACGATCATCATGTATAAGCATAAATTAATTCTCTGATAAAATAACGAAATTGGTCGCAGCAGCCGGTAATGGAAAATGGATTGACATGGCACACAAAGCGACGATTGAAGCTCATCCAGTATGTTGGGATAGTTGCCTTATTATCTTTCAATCTGCTTCTCAAAAAGTAGTCACAAGTAATCAGATTGGGAGAATATGGGGCCAATTCATTATGGAGGCCTGCAATTACCTCGGCATCTGCTAGGGGGTTTTGTAACTACCATTTTAAAATTTCCGTATACAATTTTTACAACTTACAGAGTAAACATACTGTTTACTGCACCCTTCTATTGATCCTTGTTTTCGAGATTTTTTACTTTGAAATCAGGGTGTTATTTACTGGGCACTCTGAATAATCTTATATTATAAAATTTATCCATTTACAAGAATTCCAATTTAACACATAAAATGTTAATATAAGTGCAAGTACCGTTCCACAATGGTAAAAAAAAACCCACTAACATCTAGAAAATAAATGGTGGAACTAGAATTTATGAGTCTATGTATTTCCTATTCATACTAGAAGATAGAACGAAACACTTCGGAACCCACTTATTCAATTTTTAGGTCTCTCCTCTATAAGCTGGGGCTTGTACCTAGATTGGAAATATCTGTAAATCGATGCGTGTGCGAGCGGGTAGATTCACAAACGGTAATTCTAGCGCATGAGTGAATCGAACTATAATTTCCCGTTACACAAACTAGTGATTCTGCTGTGATTAGCCAGAGTACAACGATCTATTCTTCTAGTTTTGGGACACAGAAAACATCCGTCTATTCGTTCTAGATGAGAACGAATAAAATTTTTTAACTAAAACTTCTTTAGGCGCAACTAGGCAGTAACTCAGATTTTTTTCTGACGGAAGTAACGCTCAGTAAAGAAAGTGACGCATATGTCATATACTCCACGCTGACCCTGAAAAAGAAAAAAAAAACAAAAAACCTACCTTTTCGACCGCTCTGCTGCTTTCGCCGACTTCATCCTGTAAATGTACGCAGAAACTGTTAGGGAAAGAAACGGCGAGATAAACAGTCAAGTTCCGTATGTATGAGACATCAATCTTTATTTTATATCTGAATAAGCGTTGTGAAGGTACATCCAATACAATATTTTATATGTAATCCCAACCTCATAGGAGGTCCTCGATAATCCTTATTTTTAGATGAATAATATATATGGTTTTGGAAAAGCACAAAGAAACAGACCCTGGCCGCAATCAATCCCAAAAAATAGACAGAACCTGCAATTTAAAAGCACTGATACAGTATAATAATTCGAAACCTACCAGCAGACGAAATCAACGCTTAAGAACTTAACTGTGATAGAAAAACACAAAAAGAAATTTACATTACCTGCATTCGAACCCAACAAACAGAGGAAAACATTAGTTGAAGAACACAGTTTAAGTATAATACTAGATGATGGACATTCCCCCCATTCAAACCCAACCTGCAGACGGAACAATCGTTTAAGAAAACAGTTAAAGAATAATACTACAACACGGACACTTCCTGGATTCTAAGTAATTATCATGAATTACCGATGATTCTTACTGGAGATTTTAATGTTAATTTTCGCTCTCAAGAATCTCAGCCGTTAGTTGATTTTTTAAAAGAAAAATTTGATCTAACTATGAATACTTCTCGAATTCAATCAACAACGCGTTTCGACCCCACGACAAATGCTGCATTTTCAAGAAAATTTGTGTTTCACATTATAGTTACCACAAACCTATAATTTCATACATAAAAAATTACGATGACATTCAAGTACCTATTTCCAATGAATAATATGAATATAACATTTATATAATCTTTGTAAAGTGCATGAATAATAAATATAAGTAAATTATAATATTATATTTATTTTAAGTTAAAGTTTTATCATTTCAGTGAATTGTGTCGTAAACGTCAATGAAGTTTTATTTCTATTGGGCGAAAAGATTACATGCACACACTTTTTTTTTATTATTGCTATTTGTCTTATAATAAGCATGAAAGATAAAAAGTTCTGAGGAAGTCAATGTTTCCAGACGTATGTTTTCTGAAAAAAGTTGTTAAATTCAGCAGACAAAAATTGTCGCTATATTTAGCAAAAAATCCTCCCTAATCAATTCCTATTTGGCGACACAATGAAGAAATACTAACTTGTTCACTTTTTGATGAAATTGAGCTGACAGTGCCGTCTGCTAGCATTTTAGGAATATCTGCATGTGGCATATTTATTTACAAGAAAGTAAGAATATCGGATTCTCCTTTGAAACATCTAAAATTTTTAATGTGAACCTATCCCTCTTACGGGGGAAAAAAACTTTATCTGCTAAAACTAAATAATTTGAAAATACCTTAAACAACCTTGGGTGTCTTGAAAATCATTAAAATGTAAAAAAAAAAAAAAATGTTACCTTCACGTTCTGAAATGATGGGTTTTGTCTGACTTTAACCGACCCTTCATTGAACATTGGGTTATCCTCATCCCTCTCGTGGTTAAAAAGAAGCAATACTAAAGATTCTCCTAAACGCCCAGCATTTGTATTTGAATGCTCTGCTGTCCCTCCCCCACCCCCCCAAAAAAAAGAGATTAAGAAAGAAAGCCTTGGGAAAGGGAGATTTTTATAACAAAAAAACTAAAATTTGTATGAAAAAGGCTATATTTAAAAGGAAATTAGCTCTAAATATTTCTCTATCGAAATCTAAAGTATAATATTTATTTATGACATGCGTATTATAATTCATAAAAGCATAGATTTGATTTCTATTAAAATAGTTGCGGGTGACAGAGCTCCACGAGAATCCTTTACTTTTTAGCAAGTCATTTCCCGTAAAAAATTATCAGGATTATTTTTAACAGCACTGACATCTGCTCAAAAATGGAAGAACGCGAGACCAGCCGGATAGATTGTCCGGCTTAACCCCTTTCCTCGACATAACCCCTTTTTTGACGAAGCTGGATGTGCCCGCGCACAGCCAGCTGTCGTCAAAAAAGGGGTCTCTAGATCTGTGCCACGTGATGAACGTTTCGATCGTCCGCCATCTTGCTTGTAGTTAAGTCGAGCGATGGCAATGGCTGCCCTTTTTACAGCATTGGGAAAGGGTTGCGCCTGAAAGGGTTAATTTGACACTGATCACTCTTCTTCCTAAATCTTAAAAATAATGTTTTACTTTTTTTTCTCGGTACAGAACGAACAACTCATAAAACAGACAAAAACTGTTGTATAATAATTTATAAAGTTGATGAAATTCACAAATCTCGAGCATTTTAAAAAAAAATTGCATTTCTGCAATTCAAACGTATTCCCCAGATTCTCACACATAATTTTTCATAAACAAACCATCATAATCTCAAAAATCACATTCTCACCGGTTGGTAGTTTAATCTCTTAACTGCAACCACCAACACCTCCAGAGAGAGAGAGAACGCGGCAATATTTATGCACCGCGAAGAAGCATATCTTGAAAGACGGGCGCCGCAGAGACAAATCGGCCGGGCTGCTGCGAAAACAGTTAATTCAATTTGTCGGAGGCACGTTAAAATTAATAGCAGTGCTCACAACAAAAAGGCATTTGCGGAGCTTTCAGGTATTGAATTGAATAGTCTGTACGCGCGGAATGAATAATGGAGAACACAGACTTATTTTTCAAGTCGTAACGCGTAATCTTGCAGAACAGGCC
>JAWZYV010009898.1:0-12511 GCA_038373885.1 Cheiracanthium punctorium | reverse complement strand
CAATTCAATCATTCGATTATTGAATGAACCCGTTTTCATTTAATTTCACCTGTGCTGTTCCCCCACGTTAAGCACTCCGTGGTTACGAAGGACAAATTCAAATGCAGGAGGACGTATGGGTCGAGAGATGCGCAGATCTCATTGCGCTAGTCTATGATCTAAAGTGAAGAAAAGTGATTTTTAAGTATTAAACCATCCCTTTTTGCTGGCCTACTTGTATCGGTAATGTGTCGTAGGACCTATAAAAATGTAATAGAAGGACGGGCGAAAACTGCACCACCACCGGCATGCAGACCACTTAACATCCAAGCTCTGAAACACATAAAAGTTAAGTTTGGGGCACGTTACCCCTGCACAACGAAGACACTCGATTTAAACCTTTAACGCGCAGTGTTCCCGCTCTGGGAACACCCAACTCGGACGTTTGGACTGTTGCCAGTCACGAAGAATAGATTGGATTGCTATAAAAATAGTGGCGAATAATGCTGAAAAATGATGCTGAAAAATGCGAATAATGCTGCCCAATGCTGAAAAAAGGGCAGCCGTTGCCAGCGCTCAACTTAGCTACCAGCAAGAGGGCGGACGATCGAAACGTTCATCGCGTGCCACAGATCGAGAGACCCTTTTTTTGACGTGCACACAGCCAGCTGTCGTCATAAAAGGGTCTCTCGATCTGTGTCACGCGATGAACGTTTCGATCGTCCGCCCTCTTGCGGGTAGCTAAGTCGAGCGCTGGCAATGGCTGCCCTTTTTTCAGCATTGGGAAAGGGTTGCGCCTCAAAGGGTTAATGTTTGTGATAACTGCAACACTTGATGAGATTTCGAGGAAGACAAAAGCTACTCAAAATGGGTGTGTCATTCGTCATTTTTATAACTCTGTCATTTAAAGTGTATACTGTGCGGAAATAGGTAATTCCTTTGTTTAAATTTGCTGTTCAATAGGCAATGGGTTCCTCTTAAATAAGTTTCTTAATTGAGCTTCATTTATTATTTATAGAACATGCATGATTTACCACATAGGTATCGGCAACTTGCCCCACGAGAAAACATGTTGCCATCCATTTTTTCTCTTACTTGAGGCTTGCATTAAACATAAACTGTGCGCATTGCACAGACAGAACTCATGGGTATTTATAGCCAAATATCCGTGATTTAAAGATGCCGTTCAATTTTGTTAAAAAACTTGAACAAAAATTCATTAGCATCATTAGATGAAAACAGCGCCTACTATTCCCGGTTTCCTCTTCAATTTATTTGTGTAACAAAGGGATTGAGACTTCTCTGTATTGTCCCTTTATCACGTGAGGCTGGCGTTTAGGAGCATGGCTTGTAGTACACGGTGAAACTTCTATGAGCGACCACCTCTATTAAGCAACCTCCTCCTCCAACGACCCATTCTTTAAGGCACCGAATTTTTACTCTATCTACTCAATGTTAAAAGGTCCTCTAGAAGAAACCACACAACCTTCTATAAGCGACCGTATCCGGGTCCCTGTCTGAATTTTTTTTTGTATTTTTTCTTAAGTAAAGTAGACAAGAACCACATTCTTATAACCAGTCGCTCTGCTGGAAATCGACAGCAAGTGCAAATACACGTGCATATGAGACATTGAATATTTAGCTACATTCTTGATATTTTCGGAAATATACACGAAGCGGTCAGGTGGTGTATTTTGTGTCATTGTGTCCTTTTTATCGCTAAAGGGCTTTCGTTTTAAATGTGTACTAAATTCCTAAAATAATACGCTGAAGAATATTATCTGTCCAATAAGACATTCACAAAACATCCTTGGGTCAAATTATTTTAATTGAATGCTTATATCCTCAGAATTATTTTATTTTATTTTTAAGAGACCTATGGAACTCACTTTGAGTGAATGTTTTGTCACTATTGATTTACCGGAGTAAAATAAAATATTCATGTCATCTTAAAACTAAAAATCGCGTAAAATGTTTCTTCTACAGAAAATTGAATTTAATTAGAAATATCGTTCGCAGAAAGGTTTGTAATTACATGCCTGAAAGACTATGGCATTTCATGATATTTTTTTCTAAAGAAATGCAGCTATTAGGTATTTGTGATTTTACAATATAATTTTTTTACGCGAGCTATAAGAGACAGGGAGAGAAGAAATGACATTACGTCTTTTACCAGATCACACATACAGATTGTCCGAAATTAAACGACACTAATTTAAAGTTGTCTGCAGGCGAAACTATTGTTGAGAAAGTGATAAAATTTCGTGTAGGACATAATGAAAGTATGGGAATTTGAGTGAATAAAAAAAAACTAGTTTAAATGTTCGCCACCGGATGGCGTTTTTGTAATAAATTGCACAAATGGCGTACATTTATGATAGTTGTGATGCAGATCACATATTTTTCGGTTCTAAAATAATTTTCTTTTGTTTCGTTTTCCTAATTCAAATATACTGTATTCAATTTTAATCTCTCTGCACTTTGCTTTTCTGATTGATGAAATATTATTACTTTTGCTCGACGGTGTGTCTGCGATTTCGAGATATTCCTCTTCTAAATCAAATTTGGGTTAGCATAAGAAATGTAAATTCTGGGGTTCCTTTCAGTCTGATGCTGTTTGGTTGTACAAGGTTGTAGCCTTTCGGTATGGTGTTTGCCGAATTCTGGCACTTGTGCCTTGGCGATATGATTTTATACGGTTAATTTCAAATGTTTTATATTTATTACGCCTACCGACCCCTTTAAGTCACGTGGGCAGTGGGAAATGAGTGGCTTATCTTTTTCTCGCCAGGCTGTCAAAAACTGGCCAAATTGAAAAAGTTTTTAACACTCTTCTACATATTTCTCCGTTCGAAGAGGTTGTGTTTGGTTATTACGGATATCCGGCTATGCGAACAGTTAGAGAGAACCTGATGTAATTAACGTAAGTTCTGTAAAGCGATGTACAGCATCGTACGTATTTTGAAACTGTTTTTGCTTTCAACTTCAGTAAAATGTGACCTGAACAGTATTGATGTCTTCTCCGTTTTCTTGGACTTCAGCGTTCTCATGGATTCTAAAAACTACTATGCGACCTCTAACCGGCCAATGGACAGTTCCTATTTTATACCACCGACAACTCCTTCATAACAATTTACAAATATTATTGCAACCAAACATGTTCAACATAACGGCCATCCTTGTTAGCTGCCATCTAGAATGGTAAGAGAGCCTGTTCCACGGTTGAGTGCATTGTATTCGTGGAAATATGTTACGAACATGTTGCGAAACCTTCCCCAAGTTTTGATATCCCCAAAGCCAAAAGTCGCATAGATTGAGGCCTGGGGACCGGGGAGGCCATGGATGTAAGTAGTTCATTAAAAAACACCACCCGCTGGCGAATATTTTAACTATTTTTTTATTCCCTCGTCAAATTCCCATACCTTTATTATGACCTACGCAAAATTTCAAAACTTTCTCAACAATAGTTTTGTCTGTGGACAACTTTAGAATAGGGTCGTTTAGAATAGGGTTTAGAATAGGGTCGAACACCGATCGAGAGACCCTTTTTTGACGACAGCTGGCTATGCGGCAATGCCAGCTGCGTCAAAAAAGGGTCTCTCGATCGGTGGCACGCGATGAACGTTTCGATATTCCGCCCTCTCGCTGGTCGAGCGATGGCAACGGCTGCCCTTTTTGCAGCATTGGGCTATCTATCCAGCTGTTCTCGCATTCTTCCATTTTTCAGCACATGTCAGTGCTGTTAAAAACAATCGCGACTCTTTTTTGACGGGAAATGACGTGCTAAAAAGTAAAAGATTCTCGTGGAGCTAGGTCACCCGCAACTATTTTTATAGAAATCCAATCTATTCTTCGTGACTAGCAACAGTGAAAACGTCCGATCTGGATGTTCCCAGAGCGGGAACACTGCCCGTTAAAGGGTTAAAAATGAGAATCCCTGTATCAGTATTTGAAATGGAATTCTTGAGCATGCAATCAACATTCAAAAAAGCCTAATTCTAAATGCTATGGCACACTGAAAAAATAATCCCTCCAGTACTTCTTCGTATGCATTCACCTAACATTAAAATACAATAAGGTTGGACCAACAAATAGTTCTTTACTTTTAAGTGGCATCTAAAATTGTTTAACCGCAAACCTACAATGTCAGATACATAATGTATTTTCCGAGAGCTATCCCGCATCCAAGTAAGTGGCGACTCATCTGAGATGAGAAATGGAAGTATTAAGGGGAGCCTTGCTCAGTCGTTATTCAGCAATCGCACAATCATGCTTGAGGATAGATCATTCAGATACTGGCTACAAGCATTCTCTCTCAGTAGTGATTGCTCAAAGGAAGATCAAGGAAACGTTAGCTTTACTATATACTATATAATACGTGAGAATGTTATCTGAAAAAATTTTACGTCCCCTGAAATAATGTAAAAATGCTTATACCTAAATATACAGGGTGAATCTAAACTTTTGGGCAAACCTTTAAAAGGTGACAGGGCACATAATAAGGAATCAGAATCACATAGAAATGTGGGGGTCAAAAACGCAGTTTTCACTTACCCGGTCATAATCACTTTGTGAAAAGTATTGAAGTGTTCGTTTAATTTCTTAACCAAGTTTCATAAACAATAGACTCGTCTCCAAAAATTCCATACCTCCCCAAATTCCTCCAAGAATTCCAATTTTCATCCATGAAATAAAATAGAATTTTTAAACTATGAATATTAGTCTTCTGTTTTCGGAGAAAAATGCATTAATTTATGACGAACAATGGTCAGAAAGTGCACTGTTGTTTCAGCACTTTTCCAAAGTGATTATTAACAGCTGCATGAAGACGGTATTGCCGACCCCACATTGCTATGGGATTTTGATTCCTTATTATGTACCCTATCACCTCTTAAAGTTTTGTCCAAGAGTTTAGATTCACCCTGTAGATACGATATTTATTCTTGCACTAAATTCTAGGTTTTTTTGTAATGGAAACCCAAAACTTTTACAGTTGATAAACTACTTTAATTGAACAACACTGGTTAAGAAATCTTCAGATTTCATAAGTGAATATACATAATTTAAACTAAATAAAAATAATTTTTAAGTGCATACGCAAGTGATGTTCTGAGTTGTGATAAAAAGTATTATTCGTGAAAATGGCTTTGTTTTTCTACAAGATGATTAAATAAAGAAGGGGAAAACTTTAACAGGCAATAGTAATAGTACATATCCATACAAATAGTGTCCATCGCAGAATTCACGATGTAAAATAAAACGGGAAAGCTCTAGCCTGCTTTTGAACCGACTGGACCTTAAATTAAAAAAAAATTCTGATATGAATCGCTAGAAGAAAAAATCACCTTACATACAACTGCAATCTGAGGAAGAAGAAAATAAACAAATGTATACCAAATAAACAAAAGGCACCAACATCAAACTCCTGAAGTTATTCGAACATGCAATTGTTACAGGAGGCCTTCTTTATGTTTTTGGAGCTGCCAGCTCATAACCTGAAGTTCTTTTAAGTTCTACTTTAGACTATGCATCATTCTCTGGTGGAAAATTGTAAAGGATGACTATCGCCCGCGGAGGTTTTTTTCATCTTTTATGAATCACACTGTACAGGGGCCGTACGCAGAAAATAATTTCGGGGGGGCGACTTATTGAATATCTCCATATTATATATAACTATACTCTCACACACATAGAAATGCATATATAATCTGACAATTTCGGGGGGGGGGGAATCCGTATCCATAGGACCACCCCCCTGGGTACGGCCTTGACACTGTATATGTCACTACAAGATACAGTTTTTGGCAAAGACGTAATAAACATATTCATCTCTATAAAAGTAACAATTTACTCGCTTAAACGATAAAACTGAACTTAAGTTAGATATGTTTAGAAGTAGTAAACATTTTTTTATTATAAAAACTAGATCTTCAGTTATTTAATTAGGAAATTTAACAATCATTCATCAAAAGACAATACTCTTTAACGTATTAAGAATTCCTCATATAAATTTCATGGAACTAAAGACTTTTTCTTTTTCTTCCAAACTGAAAAGTTGAAAAGTGAGGAATAAAAATATGAAATTTAAAACGTGAAGAAAAAAAAGTGTTACATTCTCAATATGAAGTATTCAACGAAAAAAAAAAAATCTGCAACCGATCATTTCAAATTAAGTGTTTATGAAATTTACCAGGCAAATGTCGTACTTTCCGTAGTATCACAAGATGTCGTACAAAGTGAAACCACTTTAAAATGCTTCATATACTTTCTTTGCCTGTAAAACTCCTTTCTCTGTATCAAGAGGGTTAAAGCAGTGAAATGCAGTAAACAACTTCCGAATGATTTCATTCCGAATGACATTTTATGTCACGTGCCATTTAAAAAAATGATACTTTACTGATATTTCACTTTTTTTTAACTCTATATATTACAGGAATTAACTTTTAGCCTCGAATAATATTGTTTTAATCAACCACTAGACTTGCAAGACCACTAGACTTATTCTTTAAGGTAATTAATGAACTCTCCTTACTTCTATAACTCCTATTTCTTTATTAACAGTTTTAAAGAAGTGAAATGTAAACATCTTTGTCTTCCGGATGATATTAATAGACATTTTATCCACCTGTTACCCCCCCCCCTAAAAAATCTTTTAAATGCCATCCAATTTTTGATTAGCTTAAAATATTTTTAAAGAAATTTTTCAGCACATTTCAAAAAGGCACCCTTTTTCATTTAGTTCTGTGTTAAGTACATCCAATATGGAGTCGTTATAATTTTTTTTCAGGTCCCTGGTTCCATTAGTTTATTTTATTTGTGTTCCAGGGCCGTAACACAGATTTTGTTTCTTCGACATACAACATTCATATTTTATACTAGGATGGGTAGTACAGCTTTGGAAGAATCATCCTGAATTTTTTCGAGCCCCTGGTGCAATTAGCTTAGTTTAATATATGTACTCAGACCGTAAAAACGAATTGAAAATATGCTTGGATCTGAATCCGGTCTGTAAAAGGTTTAACCCTTTGAAGCGCAACCCTTTCCCAATGCTGAAAGAAGGGCAGCCGTTGCCATCGCTCGACTGAACGACCAGCAAGATGGCGGACGATCGAAACGTTCATCAGGTGCCACAGATCTCTAGGCCCTTTTTTGTGCGCGGGCCCAGCTGTCGTCAAAAAAGGGTCTCTAGATCTGTGGCACGCGATGCACGTTTCGATCGTCCGCCATCTTGCGGGTCGTTCAGTCGAGCGATGGCAACGGCTGCCCTTTTTTTAGCATTGGGCAATCTATCCAGCTGTTGTCGCATTCTTCCATTTTTCAGCAGATGCCAGTGCTGTTCAAAAGAATCGTGACCCTTTTTTTTACGGGAAAGGACGTGCTAAAAAGCAAAGGATTCTCGTGGAGCTATGTCACCCGCAACTATTTTTATGGAAATCAAATCTAATCGTGACTGGCAACTGTCAAAACGTCAGAGTTTGGTGTTCCCAGACCGGGAAAACTGCGCGTTATAGGGTTACAAAGTTTTGTGCCCCCTCACCAGAATTTTTTTCCTGGATCCGCAACTTTCCCTAGGCCGAGGCCTGGTTAGCCCGTGCGGTAATCAGGCCACCGTTAAAAAGAAACAGTCTGCGATCTCTCTTTCTTTTTTCAACCAGGTGAGAGCTCGTTCAGACTGACGCGTGACTGCCCGCGAGGTCATACGCCCGTGCCCATACGTAGAGAGAGAGAGAGAGAGAGAGAGAGAGAGAGGCAGGCAGGTAAGCCTTCCCCTGCGCATGCACAACAACAGGCGGATACTTTCCAGTTCCCCGCGAAAAATAAAATCTCCTTTACTTGTTTTTTTATTTATTTATTTTATTTTTTGAATTCGCCCCTTCTCGGGAGGCGTACATGTCTGGTTCCGCGCGCGCGGGGAAATTACAGTTCTCTGTGGATGCGAGGTGAGGTTAGGTGATTATTTCGGGTCCGATGTGCAGTTGGGCGTCCCTTCTTCGGGAGCTGGCGTCCACGCTGGTATGTGCGTGCGTGCCCAGGGTGGGGCGTACACTAGTCACGGCCCTTTTATTTACGTTCCGGACACGTGTGTGAGGGGAGAGGGTAGAAAAACAAAAACGAAGGCGCCATACATGCCGAGTCGTTTTACGACAGGAATATGTATGAGGTTGGGTTGATTTTTTGGAGGTCGTACTTTATACCGCGCGGTTGCAAACGGGGGCGTTAATTTGTGCGCGACCCCTCCCTTTATAAATTAGATATATTTTTGCCCTTTAATTCTATTCTATTTCACAAATGATAATGCATCGCAGTCGAGCCTGATTATCTAGGAATTCCTGAAATTCGCTGTATTTACTATCTAAATTCAATATATTTTCCATGCTGAACCCATTAAGCGCCAAAGCTCCCATTACGGAAACAACTATTATATATTTTTTTTCTTAAAATATTTTAACGCAATTTACGAAATACACATTTTATATAAACATTTACACTATAGGGTGTGTTATATACTTTTTTTCGGAACAATATATTTTAATTTAATGTTTTTTTTCTAATTTTAAAAAAGTCAAATTTTGTCTTTATGACTGTCTTATATAAAACTAAAAAAAAAAATAAATAAATGGTCACTTAAATGTTTCAAGTAGAATGCCTATTTAAAACCAACATCTTGAAGAACAACATTCTTAAAATCCTGCATGAATAGATTCCTATAAAGGAATGTTATGAACGCTTATATTTCTTGTTCCCACAGCGGGAGCTTTGGCGCCCTCCCACTCGTTAGCATTTCCAGTTACTCTGCATTGGGTTCCTGGTCATTCTGGCATTCCCGGTAATGAGATGGCGGATTCTCTTGCCAGGTTGGGCTCTGGCTCTTTCTTTTGTTGGACCTGAGCCGGTTCTCGGTATCTCGAGTCAATGTTACAGGGATACTGATTTTAGCCACTTTAGCAAGTTTCAGTATTCCAGCTGGCTTAAGTGTAATGGCCAGAGGCAGGCCAAAGAGATCCATCTTGGCTTTCCTGGTGTTAGATGCAAGGAACTTCTGTGTCTCAACAGGTCCGGTCTCCGTAGGGCTATTGGCCTGTTAACTGGGCACTGTTGCCTTAAAAGACATCTTAACATAATGAAGGTTGTCGATGATTGTGTTTAGCCACTTTAGCAAGTATCCCTGTAACATTTCCTCGAGAAATAGCGCAAAATTTTCAATTTTGAATTTTTACCTGTAATCATATGTAAAGTTTTTTAACATAAAATCATAGTTGTTTAACATAATAGTTTGCATCTATACTGAAACTAAAAATTAAAAAATAAATATTTCTTTTAATGAAAACTTGATATTTTTTTGAAAAAATACGTTTTCTTTTTTTTTTTACTTAAAATATCCCATGCGCATTCCAAATTAATAAAAATCTATAATTTTTTAAGTATGCATTTGCATTACATACTAGCTGAAGTACCCGTCCTTGACGGGTTAGTGAATGAAAATTTCCAAAAAGCAAGAACTTTCGTCAGCATTGTAGGAGTACACAGAATGGATGTAGTATGTTGCCAAAGTAAACAAAGCGAACTTATAATTTTCATGTATTGTTAAAATATTACAGGTTAGAGAGTAACTAAGTAATATCATTTCATTCGCTTTAGTCGTAATTATGGGATGCGCGAACGAATATTGACGCATATTGAAATAATTTTCGCAAAATCTCAAAATTTAATCAACATTTTTGAAAAATTGGAAGCCTAGAATTTAAGTCGAGTGACAACCTATCATGTCACCCAAATTCGTTTCATTCCCTGCACTCTTTATTTCGTGATGCTGGAACAAATTTTCAGCATTTTAAAACGATTTTCAAAAAATCTCAAAATGTAGCAAAATATTTTTAAAATTCAACGCCTATAAATTAAGATTAGCAACTACATATTCTGTCACCCAAATTCGTTTCATTCCCTGCACTCTTTATTTCGTGATGCTGGAACAAATTTTCAGCATTTTAAAACGATTTTCAAAAAATCTCAAAATGTAGCAAAATATTTTTAAAATTCAACGCCTATAAATTAAGATTAGCAACTACATATTCTATCACTCAATTTCGTATCATTCGTATGAGTCGTTATTACGTGATGTTTGAAGAAATATAAACGTATTTTGAGAGAATTTTCACAAAATCTAATAAAAATGTTTAAAAAATTGGACTCCTATAGTTTATGTTGAGCAACCATCTATCGTGTGACCGAATTTCATATCATTCGCTTTAGTCGTTATTACGTAATACGGGAACAAAGATTCACTCAGTTTTAAACGATTTTCACAAAATCTCGAAATCTGATGGATTTTTTTTAATTAGATGCTTATAGTTTAAGGTGAGTGACCACCTATTATTTCACCCAATATCATTTTTTCACCTTTGCAGTTATTACGTGATGTGCGAACACAAATTTACGCAGTTTGAAATGATTTTCGCAAAATTTCAAAATCTAATCAAGATTTTTTTTTAATTCGACGCCTATGTTTTAAGTTGAGTGACCACCTATCATGTCACTCAATTTCATATCATTCGCTTCAGTCGTTTTTACGTGATGCTTGAACACAAATTTACGCAGTTTAAAAGGATTTTTGCAAAATCTCAAAATCCAATCAGATTTTTTTAAAAATTGAATACCTATGTTTTAAGTTGAGTGACCACCTATCATGACACCCAATTTCATATCATTCGCTTAAGTCGTTTTTGCGTGATGCTCGAACACAAATTTACGCAGTTTGAAACGATTTTCACAAAATGTGAAAATCTAATCAAGATTTTTTAAAAATTCGACGCCTATGTTTTAAGTTGAGTGACCACCTATCATGACACCCAATTTCATATCATTCGCATCAGTCGTTTTTACGTGATGCTTAAACAAAAAAAGCGTCACGGACAGAATGACAGAATGACAGAAGGACAGAATGACAGAATGACAGACAGACAAACTTTTTTTTGAGGGTCGCATCGGAATCCCGGGTGCTTGAAACGGATAGAAATCGCAAAATTTTTTAATTCAAAGAAATGTACAGACAAAAGTCTAATTTTATTTATATAGATTTATGGGATTGTACACAGTGAGTATTATAATTTGTTTCAACGCAGTTTGTGCTATGCACAAAAAGGTCTATATCTTATCTATATAAATAAAATTAGACTTTTGTCTGTACATTTCTTTGAATTAAAAAATTTTGCGATTTCTATCCGTTTCAAGCACCAGGGAACCCGATGCGACCCTCAAAAAAAAGTTTGTCTGTCTGTCATTCTGTCATTCTGTCATTCTGTCCGTGACGCTTTTTTTTGCTTAAGCATCACGTAAAAACGACTGAAGCGAATGATATGAAATTGGGTGTCATGATAGGTGGTCACTCAACTTAAAACATAGGCGTCGAAATTTTAAAAAATCTTGATTAGATTTTCAGATTTTGCGAAAATCGTTTCAAACTGCGTAAATTTGTGTTCAAGCATCACGTAAAAACGACTGAAGCGAATGATATGAAATTGGGTTTCATGATAGGTGGTCACTCAACTTAAAACATAGGCGTCCAATTTTTAAAAAATCTTGATTAGATTTTCAGATTTTGCGAAAATCGTTTCAAACTGCGTAAATTTGTGTTCAAGCATCACGCAAAAACGACTGAAGCGAATGATATGAAATTGGGTGTCATGATAGGTGGTCACTCAACTTAAAACACAGGCGTCCTATTTTTAAAAAATCCTGATTGGATTTTGAGATTTTGCGAAAATCCTTTCAAACTGCGTAAATTTGTGTTCAAGCATCACGTAAAAACGACTGAAGCGAATGATATGAAATTGAGTGACATGATAGGTGGTCACTCAACTTAAAACATAGGCGTCGAATTTTTAAAAAATCTTGATAGATTTTCAGATTTTGCGAAAATCGTTTCAAACTGCGTAAATTTGTGTTCGCACATCACGTAATAACTGCAAAGGTGAAAAAATGATATTTGGTGAAAGGATAGGTGGTCACTCACCTTAAACTATAAGCATCTAATTAAAAAAAAATCCATCAGATTTCGAGATTTTGTGAAAATCGTTTAAAACTGAGTGAATCTTTGTTCCCGTATTACGTAATAACAACTAAAGCAAATGATATAAAATTTGGTCACACGATAGATGGTTGCTCAACATAAACTATAGGAGTCCAATTTTGTAAACATTTTTATTAGATTTTGAGATTTTGTGAAAATTTTCTCAAAATATGTTTATATTTCTTCAAACATCACGTAATAACGACTAATACGGATGATACGAAATTGAGTGATATGATAGGTAGTTACTAATCTTAATTTATAGGCGTTGAATTTTAAAAATATTTTGCTTACATTTTGAGATTTTTCGAAAATCGTTTTAAAATGCTGAAAATTTGTTCCAGCATCACGAAATAAAGACTGTAGGGAATGAAACGAATTTGGGTGACATGATAGGTTGTCACTCAACTTAAATTCTAGGCTTCCAATTTTTCAAAAATGTTGATTAAATTTTGAGATTTTGCG
>JAWZYV010009896.1:0-262825 GCA_038373885.1 Cheiracanthium punctorium | reverse complement strand
TTGTGTTGTGCATAAATTTTCAAAATTTCAAAATCAGGGCATTGCTACTGCAACAGTTCCAGAAATAAAGATGAACGATTAAACTATCCTGAACATAAGGCCCCGCCAAGAGCGAGTGGATAAGACCCTCAAGATGGTAGACGGCTTAAGCTTGATGGTCCCGGGCTCGGGCCTCATCGCTCGGCTGTCGTTCTAACAGTCTGGAGTTTTGGTCGGTTTTCTCTAGCTGTAACTAACGTGAATTCGCGTTAAAATCCCTTAGAAAGTTCTCCTACCGAGGAAAGTTTCCGCCTAGGCAGATCGCCCATGCGTAGCCATAGCAACCACAACCTGAGTATTTGTTCTTTATAATCATCAAGTTTCCTGAAATACGACCTATTTTACTCTTTAAATCTTGAAACTTAAAAATAAACTCGGCTGTTCGAGCATCGTCAGGGGGAGACACCCCCCCTGAACCCCCTAATGTTCTAGTTCCATTATTGCCATATTAAAACGATATTAATTGACTATGTTATTTTATCACTCATCTTTCGTGTATTTCGCCTGGTAACCCTAAGATGAAATGTTTATGATTGTAACCTATTTATAGAAAAATGTATGTGATGCATATTCTACAGCTTACGAAATATTGTAACGATAGAATAAGCTGTTGTGAACTAATAGTATTTAAATATATGTAAAAGATGCATGTGATGCGTATTCTAGAGCTTACGAAATATTGCAACAATAGATTAAGCTGTTGTGAACTAATAGTATTTAAATATATGTAAAATTATGTCGCATTTTTGGGACCCATTCTTCGGACAATTTTCAGTAAAGGGGTTGAGAGATAAAACGACATAGTCATTAAAAAATGAAATAAAAAAGAGCTTAAACTCAAATAATGCACTAAACGAAATAGTTAAAGCAAAACCTGAAAAAAGAGATCACACACATCTTAATTTAAAAGCAGTTTTAAAATACGAAACTTTTTTTTTTCCTTAAAACTACTGAACTACTTTTAAACAAAGCTGTTGAACGTGATTTCCGATACACAATTTATAAAAATAAAAGTTCTAAAAAACTTTTTTAAATGAGCATTCACTCTTGTTCGTTAAAATCCTCCAATAGAACACGCACAAAAAGCAAAGTTTCAAATTTCACGATGAGAGAAAGAAAAAAACAAAAAAACATGGAAAAAGTCTGTTATAGTCAAAATAACAGAGAAAAAGAAAAATCGATTCAGAGACTTTCAACTTCAACCGGTATTTCAAAATCGATTCCGCTCATAGGTAATCGATTTCTACTTACTGGTCGATAAATTCGCAATCAATCTTTGTCAAAGTGATCCCCGGTCATTCGCTCCCTAACTAGATATATATAACAGACTTGTTAAGTTAAGTTAAAAGAACACTGCTAATTGTGGGGTTGTAAAGGACAGTGCATTTTTTTTCTCTTCCCTACCAATTTCCTTCGATTTAATTTATCTAACAAGACGTGGTCCTTGTATTCATGTTAATTAAAGACGGAATTCGGGGAATTTAACGATCGAAAATTTTCTCCGGTGAAAATGATCGCGAGCTATTTATTCACTTCAGTTCCTTTTTGCATTTCCGAATGAAATCGTCTGCGGGTTTTGTTCTTTAAGTTTTTAATTGAGATGGAAGAGACTGGCAGGAAGGGAGGAAAAAATGATATCTTTTAAGACATTTTAATGTATGCGTTTTTTTTCTTTATTTTAGCGCTGCATAAATAACCAGCTGTCTGGAAATGATAGCTGAATTTAAATGAATAACCATGTCAAGTGACTTGAGTAAAAGGAATATTTTAAGTAAGGTACTTTATAGAAAGTTTTTTTTTTTAGCACAAGAGTGCTATTTCTTTCACTGCAGTAATTTCTGTCGACATAATTTGTGCACATATTTTTGGGGACGTCGGCACGTTTTCGTTGCATTTTACAATAGGGTTGACTGATAGCGGGAGAAAAGTGGAGTAAAATGTTAAAAGTCTCCAAGGTTCGGAACTTTTGATGATTTATCGCCAAGTTTGGCGCCTAAAAAAACTCCCCAAACATAGAAACCTGCTGTAGGGATGGAAACGAGACGGAAAATAGGCGTCTCGTAAAACAGCCTAAAAGGTTTGTCTCGTCTCGCAAAATCCCTATATCGTAATGTTAAAAATGTTTGTCTGGTCTCGTAAAAAAGCTGTAAATCTGTCTCGTCTCGCATCCATCCTTAACCTGCTGAATGTAGCTTGGAAATATCTTCCGTATTTGGCTAGAATCAGGCCCCCAAAATGTTGCTTGCTGACACTTTTCAAAAGAAAATATACTCAATTGAGGTAAAGTGACAATATAGCTGACAGTGTTTTGCCCATCAATTTAAAGTTTCATTTTCCTAGGTTGCGTGTCGGGTATTATGGAATACTATCTAATATTCTAATGGATTTCATATCAACAACTAAAGAGCCGGAAAAAGAACACACTGAATGTATCTACTGTAACGAAAAATTCTTCAAAGATCAATGAGTTGAAATTTGGATTCAATGCTTCAGATTTTCTCTGTGGGCTTACCTTGACTGTACCGGAGCAGAGAAAAAAGCTTATGTCTGCGACTTATCTAAATAGAGACTCGAAGCAGAAATGACTGGAGCATAGTCTTAAAAATATGATTCATAGTTAAAAATAACTTTTAAAGTATAGTTAGTTTTTCAATTGTTTAAACCACCTATTCCATATTACCCGACTATTCCCTATTATACTCCATCCGTAACTTTTAAAAAAAATAATTTTTGCTATAACAACAAAATCAGTAGTGTTTTCTTTACAGGTGACATTTCATCACAATTAGTTATAGTACGTACTCATGATGATTTTCGGTATTTTATTCAAAAACCTGTACAGTTAAAAATGTAAATGGTATTCCACAATACCCTCCTCTCCTTTACTATTATGATTCTTAAAAATTATTCTAAACCTTTTTTGTGTACATTTTTTTTTTCACCTATTTTGCGAATTATCCGCGGAACTCGCTTATCCGTGTTTATGGCTCCACCGTATTCCACTGATAATCAGGACTTGACTTTACCTAGAATCCATAGGAATTGGATAGAAAACTTTTGTGTACAGTACCCCTTCAAAACATGTTGTGCATATTAATATCAGTGGCGTATCCTCTTTGATAGTTAAACTGGCTGAAAAGATCGATGAATATCAGTCTTCTTAACCCTTTAACGCGCAGTGATCCCGCTCAGGAAACACCAAACACTAACGTTTTGACTGTTGCCAGTCACGAAGAAACGATTTGATTTCTATAAAAATAGTTGCGGGTGACCTAGCTCCACGAGAATCCTTTACTTTTTAGCACGTCATTTCCCGTAAAAAAATGCTCACGATTATTATTAACAGCACTGACATCTGCTAAAAAATGGAAGAATGCGAGAACAGTTGGAGAGATTGTCCAATGCTGAAAAAAGGGCAGCCGTTGCCATCGCTCGACTTAACTACCAGCAGGATGGCGGACGATCAAAACGTTCATCGCCTGCCACAGATCTAGAGACCCTTTTTTTTGACGACAGCTGGCTGTGCCGCCACAGCCAGCTGCGTCAAAAAAAGGGTCTCTAGATCTCTGGCAGGCGATGAACGTTTTGATCGTCCGCCATCTTGCTGGTAGTTAAGTCGAGCGATGGCAACGGCTGCCCTTTTTTCAGCATTGGGAAAGGGTTGCGCCTTAAAGGGTTAACAGTATTAGCCTAATTACCGGGATACCTTTCAATCATTCTATTGAGAGTAAACCAGATCTCATAAAAGAGAAGAAAAATTCCTTTTTTTGGAAACCACCATAACCCACAGGCAATCAATGTAAAAGGTTTTTCATTAAGAGTGGTGCAATTTAAAAATTAAAAAAAAACACATAAATTATTCATTGAGCTACAATTTTTTGAAAGCTTACATTATGACATTAAGTATGAAAAGTAATATCGTTCATGTAAGCACCACGACTTCTCTGTACATACTGCATTCCGTCAAGCCATTTTTCCATCACTCTTTCACATAAATTGAGTATTATTTCACGAATAACACGTCCAATATTGGTTTTTAATTGCTCAATTGTTATTGGATTATCAGCATAAACTTGTGACTTAACATATCCCCTAAGAAAGAAATCATAAGGTGTTAAATCACAAGAACTTAATATGATGTCGTACATGAATTCTTCTCGAATTTCTCTCAGTATTCACATTACGGACACTGATTTTGATAAGACAATTTAATAATTTCGAAACGTTGTTCAAGGGTGTATCTTTCCATGATTAAATGGCATAGCATACTAAACACAAAGGACACAAGAAATGCCAAAAAAGTATAAGCAGTGTTGCCATTCTAACCATTTAAAACTTGTATCATCCCTATTGGAAAACCCTTTATGTGTCTGTTAAGTAAAGCCAGTACTGCATGACTTTGCTTTTCCATCTGCTGTGACATTTTGCCACTGTTTTGTACAAAGCAACTGAATGACAAATAATTTGAAAACACTTACGTACAGATGCAGTTATCGCATAAAGAAGGGGATCACACTTACCTAAAATAAAAAAATAAAAAAGAATTAGATTCTGAAAATGAGAATTTTTGCACACATATCACATACTCAAAAAAGTAACAATATATAAATCAATAATTCCACTGCACTGTCCATAATTTCCGATTCCATCAAAGATTGAAATCATCAAAGATCGAATTCCATCAATAGACTGAAGAACGTAAAGTAGGTATAAACACTTTTCATTGCGGTTAAAAAATAAAGCAAAGTAAATACTATGTGAATCTTACGTAAGAGGTAATGTTCAAAATTATACATTTCTGTTCTATTGGAAAGCGTTCTATAAGTGTATTTTGCATGATTTATCTTTCTTTTAAACCGTAATGTTAATTGTTCTTGTGAGCTTTTAGATTAACCCTTGTTAATCTTAAAATAATGGATTAGTTACATCATTCCACATTGAGACTACTGGAAAGATTTTCTTTTTTTTCCATTTTTACCAGCTTTTGTCTTTAAATTCAAAAATCGTAGTCTGTACCTAGCTAAGAAACAACGTCGGTGTGAGAAGAGATTGAAGAATTTTTTTTTTTTTTTTTACTTTCCGAACATGTACCATGTAAGGAAAGTATTGTAATCATGAAAAAATTCGAATTCGAGATTTTGGTGTATTTACATGTTTTGAGGTCTTCTGAATTCATTTATGCTATTTTTACGAGATGTATGTATGTATGTGTGTATGTGTGTGTGTGTGTATGTGTGTTTGTGTGTATGTGAGTGAACACGATAGCTCCTGAACGGGGCATGCGATTGAGCTCAAATTGGGTATATATGTTATAAACCACCGTCGCAAGACCGGTATTGATTTTGGTGTGTATAGGACTCATAGTTTTTCTACAGGGCTACGACAAAGATTTCTTTTACATTATGGCCTATAGGGAGAAATTCTTGAAAATGCGCTAGCGTTTAAACGGTACTTTCGACTGAGCTCCAAAAGTGTATATATGTTATAAACCACCGTCGCAAGACCTGTATTGATTTTGATGTGTAAAGGACTTATAGTTTTTCTACAGGGCTACGACAAAGATTTCTTTTACATTATGGCCTATGGGGGGGAATTCTGGAAAGTGCGCTAGCGTTTAAACGGTACATTCCATCGAGCTCAAATTGGGTGTACATGTTATAAACCACCATCGCAAGACCGGTATTGATTTTGGTGTGTATAGGACTCATAGTTTTTCTACAGGGCTACGACAAAGATTTCTTTTACATTATGGCCTATGGGGAGAAATTCTTGAAAATGCGCTAGCGTTTAAACGGTACATTCAATTGAGCTTCAATTTGGTATATATATTTGAATTATTCATCGATTAAAATTTATTTAAATTCTTGGTAATGATCTTAATCGTAAGTGTTCGGAAAGTCGAGTGGAGTCACTCCAGATTTTTTAAGTTTGTATTAAGACATCGGTCTCCAACTTCAGTGTATATGCCTTACTTCTCACAACCCATATTTTGATTGACACAGGTCTTTTTACAACTTAGAATCGTAATTGTGAAAAATTTCGGTACACATTTTGACGGCCATCTTTACTCACATTTTGATGGCCATCTTTAAGTTTACTTTGACAAATTTATGCGTAATGCTTTTTGGTACCAGGGATGATAGATTGGCTTCATTTAAGGGAAAATTTGTGGCAATTCAAGTAAAACCATTGATTCATTGGTGGAAGGGTCCCGCAGTGGTCTAGTCACTAAACTCCGTTCCCGTAAGAACACGGAAAGTGAAGCAGCTTGGCAAGCACTGGCTGGCAAACACTGGACAAGCAAAAGGCTTACCAGTGCTTCCGAGGGTGAACTCCTCTCACGGCTGGATTGCTGTGGGACCGTGTACCGTAATGGGAGCTGGTGCATGTAAAATCCGTCGTGGCTCCAATGTCCTTCATGTTCAAAAGATAAGCTCTGGGGGGTGCCGATTTCAGGAGGTGGTTGGTCCCTCATCAGGAGTTGGTTCAAAATTAGCGACCAACAGGCATATGTTCAATCCCCTCGGATGCAATGGCACCTATTTCCATGGATAGTGAATCGTCTATCTATGGACACCGGAACAACAACAACAGCAGCATTGGTGGAAGAGTGAAATCATACCCAAGGTGCAGAGTTGCCAGACTGGCCTTTTTCTAAAAGTCAAATTTATCAAATTTAGCCTAAAAAAACAGTCTGGCAACCCTGATCCGAACATAAGTTTGTATGTTCCATTCATTTTGAATAGTTCGAGTGTCATTCAGTATGTGTACTACATATATCGCACATTACTCAAAAACTACTAGTTGATTAGTCGTAGAATATTCAATTTTGGATTTAGGACTGAAGTAACATGGAATTCTGCTCCTCTGTTTTTGATTGCAATGACTTCTTAAATTTAGTTTAAATTTGAGTTTAGTTGGACTGGATACTTTATTTACTGGCTCACCCAAAAATCTTTCAATACATCATCGTCTATGGTCAGTCACTGTTTAGATCTTGCTACAACTGTCACCAAGTTTGGCAACTTTTGTTAAAATATCGTCAAGTTTCGAGACAAATCTAAGTTTCGAAACTGCACCTACTCTCACAATGTCTCTTATATCTGACGAAAAATAGCCAAACCTTATTAAAATTGAAGAATTTTTCTCTCTCACTTTAGAATGTAAAAAGTTTAAAGTTTATCATAAGTTTGTATAATTTAATGCACCTTTTTCCAACCAGTAGGGCGCGATTAAACCGGTAAATAGTAAGTGATAATGCATGTTTTAAAAAATCATCTTATTTATTGCTATGGGTGTTTCACCTGAAGAGCAATTGTCACCACAGGACTTAAGGAAAAACTTTAAAAACAGGAGGTTTTGGGGTTTAAGGATTCATGTCGCACCATCTTTATTCATTTAATGGAAACAATTGGTAGTTTTAATCTTATAAGATCTCTGAAAAACTTTAGAAATAAGATTAAAACTAAAATTGAAATAAGTACTAGAGAGGAGTGCAACTTGATTTTTTTAAATGAAATTTGGTTGAAGCATGCTAAAACTCCTGAAATTCTTTGAATTGCAGTCTGAAATCTCATCTTTATTTTATTATTTTTTTTTTAAGGAAACTGATCGAATAACTTTATGTACATAAAACATCGTAACATAGCTAAGAAACATCATAAATTTTCTAATAGATATTCTACTGTAATTTTTTTAATATAAGAATTCATATACGTTAGTGATTCTAAGCGATTACGAGTTTGAAAATTATGAAATTTATAAAAGTACAATATAGAAAACTTTTGGTCCCAAAATATACTTAAATGCATAGCGAAGTGATCCAAATTTATTTTTCAGTTCAGTTTGATAGAAATTATTTTACTCTGCCGATTATGAATTTATGTCTAAAAAACGTTTTTTTTTCTTTTTATGAAAACTGACTAGTTCTTCAAATTTAAAATTTAAAATTTACAGTATTCCATGTATAGTTTCCGAGTAAATATTCTGAAAATTTTCATACTTCTAGCATTGTAAGTTTATTTCTAATATGGAATGAACGTTATCCAAATAGCGGACTTTTTCGAAAAAATACCAAGTTAAATAATCTTTTTAAAAAAAATTAAGTAACTTTTCAAATTTGAAATTTATTTCTGTTCACAGTAGGGTTTCTAAGGAAACAGTCTAAAAATTTTCATAGTTCTGGCATTGCCAGTTATTTCTGATCTTCACTGAAAAGTTCATCAAAAACATCTTTCTCTGAAAAAATGTCAAGTTTAACAATTTAAAAAAATTAAATAGCTTTTCAAACTTTGGCTGAATGTCAGTTCACAATTTAGTTTTCGAGGAAACATTTCGAAAATTTCATACTCATGATATCGTAAGTTTGTTTCTAAGCGTGAGCGGAAGTGAAGAAAATAAATAATTCACTGAAAAAGTATCAATACATATTTTAATAATATTTTTAAAAAAGTAATAAATTTTCAAACTTTAGCTCAATGCCAGTTCACAGTATAGTTTCAGAGGAAACATTCTGAAAATTCTCATATTTATGGGATTATAAGTTCATGTTCTGAGGGAAAGTCAACCGAAACTCTCCGTTTTCAGCGATAGGAGCCTTAATTTTACTGCGAAACATATCTATTTTCGCTTCAAATGCTTATTCAAACTTTACCGATAGTATTATCTTGTAGATAAGGAGATTCAATGGTCATAGTCTCTTTCTATGCTTAGAAGTCTGTGTGTGTGTGTGGGTCTATCGTGTGTGTGTCTGTCGGCGGCGTTACGGACAAACGGCTACACTTAGAAACACCAAATTTGGTACTCGGGAAGATGTAAACATGAAGTTGTCCATCTCGAAGCGATTTTTTCAAAATTCGATCTAGAATTTTTTTTATTTTATGTTTTATGCGATTTTTGGCATTTTTTCTCACCTAATTCGTAATGACGGTGGAATTTACACTCGCAGCAAAACGGCATTTATATCATCGGATAGAGGAGAAAATTTTCTTTTAAAAACAGTTTTTTCTGAATAGAAAACATTATTTACCGATTTTTAGGAATTTTTTTACTAAGCATCTGTTTCGGCAAATTTTTTTCGTAAAATAATTTTTAAACTGTCACATCTTGAATTCTATCCTTCATAACTTTTTGATATTTTGACAGATCGCGAAACTTTCTTTTCTCCCTCCTTTAAAATAAAAAAAAACATTATGTAAATTAGGTGATTTTTTACGAATTTTAATGTAACCTAATGTTTAGAATTTAATAGCATCAACGCGGAGAGTTTTACGGGATTACATTAATTGATCATGGGACGTGATAATTTTGTTGCGTTGCCACAAAAAGGATTTGAAAAAAGGCTTTTTTCAACCAATCGAGTTTTTAAATGGGATATCAGAATTTCAATTCGCAAATGAGGATCTATGATGAAGAGCGGTTGCGCATCTATTTTAAAATAAACGGTTGTCCATTTCATGTAGTGTCCGAGGTATTTAATGCTACAACTTGAACCCAAAAAACAGTACACATTTTGAAAGTCACTAGTTCTCTGCAAACCGCTAAGCTTTTCACTTTTCTGATCGCGAATGACACTGACGTAGTTTTTTTGAGTCATTATATTGCAATGATGCCAGGTTAGTACTCATGATGCAAACTTTACGTCATAAGTCAAATAATTTTGCTTTTATTTTAGATTTCACATCACTGGAATTAATTGGAATTACACATGTAAGGAAAATTTTCGTTTCCTACCGTGCGAAAAACGGGCACGCAGCTAGTTGAAGAATAAAAGAACTGTATTTATGTTTAAGAATGTGAGGGGGTGCCCAGAGGCGGCCTCTGCAAACGTAAAAGAGGCGTTCCCTTTTATGCTTTATGTCAAATTTTTCTAAGTTTTTGAGTTCAAAATGGCTCCCCGATGCGATGCTTGTCTTGCTTACCGTGTCGAGCTACCCCTGGTGGTGCCACAATAATATATCTTTCGTTGGGGTAGCACACTGTTAAAAGGTTGGGAACCGCTGGTTTAATGGACGTACAAGAAAGTTATGCGGTGTCTACATTAGGTTTTCCTTTATGGTCCATCGAAGGTAGAAAAAAATAAAATCATCTCATATACATACATATTTTATTTTGACAACCTTAAACGAATGAGTGATAAATCACTACATAAATTGCACAAAATGAATTCCACCCGAAGAGATAGATGTGCCCACGCTAAAGAAAACATATTTAAAAGCGATTACCCCAATCCTCCGCAAAATGTTCACCTCTTCCAAATGTGAACACGTAATAATCGCTGACAATGCATGGCAATGGCGTCGACAGAAACACCGTGTCAAAAATTAATCAATACCGTATCATTAGGGTTAATTACGGCGTGAAATCCCGTTTTGTCGCCTTTTCTTCGTTTTTTGCTCGGTAGCGGGCACAGGTACAAGATAGTCAGCTCCTAACAGCAGCCCACCCTAATTAGTATCCGTAATAATAAAATAGGGACACTGAGCTATTGACGAGGGGTGTAATTGTCTCGGGTATTTGCATACGCAGTGGCCATGTTTGGTCATGGAACAAGAATATGCGAAATTACTAATGCACGAGGTGGCCAAACATGTTCCCTGCCGGTGGTTTTGCAAAGATGTGAAACAAAATGTCAACAAAAATTTGAATTGCTTTAGCATGCACAATCGTTTTTGCGTATTAGCTGGCTGAGTGTCGGGCAACATCAGGGAGTGTTGCTACGGAAGTTGCTTGTATCATATCAGAGTACGGTGATAGCAAGTATACAGTCGAAACCGTACACGCTTAAATCTATTGAGTAAAATAATAATCAAACGGAGTATATTTTTACTCAATCATTGACTTCAAACAGCCATTCTCCCGATTGAGTAAAATTTGCTCAATTAATCGACAAATATCAATGGAGCGAAAAATTCTCAATTTTTGAGCATTCTACAACAGCTCCATTTAGGCTAAATAATAATCAAAAATGAGGAGTGTCTGTCCGTTTTTGATTAATATAACTGTACTCAATTATGATTATTATTTAAGCTATAGAATGAGCGTTTTTACAAAATCAGTGATTTTTTAATTAATATATCTGTACTCAATTAATATTATTATTTTAAGCTAGAAAAATGGTGTCTTATGAAAATTTGCTGTTTTTGATTTATATATTGAATGATTCGTTTTCTTCATTTTTTATTATCAGAGCTGTAATCTATGATTATAAGCCCGAGAAAATAAATTTTAAATCAAGACAAATACATTACATATATCTTAATACACCATAAAAAAGTATTTTTTTAATAAATAGAATATAATTTCACTATAGTCTCTAGTTATAAAACGAATTCACAGTACAGTCAGAATACACAAATGCAATCATGGTTAAACCAGCTGTAAGATTTAATTAAAGCAGCAACCCAATTTATTTACATGAAAAAGGTAAAATAGTAATTACTCACTTGACTGAAGATATCATAACTTCATTTATTTTACAAGAGCGACGAGATTTTTATTATCCAATCGTAAGAAACTATGTCCATTAAAACAAAATTTTTACCGAAAGCATCCTCTCCACATTTAGGTTGAATTTATTTCACAACTCTGAATATGAAAAAGATGTATTTGGTATTCGGATATAAAATAAAATTATCACCATTCTAAAGTATCATCGTGTATCCTCTTCAGGAACTCTTTTAATTCATATTTTGATAACGACATGTTTGCTCTTCGATGCTCGCCGCAACAAAGAATATAAATAACCACTGCGTAAGCCATACGATTCCCGCGTTGTGTTGTCTGTGGTGACTGTACCGTTTTCCGTTAGAACCAGAGCGTTGGTCACGTGAAAGTAATAGGATACCTTACTACGCATCTTTCGTGGGGGAGAGACAGAATTCTCAAATAGACAAGATTTTAGTGAAAAATGGAGTATAATAGAAACTAGCGAATCCTGAGCATTGAGGGGAATTGAGGATATAACAAATTATTGTCTTTAATGAGTATTTTTTAGCGTAAAAGGATTTAAATCAGCCGATAAGAAATTTAATCAATAAAGGAGTGTTAGTTTTAATCAATAGATTTAAGCGTGTATAAGTGCACATCTCTTACGTGCATAAACCTCTTAAGTGCACAAGATATGAAAACCGCAAACTCCTCTCTTGTGCATCTAATGTTTTGTTAACCCGCATAAGCACACACCTCATAAGTACATAAACCGCTACAGTACACATTTTTCACATTTAAAAAATTGTTTTTTTTTAAAGGAAATTTGACCACATAAGTGCACATACATCCAAAAACAAACCAAAAAGAAAGAAATTGCAGCTTATCTGAGAAATATCGGGAAAATTCTCGGTAGTAATGAAGTGATGTCAGCTTTAATGGTTTTGAGTGATTACTGTTCCTCCAATAACTTTGATATGAAAAACATTAATGCATTAAGTGATCAATTTTTTGAGCATACTTCAAGAAATCTTGTACAGAAAAAATTGACAGACTTCTTCAACTGATTATGTAACAATGTATACGTGAGTATGTTTGAATATTTAATAAATTAGCATTATTCTATTTAATTGGTCGATACTTTTGTAATAATCGAACTTAAAATTTTCATTTCTACATTAAACGTTTTTAGGTAGTTAAGCTTAGTAGCTATGCATACTAAGCATCAGGTAGCTCTGTTTTCTACGTAGATATGCGTAATAAACTTTGCTAAGTAATTATTTTTATTCGTAATTATTATACATTAAGTAGTAATTATAAAATTAACAATCAAAAGCAAATACAGATATACATATACATATTTTGTATATATATAACTACTTATGCTTTACATATGTTAATTTAAGTAAGCTCGCATGAGTGCACAAACCGTCTAAGTACACATAATTTTGTTGCCACATTGATGTGCACTTATGCGGTTTCTACTGTACTGCAACATGTATACTATTTTACGTCAGTTAATAAGCCTTAAGCAATGTTTAAATACATTTATTAACACTTTCCAACAAGGTTTAAAAGTGTTTATGATTTCGGTTTGTCTGTCGGTCCGTCCGTCCTGGATCTAACTTCCATCAATATGCATAGATTTCTACGAAATTCACATATGTTGTTTCTTTATACCGTACCATGTGCCTATTAAAGATGGTGCAAGTAGCATTTAGAGATATTTGGCTGCTTGAATGAAACAAAATTGATATATGTTATTAAGGATTACAAGATAAAGCTCTCCATCGAAAATAGTGTCTGTATCATTAATAGTTCTTCTACAGGAGCACTGAAAATAATTCAAATACAATACGTTCAATGACAGTTTAGAGAGAGGCGTTCATTTAAAGCACAATACTATCTTATTATCTAATAATAACTAATAATTCCTTCAAAACTTGCTCCAAAAGTCTCCAACGTCGGCGACTTTTGCGATAAATCACCAAATACGGTGAGAAAAAATTCTTTCAAAAACTGAACCCAACTTCTCGGTATTTTCAGTATTTGGCTGGAAATGAAAATAATACTTAAGTAATATCAAGATATGATGATTTCAATCGGAATCTTGAAAATTCATTTACTCACTTTCTAATGAACCGATTGAGTGCGTTGTGTTGTCTTTAGGGCAAAACTACACAAAGGCTATCTGCTCAGGAGATGTGTGTGTGTGTGTCTGTGCGTGCGCGCGCGCCAGTATGTTGGAAAGTGTTTTATAATCGATATGCTTGGCATGATTTATCTTTCTTGTTGAATTATATTACGCTGTTTACAAGAAGATACGGAATAAGGAAGGCATGAGACCTTTTAGACGAGATTCAGTCAAGATCCGAGAAATCGAAAAAAAAAAAAAAAAATCGCCGAGAATTCGAATACAAGGTGCGTTTGAACTGTCAGGAGAATGTTCCCATATTTTAAAAACTGCACTGATTAGGATGTCGCGCTCATGCACATCCACTGAGAAACATAGAAACTACTGTAATAAGGAATAAGGAAGACATGAGACCTTTTAGATGAGATTCAGTCGAGACCCGAGACATCGAAAAAAAAAAAAAATCGCTGAGAATCCGAATACAAGGTGCGTTTGAACTGTCAGGAGAATGTTCCCATATTTTAAAAAGTGCACTGATTAGGAAGTTGCGCTCATGCACACCCAGTGAGAAACACAGAAACTAATGTAATAAGGAACAAGGAAGACATGAGACCTTTTAGATGAGGTTCAGTCGAGACCCGAGAAATCGAAAAAAAAAAAAAAAAAAAAAAAAAACAATCGCCGAGGATTCGAATACAAGGTGCGTTTGAACTGTCAGGAGAATGTTCCCATATTTTAAAAACTGCACTGATTAGGATGTCGCGCTCATGCACATCCACTGAGAAACATAGAAACTACTGTAATAAGGAATAAGGAAGACATGAGACCTTTTAGATGAGATTCAGTCGAGACCCGAGACATCGAAAAAAAAAAAAATCGCTGAGAATCCGAATACAAGGTGCGTTTGAACTGTCAGGAGAATGTTCCCATATTTTAAAAAGTGCACTGATTAGGAAGTTGCGCTCATGCACACCCAGTGAGAAACACAGAAACTAATGTAATAAGGAACAAGGAAGACATGAGACCTTTTAGATGAGGTTCAGTCGAGACCCGAGAAATCGAAAAAAAAAAAAAAAAAAAAAAAAACAATCGCCGAGGATTCGAATACAAGGTGCGTTTGAACTGTCAGGAGAATGTTCCCATATTTTAAAAAGTGCACTGATTAGGATGTTGCGCTCATGCACATCCACTGAGAAACATAGAAACTACTGTAATAAGGAATAAGGAAGACATGAGACCTTTTAGATGAGATTCAGTCGAGACCCGAGACATCGAAAAAAAAAAAAAATCGCTGAGAATCCGAATACAAGGTGCGTTTGAACTGTCAGGAGAATGTTCCCATATTTTAAAAAGTGCACTGATTAGGAAGTTGCGCTCATGCACACCCAGTGAGAAACACAGAAACTAATGTAATAAGGAACAAGGAAGACATGAGACCTTTTAGATGAGGTTCAGTCGAGACCCGAGAAATCGAAAAAAAAAAAAAAAAAAAAAAAAAACAATCGCCGAGGATTCGAATACAAGGTGCGTTTGAACTGTCAGGAGAATGTTCCCATATTTTAAAAACTGCACTGATTAGGATGTTGCGCTCATGCACAGCCAGTGAGAAACATAGAAACTAATGTAATAAGGAATAAGGAAGACATGAGACCTTTTAGATGAGATTCAGTCGAGACCCGAGAAATCGAAAAAAAAAAAACAATCGCCGAGGATTCGAATACAAGGGGTGCGTTTGAAAAGTCAGGAGAATGTTCCCATATTTTAAAAACTGCACTGATTAGGATGTTGCGCTCATGCACACCCAGTCAGAAACATAGAAACTAATGTAATTAGGAATAAGGAAAACATGAGACCTTTTAGATGAGATTCAGTCGAGACCCGAGAAATCGAAAAAAAAAAAAAAAAAAAAAAAAAAAAAAACAATCCCCGAGGATTCGAATACAAGGTGCGTTTGAACTGTCAGGAGAATGTTCCCATATTTTAAAAACTGCACTGATTAGGATGTTGCGCTCATGCACACCCAGTGAGAAACATAGAAACTAATGTCCCCAGCATCCAAACCAAGATACTTAAGCAGAAGCACCCGATATGACAAGTTCAACACAGCCAATGCGAGAAGACGTGTTATTACGAATTGGAGCAACACTTGCATAGCAAGTTTTGCCTAAAAAATAGGCAAAACTGCGACAGACACTCGTGAAATGTTAAAGTGCATTTTTAGCGATTTAAATACTTAAAGAGACTAACGAAGCCGTCAAAGATGAGCCTCTTGATCCAGATTTTGAGTACTCTCCCTATTCTCCAGATGTTCCACCTGCAGACTTGTTGTTCCTCACCACAAGTTTTGAAAGGCTTTCGTTCTCCGACAGCATGCGGAAACGATGACAAATTGAATAATTTGTGACGATGGTACTCCGATCGACTCCAAAAGAAGCGCTTGCTGACCGTTTTCAGCATCTATATACAACAGATGTCAGATGTATGTTGTAGCTACTGATTCTTATTTTAACCCTCTAACGCGCAGTGTTCCCGCTCTGGGAACACCAAACTCTGACGCTTTGACTGTTGCCAGTCACGAAGACTAGATTTGATTTCTATAAAAATAGTTGCGGGTGACATAGCTCCACGAGAATCCTTTACTTTTTAGCACGTCCTTTCCCGTCAAAAAATGGTCACGATTATTTTTAACAGCACTGACATCTGCTGAAAAATGGAAGAATGCGAGAACAATTGGATAGATTGCCCAATGTTGAAAAAAAAAGCAGCCGTTGCCATCGCTCGACTTAACTACCAGCAAGATGACGGACGATCGAAACATTCATCGCGTGCCACTGATCTAGGGACCCTTTTTCGATGACAGCTGGCTGTGCCGCACAGCCAGCTGCGTTAAAAAAGGGTCTCTAGATGTGTGGTACGCGATGAATGCTTCGATCGTCAGCCATCTTGCTGGTAGTTAAGTAGAGCGATGGCAACGGCTGCCCTTTTTTCAGCATTCGGAAAGGGTTGCGCCTCAAAGGGTTAAATACCAGTAAAGTTATTTTGTTTGTAAGTCTCATTTCCTGTATTTTATGATAACATTTGCCGGACTTTTCGGACACACCTTGTAAAAATCGCAGATGCTATTCGAATGGTAAAAATCGGAAATATTCACTATTCGATTAATCAATTATTGATTTACTTGAACAGTACTAATCGATAACAGAGATCATTCGAACGGCACATCATTACTGTCAGTGTTTACTTCCTTCTCGTATTTCTTTCGAAAAACAGTAGGACAAATTTTGATCTGTCCGTTATTTTTCACGATGGCGCGTAACTTTGATTGCTGAAGTACATTTCAAGATGGCATAACCTACACAAATCAACTTGAATTTTTATTAAAGAAAGGCGAAATCTTACGATGTTCTTGGATGGCAAGGGGGCGGGGAGGGACTATAAAACTTACTGGAGATTAAGCGATCGTCCTTTAGGAGCGGAGAGATTAGACTTAACATGCAAAAGCGGCGATGTAGCGCTAACAAAATTACGCCAATAGGCAAGGAAATAGGCGCACACATCTGGAGCGGTTAAGAATAAATCAGTGCATTAATTTTATGAAACCCAAACAATTAGGAGCAGAAATTTAAAAAGGTTACCAAAACGATGATGAAAATCGCCAAACGTCAAATTGTGAGAGACTGCTAGGCTAGGCAAAAGTAACGGCCTTACCTAAAAGTTAGCAATTGCGAAATGAAATTCTTTACATCTGCGGTCATAAACCACAAAAAAACCGAAATGCTTTGAGCGGATGTGGGGGGGGGGGGCTGTATATAACATGGACCGTGCAAAATACAGAACAGGGGTTATATACGAATGCCAAAAAACAATAAGGGACCTGTGAATCACAACATACATATGCGAAGAAAAGAAACCGAAGAAAAACGGAAGGGGAATTTCCAGTAATCAATTCTAAGCATAATAAATGAAGAGTTACCGTTCACAAGAAAATTAAGAACCTAGGTAATCGCAAAAAGGCCCAAAAAGTCGACATCGGACAAATATTAGTAAGAAAAGATATAATGGCAAGATACCTCCCAAAATTTTAACTTTGGAAAATGATTAGTGATTTTTTTTACATAAAGCTGTACATTTTTACTTTCCGAACATGTACCATGTAAGGAAAGTATTGTAATCATGAAAAAATTCGACTTCGAGATTTTGGTGTTTTTACACGTTTTCAGGGCTTCTGAATCCATTTGTGCTATTTTTACGAGATGTATGTATGTATGTGTGTGTGTATGTGTGTGTGTGTGTGTGTGTGTGTGTGTGTTTGTGTATGTGTGTTTGTGTGTATGTGAGTGAACACGATAGCTCCTGAACGGAGCATTCGATTGAGCTCAAATTGGATATATAGGTCATAAACCACCGTCGCAAGACCGGTATTGATTTTGGTGTGTATAGGACTTACAGTTTTCCTACAGGGCTACGACAAAGATTTCTTTTACATTATGGCCTATGGAGGAAAATTCTGGAAAGTGCGCTAGCGTTTAAACGGTACATTCGATTGAGCTCAAATTGGGTATACATGTTATAAACCACCGTCGCAAGATCTGTATTGATTTTGATGTGTATAGGACTTACAGTTTTTCTACAGGGATAAAATAAAGATTTCTTTTACATTATGGCCTATGGGGGGAATTTCTTGAAAGTGCGCTAGCGTTTAAACGATACATTCGATTGAGCTCAAATTCGGTATACATGTTATAAACCACCATCCTAAGACCGGTATTGATTTAGGTGTGTATAGGACTTATAGTTCTCCTGAAGGGCTACGACAAAACTTTCTTTTATGTTATGGCATAATGGCATATGGGGAGAAATTCTTGAAAGTGCGCAAGCGTTTAAACGGTGCATTCGATTGAGTTTCAATTTGGTATATATGTTTGAATTATTCATCGATTAAAATTTATTTAAGTGCTTGGTAATGGTCTTAATCGTAAGTGTTCGGAAAGTCGAGTGGAGTTACTCCAGATTTTTTTCTATTAGTCTACAACACTAGTGTTTTTCAAATTAAAGAGTTAACAAATACCCTTAAAAAAAGTATAAAAATATTTTAAAACATGACCACGTTCTAAAACAACAAAAGAAAGCAAAAAGACCATTCCGTCGGCATCTCTGACAACAATCACGTGAATTATGCTGTCCAATCGCATTCCGTTTCCGTCTTTTTTATTCTTCTTCTCCCCCCACCGCCCCCCTTTTCCTTACCAAGATTCCAGTACAGTCTCGGTTACAGTCAAGACGGCGCGTTGCGCGGAGAGTTATTGGTGTTGCCAGATTCCCGAAGAGTATCGGAAAACGATTTTCCGAGTGGTTGTGCTTGCTGTCAATGTGGACAAAAAAATAAAAAAAAATAAAAAAGAAGAAATGGTGGTAAGGTGGAGGGGGGGGGGGTCGCAAGGAATTTTTCGATTAGCAGTAGTGACGAATTTCAGACTTGGCAGATTCAATAAAACTGTATAATAAAAAAAAAGGCACTTTTCCGGAAAATTTCTGACAGCGATATTTAGAATGGAACGTGAGTTTTACAAATGTGATTTACAATTGGTTTATATTTAAAATATATGAATGCGGAGTTAAAAAAAAAAAAAAAAAAAAATTCTTAACCTAGTACATTTGATACTTCCCTTGGTTTAAGCGGTTATGGTATCGAAACTTTTAATATGCTTGGAGTGGGCAGCAGGCGCGCAGCCAGGAAAATTTTTCGGGGGGGGGATATGAAATTATATGTGTATAAATAGACGGAATTCCTGCACGGCGTTAATCTTGTGATCACTAATCCAAAAATTTCTGGGGGGGGGATGGGATATATCCCGATATCGACAGCTGGCTGTGCCCGCAGACGACAGCCCGCAGACGACGACTGTGCCCCGACGACAGCTGGCTGTGCCCGCGCACAGTCAGCTGCGTCAAAAGAGGGTCTCTAGATCTGTGGCACGCGATGAACGTTTCGATCGTCCACCATCTTGCTGGTAGTTGAGTCGAGCGATGGCAACGGCTGCCCTTTTTTCAGCATTGGGCAATCGATCCAGCTGTTCTCGCATTCTTCCATTTTTCAGCAGATGTCAGTGCTGTTAAAAATAATCGTGACCATTTTTTTACGGGAAATGACGTACTGAAAAGTAAAGGATTCTCGTGGAGCTATGTCACCCGCAACTATTTTGTATAGAAATCAAATCTATTCTTCGTGACTGGCAACAGTCCAAACGTCAGAGTTTGGTGTTCCCAGAGCGGGAACACTGCGCGTTAAAGGGTTAAGAGGTTGAAAACCCCTCTCTACTGGGCTGCTGTCAAACCGTGTACGCTACAGGGAGCGGGGGTATGTAAAATATGCCGTGAGTCCAATCCCTTCCATGTTCAAATGATACTTCTGGGAGTGTTAATCCAAGTGCTAGATATCTCATATGGATATGATCGATACCACTTGGGGAAAACACTTGTGTAAGGCGCTCTTTTGTTCTTGCGTGCGTGTTGGATCATCTCCTCATGATTCGCGTTTGTTTGTTTGCTTGTTGGTGACCATGTATTTCGAATTCGTGTGCTTGGTCCGAACCCGCTTATGAATCCACGTCAGAAGAACAGCACAAGGAAACTGCCCTCCGTGCGGGATTTTTCTAAGGGGTCTGAACCCGTATTTACGCTAGTTACTGAGAAAACCACGGAAAACTCCAAACGGTTAGGTCGACAGCCGCACGATGGGACCTGAACCCGGTAACTTCACACTTCGGCCATCTACCATTTTCACTGACAAAACCACTGTGCCATGGTGGGGATCATGATTCTTAAAATGAGACTATTTCCATACTTGCATCAGGACTTCTTACCCTAGTAGCACAACTAGTTCAAAAAACGTCCAAAAGACGTTCACAGGACGTTCAAAACACGTGTCTTGAACGTCTTTTAAGCTAGTTGTGCTACTAGGGCATAGGTTCGCAACCTTTTTTGAACTGGTGCTCCCTTTTCTAGTGAATATTTCAATACCGCCCCCCTCCCACTCCAGAGAAACAAGAGCGTACATAATGCACGGTGAAAACAAGAATTAAATTTAAAAAAAATTACTAATAGATAGAAATATTGTTGGAATTGAAACGCTACTGAGTTTCTTCTACATTTAAAAAAGAGGAATATAAGTTTTTGCTTAACTGTTATAAGGACAGTGAGGGGTTTTGAAGGTACGAAGTAATAGATAATAAACTATTGCTTTCTAAATAAATAAATTGACAGTTTCAGAGAACAATCAAAACGCATACTTAATTATATTAAAAAGTAATTTTATTAAAATATTATCAGCGTAATTTTTAAGTCGTTTTTAGACTATTTTTGGTTAATCTTCTCACGCCCCACCGTGCCATATCAACGCCCCCTAATTTTCTCTGGGTCTTTTATCGCCCCCCTGAAAGCCTCAAACGCCCACAAGGGGGCGTTATCGCCCACGTTGGGAACCTATGCACTAGGGTTACGTTTCAGTTTTGTGAAGAACCTTAAGTCGCGGTTATGTCCGGGAAGTAAAGAGGTCTGGGGTCTGGGGAAAGACTGGAATTCCATGCTTCGCCAAGACAATCTGCTGAAACATGAGCCTCTCTGCTCTTCCAGACAGCGACTTCAGAGATTAATGCAAAACACCTAGATGGAGACGAACACAATTAGAATTAAGGTCTTCCATAAGTGTTTACGACATTGGAAGAATCGGCAGGTTTCGTGGACTGACGCACAAGAAGTGAATCTGGAAGAGAATTAGTGTCCCATACTTGTATCTACTCTTCAACTTTGTGAAGAACCTGAAGTCGCAAGGAGTTATGTTCGGGGAGTAGGGTGGTCTGGGTAATGACTGCTAAGACAGTCTGGTTAAAAATTGAGCCTTCCTGCTCTCCAGACAGCCAATTTAGAGATTAATGCAAAACGCCTAGATAGAGAAGAACACAATTAGAATTAAGGTCTTCCATAAGTGTTTACGACATTGGAAGGATTGGCAGGTTTCAAGGATTGGCGTACAAGAAGTGAACCTGGAAGGGAATTGGGGTCCCAATCCCGACATGTAAGTATGAACCCACTAGAGACCGCCAAATTTGGTATTACTATATCCGAAGTTAACTGAAACCGATGTTTCCGCATGTTGAACAATAAAACTTAATACAAAATTAAAAAATACTGAATCTTTATTAAGTAAAACAAACATAACCGATCGCATTTACGGTTATTGAAATATTTTTAAAATAATATAAGCATAATTAACTCTTTGAGGCGCAACCCTTCCCCAATGCTGAAAAAAGGGCAGCCGCTGCCATCTCTCGACTTAACTACCAGCAAGATGGCGGACGATCGAAACGTTCATCGCGTGCCACATATCTAGAGATCCTTTTTTGATGCCAGCTGGCTGTGCGCGAGCACAGCCAGCTGTCGTCCGAGCCAATCTGATTCGTCCGAGCCAATCAGTTAGTCAAATTCACAAATGCAGCCATAGCTAGAAAATCTTTCATCAGCTGAGTCTTAGCTGCGTACTCCTTATTACTAGCCTATGCCGGAGAGGCTGCTTACGTAGTCGTTGTCATGGCAACGGTGCTGCCAATTACCTTATCAGACCTCATGGCTGTACGAAAGATTTTCCGAATTGAATTGCGGGAAGATTAAAGGGCTTTTTTTTTTTTTTTTTTTTTTTTTTGAATGAGCGATCCGGCCACAATACGGTTTTTTTTTGTTTTTCTTTTTTTTTTTTCTTTTTTTTTTAATTTACCGTAGGAATTCCATAATTCTAATCTGAATTTAGGAAAATTAGTAGAATAAATTACTTTAAAGTATGTGCTGATAATTCCAAGTGCAGCCCGGCTGTACTTGCTGTATCCCACGAGCCGCCACTGAAACGCTGTGCAGCAGTTTAGTGGAAAGGACGGAGACGGCCTGAAACTTACGCACATCCATTTATGCACAGCCCCTCCTCAGCATCACTAAAGAGACAGAAATCAATGAAATGTGCAACAATACCACAAAGTCCGGCCATTAATAATTAATAACCCTTTTCTTGCCAACAACCATCATAAATCATCCATCCATTTCAACAACAAAAGACTGCCGACAGCCCATGTATATGTATATAGATATATATATATGCACAAAAATACAAATACAAACATAGAATCAAATAAAAAGAAGAAATAAAAAAAAGAAGACACTGCCATAACCACACCACCTTAAGTAAGTCAACAAGGGAGCAGCAGCAGCATACTGTTCTCTCGAAATTTCTGAAGCAGTGGGAGTTTTCAATCACGACAAGAGAATGGAATATGTATGCGAGAAAGAAACAAATACTACTCTAAAGAAAAGGAGTGGAAGAAAAAAGAACATAATGTTGAAATTGAATAAAGCGCGGGAAAAAATATAAATATCTCCAGAAAGAAAGGAAAAAAAAAAACAAAAAAAGCATGAAAAGTAAGTAAGTGACTGGTTGTTCTGGATTCAGGGATCGCCGAATGATGATGATGATGATGAATGGTGGTAGTGCTGCTGGCAGACGACAGGAAGTGAGTGTCTGCATCCTTTTTCTGGGTAAGCACCCCTCCGTACCCCCCTTTTCGATTCCTATTATGATATATAGATTTCGGATGATTTTTGAAGTATCGAAATTTCCGATATAGATGCATTCATTATCCCTTTGAGGCGCAACCCTTTCCTAATGCTGAAAAAAGGGCAGCCGTTGCCATCGCTCGACTGAACTACCAGCAAGATGGCGGACGATCGAAACGTTCATCGCGTGTCACAGATCTAGAGACCCTTTTCTGACGACAGCTGCACAGCCAGCTGCGTCAAAAAAGGGTCCCTAGATCTGTGGCAAGCGATGAACGTTTCGATCGTCCGCCATCTTGCTGGTAGTTAAGTCGAGCGATGGCAACGGCTGCCCTTTTTCAGCATTGGGCAATCTATTCAGCTGTTCTCGCATTCTTTCATTTTTCAGCAGATGTCAGTGCTGTTAAAAATAATCGTGACCATTTTTTTTTTTTTACGGGAAATGACGTGCTTAAAAAGTAAAGGATTCTTTTCGAGCACCCGCAACTATTTTTATAGAAATCAAATCTATTCTTCGTGACTGGCAACAGTCAAAACGTCAGAGTTAGGTGTTCCCAGAGCGGGAACACTGCGCCGCAAAGGATTAATATAAAGTAGAGATTTTGGATTATGGGACCACAGGGCACAAGCCCACAGCATGGATCTGTCATGAAATGCCGTATCATTTTAACACAGTTTGACAGGGTGTCTAATCAGGGACTGATTTACGGCGGGGCATTCGGGGCAGGTACCCTGAGCCCCCGATTTTTAGGGGCCCCAAAAACTTCCTTTTATGTAATCATAATAACTACTGAAATTACCTCTCAAGAGTAAAATTTCCGATTACTTACTTCATTTCCTCACAAATATTAAAAATTATTAATTTAATGTAACTTCTAATATTAAAAATTATGCATTCGATAAATCCGATATTCGCAAATTCGATAGGATACCTCAGCATGCTCCTCCTTTTATCGTTTGTAAGGTGTGTGTGATGACTGTAAATACCCATAAAAACATTTCAAAATTGAAAAATTCATAAAAGTGGTATTTGTCGTAACATTTTACGGATTTGTAAATGTTTACATATGGTTAACTTAGGAATGATAATTGGTTTTAAATTAATTTGTTTTAGTAATATTCTGCGAAATTTTTTTGTGCAGTGAGCCCCAAAAGTATCTGTGCCCTGGGCCTCCAAGTGTGTAGATCTATCCCTGTGTCTAATAGAGAGAAGTCACCTTAACTGGTCAATTTGTTTAGCAAGAATATGTTCGCAAAATGTCTTATTTTTTTTAAATTGCAATTCGCAAGTAAATATTACGTGACGATGAAAAATTCCCGCTTTAAATCAAAACTTCCGATGGAAAGCATTTCAGTAGCATGTACAAGTTACGCCATCTACTGAAAGTATTATTACTAAGCGGTTTCTTTACAAGAATTAAAAATACGGGCAAACCAGGAAAGGAAAGGAGAAAATATTGATGCCGCATCTCGTACGGGCAAACTAAACAAATTGCATCTAAGTTTGAGTAAGTAACCTGTAGGGTTTATGGGTTACTCTTTTTTAGGGTAAATAATGGTTACTAATTTTATAGGATTATTTTTTTTCAACAAAGCAGCTTAACTATGCCAAGTCATCCCCGTACATTCTATTGTCTTATTTTAAGTTCAAACATAAGCTATCCATTATGAAGCAAATAAGAGAGGAAAAAAAAATTCTGACCCGACTATAAAAACATATTCAAAAAAGATTGTCTCTGAAAATCATCATTCTTTAAAGATTCTTGTCAGTGAAACATTTCTGAAAAAACAACTTTGTTGGTGCTACTTTCTAATTGCAAATGGTATAAATTTTTCAGACGTGCATACACTTTTTCCCCGACATTTCTGAAATTAAATTTTACAGTATGCTGATTTATCCCTTAGATTACTGGGGTAATTCTTGGTCAGTAAAATGTTTTATACATTAGGTGTATGTTTTATTTTGTATAAATAATATTAGTATTTACTATAACTGTTATACTTTACTCAGAGCGGGTGCGAATGTAGGCGGTCGCCTAAGGCCCCGCGCTTATAGAGGCCCCGCTCCTGGGATATTTTATTGCTATCTCATAAGACATGATAGAGAAAGGGCCCCGCTTTTTCGCTTCGCCTGGGGCCCCGCTCGCCCCTCGGGCCGTCTCTGCTTTACTGTACACGCTTAAATCTATTGGTTAAAACTAACACTCCTTTATTGATTAAATTTCTTATCGGCTGATTTAAATCCTTTTACGCTAAAAAATACTCATTAAAGAAAATAATTTGTTATGTCCTCAATTCCCCTCAATGCTCAGGATTCGCTAGTTTCTATTATACTCCATTTTTCACTAAAATCTTGTCTATTTGAGAATTCTGTCTCTCCCCCACGAAAGATGCGTAGTAAGGTATCCTATTACTTTCACGTGACCAACGCTCTAACGGAAAACGGTACAGTCACCACAGACAACACAACGCGGGAAGCAGGAATCGTGCCTTGAGGCGAGCACCTAAGAGCAAACATGTCGTTATCAAAATATGAATTAAAAGAGTTTCTAAAGAAGATACCCGATCATACTTTAGAATGAATGTGTTCGCTTGTGATAATTTTATTTTATATCCGAATACCAAATGCAACTTTTTCATATTCAGAGTTGTGAAATAAATTCAGCCTAAATGTGGAGAGGATGCTTTCGGTAAACATTTTGTTTTAATGGACATAGTTTCTTACGATTGGATTATAAAAATCTCGTCGCTCATGTAAAACAAATGAAGCTATGATATCTTCAGTCAAGTGAGTAAGTACTATTTTACCTTTTTCATGTCAATAAATTGGGTTGCTGCTTTCATTAAATCTCACAGCTGGTTGAACCATGATTGCATTTGTGTATTCTGTCTGTACTGTGAATTCGTTTTATAACTAGAGACTATTGTGAAATTATATTCTATTTATTAAAAAAATACTTTTTTATGGTGTATTAAGATATATGTAATGTATTTGTCTTGATTTAAAATTTATTTTCTCGGGCTTATAATCATAGATTACAGCTCTGATAATAAAAATGAAGAAAACGAAGCATTCAATATATTAATCAAAAACAGCAAATTTTCATAAGACACCCTTTTTCTAGCTTAAAATAATAATCTTAATTGAGTACAGATATATTAATTAAAAAAGGACTGATTTTGTAAAAACGCTCATTCTATAGCTTAAATAATAATCATAACTGAGTACAGTTATATTAATCAAAAACAGACAGACACTCCTCATTTTTGATTATTATTTAGCCTAAATGGAGCTGTTGTAGAATGCTCAAAAATTGAGAATTTTTCGCTCCGTTGATTTTTGTCGATTAATGGAGCAAATTTTACTCAATCGGAAGAATGGCTGTTTGAAGTCAATAATTGAGTAAAAATATACTCCGTTTGATTATTATTTTACTCAATAGATTTAAGCGTGATTATACTTTAACTGTAACTTTCACTCCCTTCTGTCTCACAAATGGACTCCATCTTTCAAAAAAATATAAAGTCCGCAATTAAAACACACATCTTGAGTACTGTAGACAAATCAATGCAAATTAGGCATTTATAACAAATTAAACTTTCTTGGATCTTATAACAGCAAGAGAAAAAGAAATAGAAGAGAAATCTCGTGAAGAGTAGAAAAATTAAACTCTAAAGCATAAAAATATAGGGTCATACGGGGGAATTATGCATTACTCTTTTTTCGGGGTAAATAATGGTCACTATATCATTAAAAATATTTTTACAAAAGAGCTAAATTATGCCAAGTCATCCTTATACATTCTATTTTCTTATATCAGGTTCAAAAACAATGTAACTATGAATCAAATAAGAGAAAAAAAAATACTTTTTACACTTCCATTCGAAGCATCTTCAAAAACGATTGTTTCAAAAAATCATGATTTTTTTAAAGATTCATATCAAAGAAGAATTTTTTGGAAAACAATTTTTTTGGTACTGCTTTTTAATTGCAAATGGTCTAAATTTTACAGATGTACAAATACTTTTTCTTCAGCATTTTCAAAATTAATTTTTACAGTATGCTGATTTATACCCTAGTTTGCTGGGATAATTCTTGGTCAGTAAAATTTTTTATATGTTACAAGTATTTTTTAATTTATTTTTGTGAAAATAATATTAGAAATTACTTTAACTGTTGTACTCTACCGTAATATTATAATATACTTTACCTGTAACTTTCACACCCTTCTGGCTCGCATATCAATTCCAGCTTTGAAGAAATGCTATTATTAGCAATTAAGGTGTATATCTAGCGTATTGAATTCCGAAAGAAGAAGACAAATCAATAGAAATTCGGCAGTTATAACAAATCATACTTTCTTGGATTTTGTAACTGCAAGAGCGAAAAAGAGATAGAAGAGAAATCAAATGTAACGAAGAAAAGGGAAACTACAAAGCATAAAAACGTAAACATCAAGAGAAACTTTGCTTACAAAAAAAGTAAAATCACCCCAAAAGGATGTACAAAGTCTTCCAAATACAAAATGAGCTAGTTTGGAACTGTTTAGTGACGAAAAACTGTCTAATGACGATGAAAATGAGATTGTAGAAATTACTATAAAACAGAGAGTTGCAAAAAATTTCTATAGAGAAGTTTTTTGGGATGCTAAGAAGGTGCTATAAGGAATTCATACTGTACTTGAAGACCAGAAATATTTTGCTGTGTAGTATGATAATGACCCCTTCTACACTGGGAAAATAACTAAAATTTTGTACAAGGAAAAAGTAGGAAATTTCTAGAATAAGATGCCGAAAATTGTCATTGTCCCAAACAAGATATTTTGGAATTAATTCAGCGCATATTCTACTGGCCAGTTACTTTAAATGGAAATAAGCCCTTTGTTGCTCATGATAACAGGATAAACCTAGTATACAAATGTTGCGTGAAATTCTGTCCGGAATTGTGGACATTGAGAGAAAACAAATTGTTACAGGCTTTTGTAAATCTAAACCTACTGAATTCATCAGGTGTAATATGAATACGATTTAGAACCCCTTAAAACAGTTCTACTGCAAGGCATCCCCCGTCAGGCAGAAAGTCCTCAAGTAGCTCTGCCTTAACCCTTTGAGGCGCCAACCTTTCCCAATGCTGAAAAAAGGGGCAGCCGTTGCCATCGCTCGACTTAACTACCAGCAAGATGGCGGACGATCGAAACGTTCATCGCGTGCTACAGATCTAGAGACCCTTTTTTGACGACAGCTAGCTGTGGCGGCACAGCCAGCTGTCTATTGGGCAATCTATCGAGCTGTTTTCGCATTCTTCCATTTTTCAGCAGATGTCAGTGCTGTTAAAAATAATCGTGACCATTTTTGTTACGGGAAATGACGTGCTAAAAAGTAAAGGATTCTCTTGGAGCTATGTCGCCCGCAGCTATTTTTATAGAAATCAAATCTATTTTTCGTGACTGGCAACAGTCAAAACGTCAGACGTTGGTGTTCCCAGAGCGGGAACACTGCGCGTTAAAGGGTTAACCAACCAAAGACTTTAGGCTTCCAATATTGTAACATCAGTGTTAAAATTAATTGAAAAGTATTACAAAAGGAAATATTGTTTTTATACTGCTCTAATGCTGTACAATTTAGTTTTATTAACGTATTAAAACATTTCATCCCAATATAGCTTACTTTAATTATGGCATTACTGATCTTTAATTTATCATGTAATAGTACTTCTCTAACAGGGCTTACTTTTCTTTTATATCTTTCTAACACATATATAATCACTTTCTAATTTATTGAGATTTTATTTTGTTATTGAGTATTTTGAAAGTTTTTTAAGACAAAGGGAAATGTTGCCAGAAACATTACGTAGAGTGATAAGCTATTTTCTGCTCATTTGGTAAATACGAGCTTCAAAATTACTTAGAAATAGCTGAAGTCGGAGAACGATTTCATGTAAACTAAGGAAATAAGAATAGATTTCATGCAATAAACATACAAAAAAAAAAGAGTCTTGCAGGTTATCTTCTAGAAAGTGATTTTCCAAAGGCACGTGCACAATTTCGAAATTTGAAATTAACAGTATAATAGCTTGTCTGTCTGTCTTGTTTTCTTGTATTATGGGGGTTGGGCACTTCTGCTTTTACAGCATTTTGAACCAACCCCAAATCCAGATTAGTTCGACAGCGGGAATACTGGCCGAGGGTGTTAATTTCTACCATAAACTCCCAGAGTTCATTTCTACTTCATTCGGGAGCCGGCAGATGGCAGCACTACCGATCGATAGTGGGGGGGGGAGGGTTCTTGAATTTTAAGCTATTACCAAGCAGAAGACCCCAAGGCTTAGTTTTGCCACCCCCAGAGGTATCGTGTTTTTGTATGGGAGGATATTGCGACCATGACGTATTTTGCGTGCCCAGGAGCCATTAGCGAGCACGGTGGTTTTGGGTTGGTCCCCGGATCGAACGCACAGCTTTTCGATTATAAGAACGACACCTCTCCCAACCGGGCTACCTCGGCCACAATAGTGCTTCAAAAAAAGGAGCACAATTTAAAAAGTCGGGTCATTTTCAGATACCTTTTATAATCCATGCATTCGACATGAGTTATCATTCTTGTTATTGTTCTTCAAATGCTTTTGAGCTATTTCCTTGCGAGTACACAAATATCCGACGTAACGGAACTACTAATAATGCGAAAAGACACGGAGTCACAAAAGCCTTCAACAAACCTCTCTTTTATCAAACGACAGTGATTTATAAGCCCTTTCTAAAATAAACTTTGCGAGAGGGTTTTAAATGGTGCTCGGAATTTACAAACTTCGGAGGACAGTTCCGTGAACAAAAGGCCATAAAAATATAAATGGTCTCCTTTTAAACGGATTTAGATACTGTTTTCTAACCTTCCCCTCTGCCCAATCCCCGAAATGATTTATCGTGAAAAATGTTTCAGGAATTTAGTTCGTGAACTGTGCTGTTTCGAAATTCAACCTTAAATCAATATTTTTTTTTTTCCTTCAGCGTAATGAAGAAGCATAACTGAAGATCGAAACAAGAAAGATAAGTCATGTCGCGTCGATTATAAAACAATTTCTAACACAACAGTCTTTCTCGCGCCAAATTTGGCGATGTATTTAGTTCGTGAACTGTGCTGTTTCGATTTCAACCTTGGTTCAATCTAAAAATTTGTTTTCCTACTGTGTAATGAAGAAGCATAACTGAAGAACAGAATGAGAAAGATAAATCAAGCCAAACGCATGGATTATAAAACAGTTTTCAACACAAAAGTCTGTCTTGCGCCAAATTTGGCGATGTATCGTCGTCAAACGGGATACATTCAGGTTACCTATAAAATGTCGACACATTTTATAGGTAACCTAAAAATGCGTGTTCATCAATATGATGTAATTTGGTGAGGTTACGTAAAAGAGCTTTATATGTTATGTCTGTCCTGTAAAAGAAGATTTAAAGTGTTTATGTTGCTACAGGCACACATAATTCTCGCACACTATAGGGGAATGTGCCCACGCTAGGAAAAAACTGTAATCCAACGTAAACAAGATTTCAAATGGGGTACTTACCCCTCTAAAACTTCAATATGAATTTAAGAATAATACAGTAGTAATAGCTAATACAGAGATTACATTCGCTTTTCTAAAAAATATGACGCGAGTTCAATCCTTTTTTATTTTACAATCGGCCCTACCTCAAAACAAAATTCTAATATTTTTTCTTTTTTTCCCAGGGCTGTTCATTATGACGCCTGTGCAACCATTTCCATCTTTTCGAATGGCTTTTTACAAAACCCAACTCTTATAGGAACTTGAAAAAATTTAGAATGCCTCTTTAGAAGTTGTACTATGAGAGTACTATTTGAGATCGTGATCCCATAGAGTTACCATATATCCAGGAAAGAATCTTAAACATATTGAATTTTACCTTAATTCTCTAAACGGATAAATATTTTTACTTTCCGAACATGCACCATGTAAGGAAAGTATTGTAATCATGAAAAAATTCGACTTCGAGATTTTGGTGTTTTTACACGTTTTGAGGTCTTCTGAATTCATTTATGCTATTTTTACGAGATGTATGTATGTATGTGTGTGTGTGTGTGTGTGTGTGTGTGTGTGTGTGTGTGTGTGTGTGTGTGTGCGTGTATGTGAGTGAACACGATAGCTCCTAAACGGGGATCGGAATTGAGCACTTCATTGAGCTCAAATTGGGTACATATATCATAAATCACCGTCGCAAGACCGGTATTGATTTTGGTGTGCGTAGAATTCATAGTTTTTCTACAGAGCTACCACAAAGATTTCTTTTACATTATGGCCTATGGGAGGAAATTCTTGAAAATGCGCTAGCGTTTAAACGGTACATTCGATTGAGCTCAAATTGGGTATATATGTTATAAACCACCATCGTAAGGCCGGTATTGATGTGTACAGGGCTTAGTACAGGGCTACGACAAAGATTTCTTTTACATTATGGCCTATGGGGAGAAATTCTTGAAAGTGCGGTAGCGTTTACGGCGCATGAGATTGAGCTTCCATTTGGTATATATGTTTGAATTATTCATCGATTAAAATTTTTTTAAATGGTTGGTAATGATCTTAATCGTAAGTGTGCGGAAAGTCGAGTGGAGTCACTCCAGATTTTTTTATTCATAAAATTAGATGTGACATATAGGTTTACTGCTAATGTAAGTGTATAGTATAACTAATATTTTTGGTATTTAAAATCGCCATCCTGCTTTTAGAGCTGCTTACAAGTCTTGTGAAGCCTATCGCTTTTTAAGCGTTTGAAGCACAACCATTTCCCAATGCTGAAAAAAGAGCAGCCGCACAGCCAGGCTGTGTCAGAAAGTAGTCAATAGATCTGTGGCACGTGGTGAACGATTGGATGGACAGCCATCTTGATGGTAGTTAAATCGAGCGATGGTTCCCCTTTTTTTCAGCATTGGGCAGTCTATCCAATTGTTCTTCTACAGGGTGAATCTAAACTCTTGGGCAGAACTTTAAGGGGTGAAAGGGCATATAATAAGGAATCAGAATCACATAGCTATGTGGGGTCAGTAACGTCGTCTTCGCGTAGCTTTTAATAATCACCTCGGAAAAAAGTGCTGAAAAACCCGTGGGCTTTCCGACCATTGTTTCGCCAGAAACTAATGTATTTTTCTCCGAAAACATAAGACTAAAATGGATAGTTTAAAAAGTTTATTTTATTTCATGGATGAAATTTTTGGAGACGAGCCTATTGCTTGTGAAACTTGGATAAGAAATTAGACGGACACTTCAATGCTTTTCCAAAAGTGATTATTACCGGGTAAGTTAAAACTGCGTTTTTCACCCCAGATTGCTTTGTGATTACGATTCCTCATTGTGTGCCCTATCACAACTTAAGAGTTTTGCCCAAGAGTTTAGATCATAGGCGCACCCACGGAGGGGGCTATGGGGGCTGAAGCCCCCCCCCCTAAAAGTAGAAAGTTAGAAGTGAAAAGCTTTAAAAAATGAAAATTATTCTAATGCATTATTTTTTTCTTTCTTTTTTTAATTGTCTTCAAGTTATTTCTAACCAAAAAAGACATTTATTTAAAAAGTTTTTAAACAAATGCTTACAGTTAGTTTACGAAACACTGTTAATCTCGGTTACAACGTCACTGAAAAGAGCACATAATTATTTATGACTCCATACCAAGTTACATTACTTGTGTTCTATGGGACAGTCAAGTGGTACCGAATATGTAGACGTTATAAGAGAGTTGTAACTAATCGAGGTCACTATAACCGAGTTCAGCAGTATTTGCATGTCGCCCAGCCCTCCCCCCTAAACTAAAATCCTGGGTGCGCCACTGGTTTAGATTCACCCTGTATATCAATGTATTTCCATGATATTCCTACAGTTTTCAGCAGACGCCAGTGCTGTTCAAAATAATCCTGACAATTTTACAAGTAATTGACAATGTTTAAGGAAAATGACGTGATAAAAATAAAGGGGATTCTCGTGTAACTCTGTTACCCTCAAGTATTTTCATAGAAATCAAATTTATTCTTCGTGACTGACAGCAGTCAAAACGTCAGAGTTTTGTGTCCTGACGGCGAGGACACCACGCTTTAAAGGGTTAATAAGAACAGCGGTAAAAGAAAGTATTTGTAAATTAAGTCTTACCACATCTTCTAGAAAGTAGCTCAAGCACCAAAAGTTACACATGAAAGAAAAAAAAAAATCCACGAATTAAGTAATAACTAAATAAAAGGCGTACTGTTCAAACTTATCCTTCGAGGACCCTAAACGGGTTAAGCGTTCTACTTAAAAGTCATTGTCACGGAACAATGGAAAGGGGGGGGTGGTGGCGAAAAGTGAATCTGAGAGAAGAGAAGAGAAAAGAAAAGAAAAAGAAATCTTTTTAGCATGGTGTGGAATCCTGTCGGCCAAATGGATCGCCTTGTAATAATTACAGCCTTTTAAGAAAGAGTGTGTTAAGATGTATGTGTCTGTGCTATTTTTAGGGTTTTTTTTTTCTCTCTCTCTCTGTGTGTGTATGTGCGAATGTGGTTGATTACTAAAAATGAGGTTCCTCTTCTTTGCATGCCTGTGTTTCGGCAGAATGGGGGAATTGTTGGAGTTTACCGAACGTTTAAAAATCAATAATATAAATCAATAATATAATCAACTAGGGGCCAAGGCCCCCAGACTCGCTACGCTCGCTTTTCGTATGAGGCATTCGGCCCTTAATATGGCTTATTCGTAAAAAAGACATAATTTCAACAGACAAAACCCGAAGATTGGATCAGATAGAATGTTACTGAGCTGCACATTGCTTGGTTCTTAAATGTTCATTGGTACATAAAAATTTAAATTTCATAGGAATCCGTGTTCTACGGGTCCTGAACTATACTCCACCTGGAGTGCGGACTCCACGTAAAATCGCTGGAAAAATGATTTGCACTCCTCAGAAACACAATGATATTTAATGTTGCCATTCAAATGTTATATTAATTGGGAGCTAAAGCGTAATAAAATCAGAACATCTGCTTCAGCTGTATTTTTAATAATGTAAAACCTATTGGACACCTTGCGAATTTGCCACCCATGGCGATTTTTCATTATTTGGCTACTTGCGTACATGTAAAATTCATAAAAGCTACGGAACAGATATAGGATAGCTTGCCACCCATGGCGACTTTTCATTATTTGGCGATTTACACATGCTCACAACCTATAATTACTGTTCATTTAAGGTTACCGGAAAACCGTTATCCATATTTTCATTTACATAATCGTTTGCAGATTGGCGTACTTAGCACCACGAATTATACCATCTCGTTGCGCTAGCAAATAACCAAAGTGTACTATAACTGCTATAATGGCATAATTAACGCCGCCAACTATTTCTACTGGTAGCAAATAATCCAGCTGCACTGAACCGGCTTTAAAATAATCTGCATTTTAATTATTTTTCATTTTGAAGATATTAGTTATTTTATTTTTTTTTGGAAAAACGAATAATCGCTCATTCTAAACCCCTGTTGTCTAAGCGAACTTACTATTTGAAAACGGTCAACTTTGTGTAACACATTTTGAGTTACTTATTTCATATAGTTTTTATTTTGGCGTAAAGTTTTTATTTTGGTAATTCTAACTCATGTTTGTAAATTTCAGGCGATTCTAGATACTTGGAAATGCTTTGTTGCAAAGGAATGAATGATTTTAAGCCAAATCTGGCAACCATTATGTTTATTTTTTCGGTTTTTTACTAATATCTTCTAAAATAATTCAATTTTCGAAGTTTAAGTCATCTTAGCGGGTTCCTCGGAATTTTTCGAATCTGTGGGCACCTTAGTCGAAACTCAAATCCCCACGGTTTAGGAGGAGATAAGGCAACAAGCTTTGATAGCGCCAGCGGCCTTTACTTTCTTTTTAGAATAGAGAGATACAATTTGCCGTTCATCATCAGTGAGATTTATATCACAATCGCCTTCATTTTCGTTAATTTGGTCAAAACTTACATATTCATTAGGAAATAAAATTCCCGTTCATTTAAGGAATTCCTTATGGTGTAATCACCGATACTTCTCCATGCAGCACAATACATAGCATCAAGAATTGAAACTTTCACATCGGGTGCAACTGAATTGTCTGTTTCTAATTCTGCACACATTTCAAAATCACAATCGGGCAACACATTTGATTTCATATTTGGCATTGTTTATTTGTTATACCCCTTATTAAAAAATCTGGAGTGACTCCACTCGACTTTCCGAACACTTACGATTAAAATCATTATCAAGCATTTAAATAAATTTTAATCGATGAATCATTCAAACATTTATACCAAATTGAAGCTCAATCGAATGTACCGTTTAAACGTTAGCGCACTTTCAAGAATTTCCTCCCATAGGCCATAATGTAAAAGAAATCTTTGTCGTAGCCCTGTAGAAAAACTATGAGTCCTATGCACATCAAAATCAATACCGGTCTTGCGACGGTGGTTTATAACATATATACCCAATTTGAGCTCAATCGAATGATCCGTTCAGGAGCTATCTTGTTCACTCACACACACACACACACACACACACACACACACACACACACACACACACACACACACACACACGCACACACACACACACGCACACGCACACATACATACATACATCTCGTAAAAATAGCATAAATGAATTCAGAAGACCTCAAAACGTGTAAATACACCAAAATCTCGAATTCGAATTTTTTCATGATTACAATACTTTCCTTACATGGCACATGTTCGGAAGTACAAGTAAAAATTATAACTTTTTATTTCTATTTAAGGAAAAAGAATTAAAATATTTCCTTTGGTTAAAAAAAATCGGCCCATAAGTGACATATTTATTCCAGAACGATGCATAAACGAATGATGTTATTATCATTATTTTCCTCAATGAGATGGGACCACTGAAAATCGTCGTATAAGAGAAAAAGACGTTTTGAAAGAGGTGGTGTATAAGTGAGAATTCACTGTATTCGTATGTCTTACAACAATGCGAAGCCTATGTTGTAAGACATACGAAGCCCGACCATGGAAAACTAAGACTAGTCACCAGCGCACACTGTGTGATATATTTAAGGATAGATTTCTTCAGAAATCGGTTTAGAAAACTCTGTAAAACAACCTTCTTGTTCCATCGGTTTCAATCTTACGACATCATTAATTGTATATCTTAATTACATTATTATACATTATAATTAAACATTGTTATATAATCTTAAAGATTTATTTTTTTAAATTAATATTGAACTTTGACATTGCATTAAAAATGAATAATATTTGTGTTCAGAATTTGTTTTCTTGGTAATTTTTATGAAAAAACAGGGGCCGACCCCTGTTTTTTCAATTAAATTTTTTTAGGATACCATTTTTGAGAAAACTGTTTATTTTTGTGAATTTCAATATCTATTTTTGCGAACTTCAACATCTATGTATTTTTTAATTTTTATACCAATTTTTTGTAAAAGTTCTTTTTTTTTTTCTTAAACTAATTTACAAAACAACTTAAAATATGCCATAAAATGCCAATGAAATGTTGTTTTTTAATCGATTGTATTTTTGTCAAGGAGCCGTTTTATCCCGTTGCAATTTTGTGAAGGGGGCGTTTTAATCTATTGTAATTTTGTGAAGGGGCTGCACTGCAACAAAGTCTGTCAAACTCTCTGTCATTTATTAAAAAACTGTCAGCCACGACGCCAGTTTATTTCTATATATTTTACGGAAGTATACCGTAATTTCTGCCGTATACGAACTATTTCTGTAAAACAAACTGAGAATATGTAAAATTTACGGAAGACTTCTGTAAAACATGCGAAATAAACTTGGCGTCCTGGCTGACAGTTTTTTACCGTAAATTTGACGTATACATTTTTTATAGTGAGTAAAAGGGATCCAGATTTCGTCTAAATTGATTTCTGCATAAGTTAGGTAAAATCATATTGAGCCCCCCCCTCTCTAATTACAGTTAATTTTTCTTTTATTAAAATATTTTTTCTCCTGTGGCTCTATAACATCTTTAAGACTATAAGCAACTGAGGCTACTCCTGATATAGCAGTTTAGAGTGTAGCTAAAATATAAAAGTGTCTCATATTTATTTTTTTAAAAGAAATCTTTAAAAAATGAAAATAATAATAATAATAATAATAATGATGATGATGATGATGATAACGCGCATCAAACATTTTTGAATTAAGAATTCTAATTTAAAAATTAGTGCTGTGCAGTAGAGATGAGACGGGCTCAGCCCGAGCCCGAAAGCCCGAGCCCGAGCCCGGGCCCGAACCGGGCTTGGTCTCTGTAATTCACAATTGTGTTCGGGCTCGGGCTCGTGAAAAATTTCTCCTTTATTGAACATACTGCTTGAAATAGATTTTAAAAAGTGATCCATGAGGAAAATAAAAGTACGTAAAAAATAAATAAATAAACGAATAAAAAGAGCGGCACGGGCGCCTAGAAGGTGCGTGAAGCTCTTTGGGCATTTTAGAACGGCGGTTTATATTACTTAGTCATGAGATCCGACATTTTTTGATAAAGAATGGATACAAAGAATTAGAAAATGTATTGGGAGTTTGCAACTATATATGTCTTTAATTTACACAACGGCAAAATTTATTGTATTCTATCAATGAAGTAATTGAATTTTTTTATCTTTAGCTGAAATTTCCCCCTCGGGCTCCGACTTAAATAATATTGCTCGGGCTCGGGCGGGCTCGGACTAAAAGTCCTCGGGCTCGGGCTTCAAAAAATGAGCCCGAACTCATCTCTACTGTACAGTGCTTAAATACTCAAATTCATTTGTTAATCACTAATGAAACATGTATGTGAAATTTCTTCTTTATGGGATATGTAAAGCAAAAGTCGACTTTTGAAGTGCACTGTCCCCTTCAAAATAAATCGCGTGCGTGACGTGTTAACACACGTGACAGCCGAGAACCTCCCAATTTTTTTAAACACCTTAAAAAAAAAGTGTTGCGTGACGTTTTCCGTACTCTTGTTTTCACGTCTACTACTTTGTAGTAGTCCGACAGTTCGAAGAGTATATTACGCTGTTTGCGTGATCAAAAGACGGAGATTTAAGTGTCGCTCGCGTAAAAAAAAAAAAATTCCACAAGAAAGTTGAATAGCATTTCATTAGGAACATTCTCTTGAGACAAAAGAAATACTTAGAAGGGGAAAAAAACGACATTCCTGGGATACAGAGTGGCAGGTTTGCATTGGCGGATATAAATAATATGTAACATTGAAACTTTAGCAGAAAACAAACGGGGGTGGGACATTTAATGTCTTTTGACATAGAGCAACACTCGTTGTGTTTTAACTCTTTCAGACTGAGTGTCCAGAGCCTGACTAAAGCAGAGGCAGGCGGGGCAGCAGCCTCAGGTCCCCAGTCAAAAGAGGTACCCCTAATCAAGGAATGTTCCTATCCTATTTTATACACTGCAAAAAAAGTCAGTCAAATTTACAGAAAAAAAAACTGTCAGATTGGACGCCAGTTTATTTCCGTTCCTTTTTTTACAGAAGTCTTCCATAAATTTTACAGATTCTCAGTTTATTTTACAGAAATCTTCCAAATAAGGAAAGAAATACCAAAGATTTCGGTAAAATATACGGAAATAAATTGGCGGCCTGGTTGACAGTTTTCCTGTCAGTTTAACCCTTTAACGCGCAGTGTTCCCGCTCCGGGAACACCAAACTCTGACGTTTTGACAGAGAGCCAGTGACGTTTGGCCAACTCTGACGTTTTGACACTTCAGCCAGTCACAAAGAATAGATTGGATTTCTATAAAAATAGTTGCGAGTGACATAGCTCCACGAGAATCAATTACCTTTTAGCACGTCATTTCCTGTAAAAAAAATGGTCACGATTATTTTTAACAGCACTGACATCTGCTGAAAAATGGAAGAATGCGATGTGCGGCACAGCCAGCTATCGTCAAAAAAAGGGTCTCTAGATCTGTGGCACGCGATGAACGTTCCGATCGTCCGCCATCTTGCTGGTAGTTAAGTCGAGCGATGGCAACGGCTGCCCTTTTTTCAGCATTGGGTAATCTATCCGGCTGTTCTCGCATTCTTCCATTTTTCAGCAGATGTCAGTGCTGTTAAAAATAATCGCGACCATTTTTTTACGGGAAATGACGTGCTAAAAAGTAAAGGATTCTCGTGGATCTATGTCACCCGCAACTATTTTTATAGAAATCCAATCTATTCTTCTTGACTGGCAGCAGTCAAAGCGTCAGAGTTTGGTGTTCAGAGAGCGGGAACACAGAGCGTTAAAGGGTTAAACATAAATCATCTTTATAAGCATTTTTCATTCTCTGGAGACTGGAGAGAAAATACAACATGCCAAAAAATTTCTATACGAAGGAAAATTTATACTTTCGGAGAATTTTCCTGATCCATTTTGCATTTTCCAGGCTTTTTATAGACATTCCTAACCTATTTCTCCTTTTCTGGCATTTCCCGGACTTTCCTGATTGGTAGACACCCTGTTGTAAACTTTTCTGAACAGAAGAGAATTTATCGGCTGAATATTAAATACCTTTGCGAGGTTAGTACATTGACCCGTATAAAATCAATTTTTCGTTAACGTCCTGATTTATATTTGATTTAAACTTACTAATGTATTTTGTAAGTCAACAAAACCATAGGAGGAAGAAGTAAGCATTCCTAACTTGTTACATTCCTAAAGATGCAGTGCAGGTCTCTACTTACGTAGTCGTACAGACGGTTGTACTGGGAGCGTTATTTTTACTAGGACCCCCACCTTGAGTCTACAATAAAGAAACGCAACCCTGTCATTTGTTCTGATTTGGAGCGAATTAATAGCGATTAATATATAGGGCTTGATGCCATGGGCACCGTCAGATTATTCCCCAGGGGGGGGGGGGGCAAAGATTACTTCAACGTATGGTTACTATGTTGGAAAGAGCAAAAAAGCAAGGGAAAACACTCCATACAAAAATCCAGGGGGGGGGGCATTGCCCCCTCTTGACCTATGCTGCCGGCGCCCATGCCTGATACTATCTTGTCTTATGATTGTAATTTTGGAGAGCCATGGATTTTATCGGACAGCCGCGGTGCACTACATCTTAGTGTATGTTCCTCCACAAACGTAAAGCTTGCGTATCTATTCTGCTCAAACTGAGGAAGATTTCTCAGACCCACAATGTCCACCCCCAATGGATTCTATCATATGTTAACATTAGTGGTAATGAGGTCGCTGATAGACTTGTCAAAGAGGGTAGTGAGATTGAAACGGCCACTGGCTCTTCGCTTACTTATCAAGAGCTATGCGCAAATGAACGATCTAAATTCAATTTAATTTTGGCGTATTCCACCTACGCAACAATGGTACCCAGGAACATTCCTTAGCTCTCTGCTGGAAATCATATGTGACCGTGGTTCCCAGACTGCTCCAGATAGACTAGCAAGTGACCACCAAATGTATTTCCTTTGGGAGTGGCAGAAAAATCCACCAAACTTGTAAAGCATTGCTGTGTAACATTAGTGGTAATGAGGTCGCTGATAGACTTGTCAAAGAGGGTAGTGAGATTGAAACGGCCACTGGCTCTTCGCTTACTTATCAAGAGCTATGCTCAAATGAACGATCTAAATTCAATTTAATGTGGCGTATTCCACCTACGCAACAATGGTACCCAGGAACATTCCTTAGCTCTCTGCTGGAAATCATATGTGACCGTGGTTCCCAGACTGCTCCAGATAGACTAGCAAGTGACCACCAAATGTATTTCCTTTGGGAGTGGCAGAAAAATCCACCAAACTTGTAAAGCATTGCTGTGACCGCATCCAGCTTCACCGAATCACATTCTGGATTGTATCGGACTTTCTAAGGAAGACCTAACATAACAAACTTATTGATTTTTTGGTGGTCAACAATCTTCTGAAGCTGATCTGACACTGCCAGATCTTTCGAAGCTGATCTGCCAGATGTTTCGAAGATAAGCAACAACAGCAATATATTTTATAAAACAATCAGTGTTATGCAAAACAAAGTTGCATTCTACATCAGTTTTAAACCCTAGTTTTGTCCTATGTAGTAATTTAAGAACCGATCATTTAAATGAGGCTTGTTAACTGCAGGTAGTTGTCTCCCCTGATGGCTGATTTTCGCGACATTTTGAATAAAAATGTTTACTTAATTATTATTTTTTTTTTCATTTATTTTTTCCCGGTTCTATTAACTAATATTCATATGCTATGCAATAAATTAAAGGTGTTTTAATAATTTCAACACTTGATACTTGATGCAGAGTTTATCAAGACCTATGGCTCTTCTGGTATTTGTTGTCTCTAATTACAAAGTACATATTTTTACAGCACAATACTCCGGGCGGGTAGAAACAACCAAAAGATAGAATGGGAATCGAGCCTATGATTGTACGCTTGTGCGACTGTCGTCGAGTGGGACATGCCCTTATGTCAGCACATATTTTTACGCCAGCATATTCTGACTTATTTTATGTCAGCATAATTTATCGTCATACCTCTGACACTTTTTAGGATATAATTCTCAAACTTTGAACATCACCTCATGAATGCATATGGCACATTTTACTAAATGGTAATTCTTTGTACGGCGGTCTCATATAAATTAAAGAAGTGTATTTTTTTTTATATAAGAGGAAGTTTTTCTTACCGTAGTCTTTTTACCAACCTTATTTTGAAGATATTTTAATTTACATTGCGCACTTATCTGCACTAGATAAAGAATTATAGCACGTTACAACCTTTTTAGGACACCCTATATTTCTTTTTTGTGTTTTTTTTGTGTGTGTGTGTTATGTTCGAAATTTTTCAATAAACTTTACATTTAACACCAATTTTTTTTGTGTGTCCTTATTTTTCATTTACTTGGACTCAGGGGCGTAGCCAGAAATTTTTTCATGGGGGGGGGGGTTACGACTACTACAACTCATATATATGTATATGTGTGTGTAATAATGTAGTGAAGAATATGCATTTTGTATGGCAAAAAAATTCCTCATGGGGGGTATGACCCCCCTAACCTCCCCACCCTGGCTACGCCCCTGCTTGGACTGTTTGAAGATTAAGTATGTATCCGAATAAAAAAGCGAGAGAAGAAAATCGTGGTTGATAATTTTATTGGCAAGAAGAATAGAGGTTCGTTACCACTTAGACAGTTCAATAGAAAGAGCGTATTCAGTCATTATTAATTAATTTAGCTTTTACCATTCTTTATGATTGTCATTTCTTTAGGTATTATCCATAGCATAATTAAATGAAAAGGGGTACGTAAAACAAAGATTCCGTAACAGTTCGCTACCCTTATTATACATCAAAACTCAACGCGTATACTTTGAAAACAAAATCCGGCAAAGTCATCCCCAAAACTTGGAGAGTTTCATACAGCGGTCTGTTGACACAGCCAGTGATTAATGGTCGATTGTATTACGATCGATCGATTAGAATCTTAATCGTTCATGGCTCCTAGGGTAAACAGTCTTCTTTGGGGTGGTCCGATCTGAAAAGTAATTTTTTGCTTTCTCCTTTATCTCACACAGAAATTAAGAAAAATATTATGGCATAATTAAATGCAATGTAGCGATAACCGTGCCTGATTTTCTGTGCGAAATTGAGGGAAAAGTAATTCCGTACAGCTATTAAAATGCAGTTCTTGAATGTTTTAAATATGTTCCTAGTTCTCCTAGTATGGTTACTAATGTGTGTTCACCTGCAGTGCTTTTTTTGATTGCAAGCCAAAGAGCAAATGCTTCCAAGTTTCCAAACCTAACTCATGGAATTCTGAGAAGTAATACGGTCATCGTCAGGTTCTTAAGGTTGAATAACCTGGGCCCAACAAGTTTCGTAGGACAAGCAAAAATCACAGTACAGGAGCACTCAGTGGAGACGATTTCGGGCTCATTTATTAAAGCCCGAACCCGAGGACTTTTAATTCGACCCCGAAATTTCAGCTAAAAAATAAATAAAATTCAATTATTGGGTTGGCAACAAAGTAATTGCGTTTACTTGTATAAAATTCAAGCAAATAAGTTTTCAACAAGTTTTTAATTACAGGTAAGCTGTGTCTGAACATACGATTCATATTTGTTACATTTTAAAGAAAGAATTTCACTGGCAGTATTTTTTTTCGTCCATAAAAGATGGCCACGCTCCCCCTTTTTTCGCTTCTATCCTCCTTAGAGGACAATATTAAAAATGTCCTGAAATTAATTTTTAGGTATTCGTGACTGCTGTATTTTACAGAAAGAATTTCACGGATATCTCTATTTTTATTTGAGATCACGCGGGATATGTGAAAAGAACTTTTTGGCCGCTTACCCCCCCTAAGATTACGAATTTTGGAAAATGCTCTCTGATCTAGCACCTATGTTGAAGAACTCACGTACGTGCCAAACTTCGCATAATTAACTTCAGTAGTTTTGGCCAGGCGAAATATTGACATACGGAAAAACGCAATTACTTTGTTGCCAACCCAATACTTCCTCGATAGAATATCCTAAATTTTGCTGTTTGTGCAAATTAAAGAGAAATATAGTAGCAAACTCTTAATGCATTTTCTAATTCTTTATATTCAAGGAGTATGCTCAATAAAGGAGAAATTTCTCACGAGCCAGAGCCCGAACACAATCATGAATTACAGAATTAAGCCCGAGGCCGGTTCGGGCTCGGGATCGTGCTGGGCCCGTCTTATCTCCTCGTCTTACCCTAGTGCACAGGGGTGATGAGTTACTTGTCTTGGGGGAGGAAATTTTAAACAGGATGAGACCTAATCGTAAAGTCCTGACCAATAGCATGCAACGTAACTATCCTCTCATTTTTCCCACTGACAGTTACTAGTTTTGATGTAAAATACTATGCGTGCAAAAATGAGTTTTGATGCCCATTACAGTGAAATTGGGTAAAAACCATCTAAAAATCTAGAGTGACTCCACTCGACTTTCCGAACACTTACGATTAAGATCATTACCAAGCATTTAAATAAATTTTAATCGATGAATAATTCAAACATATATACCAAATTGAAGCTCTATCGAATGTACCGTTTAAACGCTAGCGCACTTTCAAGAATTTCTCCCTATAGGCCATAATGTAAAAGAGATCTTTGTCGTAGCCCTGTAGAAAAACTATAAGTCCTATAAACATCAAAATCAATACCGGTCTTACAATGGTAGTTTATAACATGTATACCCAATTTGAGCTCAATCGAATGTACCGTTAAAACGCTAGCGCACTTTCAAGAATTTCTCCCCATAGGCCATAATGTAAAAGAAATCTTTATTTTATCCCTGTAGAAAAACTGTAAGTCCTATACACATCAAAATCAATACAGATCTTGCGACGGTGGTTTATAACATGTATACCCAATTTGAGCTCAATCGAATGTACCGTTTAAACGCTAGCGCACTTTCCAGAATTTTCCTCCATAGGCCATAATGTAAAAGAAATCTTTGTCGTAGCCCTGTAGAAAAACTGTAAGTCCTATACATACCAAAATCAATACCGGTCTTGCGACGGTGGTTTATAACATATATACCCAATTTGAGCTCAATCGCATGCCCCGTTCAGGAGCTATTGTGTTCACTCACATACACACAAACACACATACACACACACACACACATACATACATACATCTCGTAAAAATAGCATAAATGAATTCAGAAGACCTCAAAACGTGTAAATACACCAAAATCTCGAATTCGAATTTTTTCATGATTACAATACTTTCCTTACATGGTACATGTTCGGAAAGTAAAAAACGGTATGGGTGTTCTATAACTAAAATAGAGAACTTGATGCCTGAATTTGGGATTTTAGGTTCATTCCACAGAATTCTCTCATTTTGGGGAAACAATAAATTAAAAAAAAATTGTTATCTATTTATATGATTAGAAAGCTATAAATTCGTAATTTTATGCTCGACACAAAAAAAATCATGATACTAACCGTGCTGTCCTCTATGCATAGGGTAGATTACATCAAATAATATTTCACCACAAGAACAAAAACTAGAGTTACGTTAGTTACACAATAAAAGTTACGTCAATTACATATGTAATACCATATTTGGTAATTACGTATTAACCCGGCGATCCGCCAAGACGAGCGATTTTTCGCCTAGATAAATATCGGACACATGTAATTATTGATGGTTTGGAATAAATTTGGCTTCAGTTGCTAGCACATTTGACGAAAAATTAGTGACCGCCGGGATAATATGTAAGTACTCCATATTTCTATTTTGCTTTTCATACATTAATTTTAATAGATACTATTATAATTCGCCTTTGCTTATTGGTGTTACAAACCTAAAATAACTTTTTATTGGATAATTTTCATAATTTTTAAACCCCAATAAAAGTAGTAAACATGTTTGTCTATTTTATGTTACATCAGTTGCAGGTCCGAACTCCTGGTCTCTTTATTATGGAGGTATCTAATAGGTGGACCATCACTGCCTACTATGAAGGAACGGGCGAAATGACACCCACGCCCATGCCGGGAATCGAACCCAGTCCCAAGGCGTTAGAGAATGTTTCTTAAGCCACTACGCCACCTGGGCGGCGAGTTATGAAAAGTAGTTGCACGGAGTTTGAGTAGACAAAAAGTTAAGAAGAGTGGAGCGATAAAAAAATTTTAAGTTAATACATAAAACATAAATCTATTATTATGCTAGTTTTGTGATATTCTTTAATTATATTGCTAAAGAATTATTTAATGTTTACATATTATATCAGGTTGTAACGAAAGTTTTCCGCCAGATTTGCTTGAGTCAGCTCACGCGGTACCCAGCTATTGACCTTATATGTCAAGTTTATGCGATGCTTAGCGCGACTAATGGACATGGCACTAAAGTCTGACTCTTTTAGCTAGCTCTCGTGGATAAATATTTTATCTTCTTCCACAAATTTTCGTAGGCGGGCCTCATCAGCATCAGTAGTCTGGTCAGAGCGCTCTGCTTCTTTAATATCCTAGTCCTCGTTTTTGAACTTTCGGTACCAAATCTTCACAGTGTCATATGATACAACAGTAGTACCTTAAGCTGTACACATGATTCAGTGTCATTCTGTAGCTGACTTTTTGCGACAGAACTGAGAGTAAATGATGGATCAATCTGGTAGCGTGGTAGTTCCATTTCAGACATCTTAATCATAACGATATTGTTTTACGGATTTCACAACACAGTGCTCTAAAACAGGTCTTTTCTTTCAAATAACAAAAATCGTTTTACAAAATATTGGCAAAGACACCAACGTGAACTGCTTGTGCAGGCAATACTTGGAGTGGCGGAAAACTTTCGTTACAACCTAATATAATTTTTTGTCACAAGTCTAGGTGGTGATGTCTTCCCCTTAATATTTTTATTATCTTATTATAACAGTTATGGGATTACTCAGCCAGAAAATAAGTTTCAAGGACGACATAAAACCCCTAGGGTTGGGATGGAGTCCGGAAAAAAAAAAAAAAACTTGTTCAAGAATGGGATTTCCTTTCTCTAAAATACAAATCATAGCAGAAAGTGAATTAATAATCTTGGGTCTTGGGCTTCAATTCTCCAGACTCTTCCCAACCTAAAAACTAATTAGCGAAAAGCACTAGGTGCATAAATCAAATTCACTTCACTACCCCCTTCCACACCGAACAGCAATACCCAATGCAAATCGCTCTTAACTAAGACCCGTAATTACTAAACTATCCCGTATAAATCAAACGTAACAGAGATTGCATAGCTGAAATAAGACAGCGCGCCACACATTAAAAAAGAAAAAAAAAATAGAAGTTCCAAATAAAAGTAAGGTATATAAAAGAGAGAAAGTTTCTTTGCCCAGCGAGTTCTGATAAAAAAGAAATAAATAGGCGAATCAGTATAGATATATGTAGCAACAACTTAAACACAGACTGATTTGTATCCGTCAAAATTGCCTTATTAGAACCTCGGTTTAGAGGTGAGTGATGGTGTGTCAGACGGAAATTAGGGCTCCGGCATTTCTCGTCTGCTTTTGGAAAACTGCCTCGAACTTATTTCCAGCACTTAGGTCGTATCTTTTATTGGGTGTAATAAGCTTGCTAAACAATAGCCTATAAATTAAGATAAACAAAAGAGACTTTTTATACATAGTAATGGAGGAGCGTGGTTTTGCACATCGTTCCCTAACTTCAACAGACTAGGAGCTGTGTTTGAAGCTGTGAAAAGTTTGTAGTAAGTAGCACGGAAATTTTGCCGCTTGCAGTTCGGATTTAACCTTTTACAGGTTAATCCTTCCGATTGGGAACATAAAATTAAAAATCTGGAGTGACTCCACTCGACTTTCCGAACACTTATGAATAAGATCATTACCAAGCCTTTAAATAAATTTTCATCGATGAATAATTCAAACATATATACCAAATTGAAGCTCAATCGATTGCGCTGTTTAAACGCTAGCGCACTTTCAAGAATTTCTCATCATACGCCATAATGTAAAAGAAATCTTTGTCGTAGCCCTGTAGAAAAACTATAAGTCCTATACACACCAAAATCAATACCGGTCTTGCGACGGTAGTTTGTAACCTATATACCCAATTTGAGCTCAAACGAATGCCCCGTTTAGGAGCTATCGTATTCACTCACATACACACACATACATACATACATACATCTCGTACAAAATAGCATAAATTAATTCAGAAGACCTCAAAACGTGTCACTACACCAAAATCTCGAAGTCGAATTTTTCAATGATTACAATACTTTCCTTACGTGGTACAAGTTCGGAATGTAAAATTTATTAAAAAATGAAATTTTATCACTTTATGAAGGAATTAGCAGATAAAATTAAAAAGTGACTTGATTTTTCGAAATAGAAGTTGTATTTCTATCATGAGCGAGAAACTGGAGAAAAAAATCACTAAAAAAGCCATTTTCACAAATTTTTACTCAGCTATCTTGATACACACCACCCCCTTCAAACTTAACTCATATCTTAAATTCAAAAATAAATCTTTTATTAATTCTTAATATTTCACTTTTTAAACTACCCATCGGTATATTCCGTTTTCGAAACCAATGCATGTGCACATCACGGTGTATGTGCACATCAAATCTGTGGTTCAGAAAATCTCGCCGGCGACTGCTAGCAGTTTACGAGGGGCACCAATATTCAGAAGTCCCCCTTCATATGAGGATCCAAATTGTGCGGGGGGAACTCTAGGACGGACGTACCTCTAAATGACACATTCGGTGACGTGAGCTGTCCTCTCCTGGCTAACAAGCAATACAATCTCTCTTCCTTGCTCCGCTCCACAAGGGCCGAGTGGATAAGACACTGGACATGGTAAGTGGCTGAATGTTAAGGTCCTGCTTTCGAGCCTATCGCGCGGCTGCCGATCTAACGGTCCAGAATTTAAGTAGGTTTTTTCAAGATGCAACGTGAATACGTGTTAGAATCCCTTAACCCTTTGAGGCGCAACCCTTTCCCAATGCTGAAAAAATGGGCAGCCGTTGCCATCGCTCGACTTAAGTACCAGCAAGATGGCGGACGATCGAAACGTTCATCGCGTGCCACAGATCTAGAGACCCTTTTTTACGCAGCTGGCTGTGCGGCACAGCCAGCTGCGTCAAGCGAGGCAGTCGAGCGAGGGCAACGGCTGCCCTTTTTTCAGCATGGGGCAATCTATCCAGCTGTCCTCGCATTCTTCCATTTTTCAGCAGATGTCAATGCTGTTAAAAATAATCGTGACACCTTTTTTTATGGGAAATGACGTGCTAAAAAGTAAAGGATTCTCGTGGACCTATGTCAGCCGCAATTATTTTGATAGATATCAAATCAGAATATCAAATGGAAATATCAAAAAATATCAAATCTATTCTCAGAGACTGGCAACAGTCAAAATGTCAGAGTTTGGTGTTCCCAGTGGGGGAACACTGCGCGTTAAAGGGTTAAAATGTCCTCCGACCAAGGAACCCCGCCCATTCCATAGGAAGATACTCCTCGTGTAATCTAGCAATCGCACAAAACTCAACTCCCACTCATCCTTAGTCTGTAGGTCTGAAATACCAGTGGTAAATAATTATAAATAAATAAAACAATCATTCACAGTTATATCCACTTCGTGACTTTGTACTTCTAACTTTTGTGTCGATCACAACCTAATTGTTGATATAGAAAACTTACTTAGAGCTCCTAGGTCTACACTACTGGCCAAAAGTATTGCAAGTTTGAGAAATCTAACCATCGTTTCAAGAATAAGCCCAGAAAAAATGGACAGGAAATTTGCCAGATTTAAATATTTTTGAGAGTGTATGGAGTGTAATTGGAAAGAATACATCGGAAAATTACCCAAAAACAAAATGAGACCTTCCGGAACCAATAATTTTAGCTGTCACCATGAAACACCGAAGGAATTGTTGTAAAGCATTGTTGTAATTGTTGTAAAGAATAAATGATCTTTAGTTCAATTGCATTTACACTCATGTCCATAAATTAAGGATAATGAAGTTCAGGCAAAGAAAGAGAAAGAAGCAAAACAAATTTGACTTATTTGTAAAGTCTATTTATTAAACAAAAAGTAAAGAGCAAAAAAGATGCTATATGTTTGACATAATTAATAAAAATTGCAAGTTTTACTCCCTTGACCAAATTTCAAAAAAGAACCTATTTACAAAAAACAGTATAACATGGTTAGTAGGATGGTTAATACGGAGTATGTCTCCCGGACGATGCAATACAGGCCTGACAACGCCTAGGCATGCTGAGTATCAAATGATCCATCTGATCTTGGGGAATATTACACCACTCATCAAGCAATGCACTCCGAAGTTCCGGTAGACAGGTGGGATGGGGTTGACGGGCTGCAATTCGTCGGCCAAGCATATCCCACACATGCTCTATTGGATTCAAGTCCGGTGAGTTTGCTGGCCAATGCATACGGGTGATATCCTCCGATTGAAGGCATTCGTCTACAATGTTTGCACGGTGAGGACGGGCGTTGTCATCCATAAACACAAATTCAGCACCCATGGCGCCCCGAAACAAACGTACATGTTGTTCCAGAATGACATCCCGATAGATGTGGCCTGTCATCGTTACACTCTGAACATGCAGGTCAGTTCTGGAACCAAGAATAATTCCTCCCCAAACGAGCCATCCTGCACCACCGTAACGGTGTCTTTCAAGGGTGTTCTCTTGGTGGTAACGGGTACCTGGCGCTCTCCAGATGGATGTCCGGCGAGAATCAGACTCCAAACTAAACCTGGACTCGTCGGAAAACATCACACAAGACCACTGTTGCGGTGTCCACAATGCATGCTCTCTACTCCAGGTTAATCGCAGGCGACAGTGAGTTGCGGTAAGTGGAAGACATCTGACAGGCTTACGAGCATATAGACCAATGTGCCCTAAGCGTCTGTACACGGTCTGCCTTGAAACTGTCGTGCCGGTAGCTGAAGAGAGCTGACGAGACAGGTCTGATGCTGTACTCCGTCTGTTTCTTTTGACAGTAACTGCCAAATAGCGGTTCTCATTCGGCGCTGTAACTCAGGGGCGACCTGTGCTGTAACGTCTACTCACATTACCATCATCTTGGAATCGTTGCCAAAGCCTGGAGATGACACTCTGGGCGATTCCAAGTTCCTCGGATACTTCCAGCTGGGTACGTCCACATTCCAGTCGTCCGATAATTCTGCCACGTAAAGCATCATCCAAATGCCTCCTTTGTGCCATAACTATGCGGTTTTTGCACTGAAAGGCTTTCACAGCGCTTGTGAACAATTTTACATCTTTGCCACCATTCCTTATATATCCCTCTCTTACACTCTCGTCATTGTGACGTACCATCCACGCTATCTGGTGGTTTCCTGTAATTTGCATATTCTTCTTCAAGATGTGTGTGATCATTCCACAGGTGAAATTTTTATTTTAGAGATCAATTTCTGTGTGATTCTGAATTATCCTTAATTTATGGATATGAGTGTATTTATTATCCTCTTTTTGCAGAATAACTTGAAATTAATTCTTTATTTAATTTTATACCGGCGAGCCAAAATGGATTGTGATTTTTATAACTTATCTATTTTTATTCTATTTTTTTCAATAAATTAAATAATTATTTTTGTTCTTTAGCTTAATGATATCTTGTCTTTGAAGTAATTAACTTAATATGTTGACATTAAAAAATATCAATTATACTGATTTTTAATTTTGACGGGGGAGAGGGGCCTTAATCTTGAAAAGGGTTAGATTTCTGAATCTTGCAATACTTTTGGCCAGTAGTGTAATTGTAGATGGCTTCGCCAGCGAAAGTGGCACATGTGCCGTATATTGCAATTTTTCCTACAGTGGCGTAGCTAGGATTTTCAGTGATAGGAAACAGCTGAAGATTTTGCGACCTTACGTATATGCCAAAATGCAATGAAGGAGGTTTTATATGCAATTTGGCGTCCCTTGAGTGCTACGCCGGGAGACAGATGCCTCTCCTGCCCCCCCCCCCTCCCTTCTTAGTTACACTGCTATTTCCTAACACCTGATTCAAAACGTAACATGAAGAAATTATGGTTAATTTGTAGCAGTAAGAAAAAAAAATTAAGGGTTTTGTTCGATGAAACATAATCTCTCCTATGGGCTTTTTGCATAAATTAAAATAAACTAATTGCGCCAGAGACTCTAAAAAATTCAGGATGGTTCTTCATAAACTGCACTACATACAGTAATAAATGAATAAATGGCGCTTTTTTTTTAATATTTCAGAAAAAAAAAGGTTCGATCTCCGACTGGGCGAGGCTGTCATTGTGTACGTCCCTTCATAGGGGGCAACGTTGGTCCGCCTACTATGTGCCCCCATAACAAAGAGGCCAACAACTCCGGCCTTAGTAGCGACCAATGCTTCCAAAGCATCTAGGCCCGCCATTGGGGGGAAAAAAATAATAATAATAAAAAATCCTGCCAAATTATCGATTTTTAAGAATTTTTTCTGAAGTTTCGTAATCGTACAGAAATATCGTGAATTGTCGTGTATAGTACAGCTTGTAAAGAGAGATCCTAAAATATTTTAAGTGCTTGACATTAGTTTTTACTTTCCGAACATGTACCATGTAAGGAAAGTATTGTAATCATGAAAAAATTCGAATTCGAGATTTTGGTGTATTGACACGTTTTGAGGTCTTCTGAATTCATTTATGCTATTTTTACGAGATGTATGTATGTATGTGTGTATGTGTGTGTGTGTGTGTATGTGTGTTTGTGTGTATGTGAGTGAACACGATAGCTCCTGAACAGGGCATGCGATTGAGCTCAAATTGGGTATATAGGTTATAAACCACCGTCGCAAGACCGGTATTGATTTTGGTGTGTATAGGACTTACAGTTTTTCTACAGGGCTACGACAAAGATTTCTTTTACATTATGGCGTATGGAGGAAAATTCTGGAAAGTGCGCTAGCGTTTAAACGGTACATTCGATTGAGCTCAATTTAATTATACATGTTATAAACCACCGTCGCAAGATCTGTATTGATTTTGATGTGTATAGGACTTACAGTTTTTCTACAGGGATAAAATAAAGATTTCTTTTACATTATGGCCTATGGGGAGAAATTCTTGAAAGTGCGCTAGCGTTTAAACGGTACATTCGATCGAGCTTCAATTTGGTATATATGTTTGAATTATTCATCGATTAAAATTTATTTAAATGCTTGGTAATGATCTTAATCATAAGTGTTCGGAAAGTCGAGTGGAGTCACTCCAGATTTTTTGTATTTATGTTCCAAAATCACATCCTTTTTTTCAAAATACACCGTTAAAGAGAAAAACAGAATAGCAAATGTTCTTACACAAACAGAAGACTTTTTTCCCTCACGAATTGGAGAGGCTGATTGCAAAACAATAGTCTCTGAAATTAGGATGAACCATCCGCAAACTGACTTATTCAAATAGAGTGGCGTGCAGTACTTAACCTAATGCACTAAAAAATGACTCATTAGCCAAAACAAAAAAAGTGCTTTGACCGGGCGGTTGTTATGAAATCCCCGCCACTCCAAATTACCCTTCTTATCAAATACATTATATCTCTTACACAGACTCCATCACCGGTTTAATGTACTTACATAGACGTGTAAGTGATATTAAGGAACTAAATAACAGTGGTCGGTTAGATAAAAATAAGTATGTAAAATCCGATTTGATAGTTCTCTTTTTATGTCAGTTTAATTTTTTTTCTTATTTAATAAAGGCTTTTAGCTCAAAAAGATTCATATTTTAAAGCACTCCTCTCAAAGTACCATTGTGCACGAATAGAAAAAGGTTTTTTCATGCTACATTTTCTATGACGGTTATAGCAATCTAATATTCAGAAAGCAGTTAGCGATTCCACGGTAATGTGTTATAAGTATTTCTAGAAAAAAATTGATAAGGTTAAGAATTTCTTTTTCTTAACTTACATTAGAATACCAGTTCTATGTTACATACTGACAGGGTTATTAAATACCTGGGTTTTTCAAAAAAAAAAAAAACTCTGGCTTTTTTGATGAGTTTTGAGGATTTATCTGGGTTTTGGGGATTTTATCAGGTTTTTTGGTCTTTATCAGAGTTTTTTAAAGAAAGGGGTGGCAGTTCAGAATGTTAATTTTTCTAATTACTGAATACTACTTAAAGGAACTATTTGATTAGCTCTTAGCTCAAAAAGATTCATATTTTAAAGCACTCCTCTCAAGGTACCATTGTGCACGAATACAAAAAGGTTTTTTCATGCTACATTTTCTATGACGGTTATAGCAATCTAATATTCAGAAAGCAGTTAGCGATTCAACGGTAATGTGTTATAAGTATTTCTAGAAAAAAATTGATAAGGTTAAGAATTTCTTTTTCTTAACTTACATTAGAATACCAGTTCTATGTTACATACTGACAGGGTTATTAAATACCTGGGTTTTTTTAAAAAAAAACCCTCTGGCTTTTTTGATGAGTTTTGAGGATTTATCTGGGTTTGGGGGATTTAATCAGGTTTTTTGGTCTTTATCAGAGTTTTTTAAAGAAAGGGGTGGCAGTTCAGAATGTTAATTTTTCTAATTACTGAATACTACTTAAAGGAACTATTTGATTAGCTCTTAGCTCAAAAAGATTCATATTTTAAAGCACTCCTCTCAAGGTACCATTGTGCACGAATACAAAAAGGTTTTTTCATGCTACATTTTCATGACGGTTATAGCAATCTAATATTCAGAAAGCAGTTAGCGAATTTCACGGTTTAATGTGTTACTAAGTATTTCTAGAAACAAAATTGATAAGGTATTAAGAATTTTCTTAACTTACATTAGAATAACCAGTTCTATGCTACTTACCAGCAGGGTTATTAAATACCTGGGTTTTTTTAAGAAAATAAAACCCCTCTGGCTTTTTTGATGAGTTTTGAGGATTCTTCTGGGTTTTTGGGCGTTTTTCTCAGGTTTTTTTGGTCTATTTATTTCAGTTCGGGAAAGTCGTACAAGTGGAGTCACTCCAGATTTTTTGTTTTTATGTTCCAAAATCACATCCTTTTTTTCAAAATACACCGTTAAAGAGAAAAACAGAATGGCAAATGTTCTTACACAAACAGAAGACTTTTTTTCCCCCACGAATTGGAGAGGCTGATTGCAAAACAATAGTCTCTGAAATTAGGATGAACCATCCGCAAAATGACTTATTCAAATAAGAGTGGCGTGCAGTACTTAACCTAATGCACTAAAAAATGACTCATTAGCCAAAACAAAAAAAAGTGCTTTGACCGGGCCGTTGTTATGAAATCCCCGCCACTACAAATTACCCTTCTTATCAAATACATTATATCTCTTACACAGACTCCATCACCGGTTTAATGTACTTTTACATAGACGTGTAAGTGATATTAAGGAACTAAATAACAGTGGTCGGTTAGATAAAAATAAGTATGTAAAATCCGATTTGATAGTTCTCTTTTTATGTCAGTTTAATTTTTTTTTTCTTATTTAATAAAGGCTCTTAGCTCAAAAAGATTCATATTTTAAAGCACTCCTCTCAAAGCACCATTGCGCACGAATACAAAAAGGTTTTTTCATGCTACATTTTCTATGACGGTTATAGCAATCTAATATTCAGAAAGCAGTTAGCGATTCCACGGTAATGTGTTATAAGTATTTCTAGAAAAAAAATTGATAAGGTTAAGAATTTCTTTTTCTTAACTTACATTAGAATACCAGTTCTATGTTACATACTGACAGGGTTATTAAATACCTGGGTTTAAAAAAAAAAAAAAAACCCTCTGGCTTTTTTGATGAGTTTTGAGGATTTATCTGGGTTTTGGGGATTTTATCAGATTTTTTGGTCTTTATCAGAGTTTATTAAAGAAAGGGGTGGCAGTTCAGAATGTTAATTTTTCTAATTACTGAATACTACTTAAAGGAACTATTTGATTAGCTCTTAGCTCAAAAAGATTCATATTTTAAAGCACTCCTCTCAAGGTACCATTGTGCACGAATACAAAAAGGTTTTTTCATGCTACATTTTCTATGACGGTTATAGCAATCTAATATTCAGAAAGAAGTTAGCGATTCCACGGTAATGTGTTATAAGTATTTCTAGAAAAAAATTGATAAGGTTTCTTTTTCTTAACTTACATTAGAATACCAGTTCTATGTTACATACTGACAGGGTTATTAAATACCTGGGTTTAAAAAAAAAAAAAAAACCCTCTGGCTTTTTTGATGAGTTTTGAGGATTTATCTGGGTTTTGGGGATTTTATCAGATTTTTTGGTCTTTATCAGAGTTTTTTAAAGAAAGGGGTGGCAGTTCAGAATGTTAATTTTTTTAAATACTGAATACTACTTAAAGGAACTATTTGATTAGCTCTTAGCTCAAAAAGATTCATATTTTAAAACACTCCTCTCAAAGTACCATTGTGCAAGAATACAAAAAGGGTTTTTCATGCTACATTTTCAATGACGGTTATAGCAATCTAATATTCAGAAAGCAGTTAGCGATTCCACGATAATGTGTTATAAGTATTTCTAGAAAAAAATTGATAAGGTTAAGAATTTCTTTTTCTTAACTTACATTAGAATACCAGTTCTATGCTACATACTAACAGGGTTATTAAATACCTGGGTTTTTTAAGAAAAAAAAACCCTCTGGCTTTTTTGATGAGTTTTGAGGATTTATCTGGGTTTTGGGGATTTTATCAGGTTTTTTGGTCTTTATCAGAGTTTTTTAAAGAAAGGGGTGGCAGTTCAGAATGTTAATTTTTCTAATTACTGAATACTACTTAAAGGAACTATTTGATTACAATAATGAATTTTAGATGTGAATTATACATGAAAAAATATTTAAACCAATAATAATAATTAATTAGAATGATCAATAATTAAATTTAATAATCAATTTTACTTGAAGAAATATACAAATCAAAATAATAATAACAAATGTTTCGCTTTTTACAAAAAATGATTATTAGTAATATATTTTAATAATGAAATTAAAGTACTGTAATGTTGAATCAGAAATTTAAATCAGAACATTTTTGTTATGGATAAAAAATCTTGACTCATTTTAATGCTAGTGATAGGCATACAAATTTTCTGTAGAACAAGTTGGCCATTCTGAATTTTCTTTCTTCGATGGCGGTGGAGGTGGAGTGTTGGGTGGGGTGTTGTTTATAAACTTTATAGCTTGTGTATTGATATTAAGTAATATACTATTAGCAGAGGCGGCCCGAGGGGCGTGCGGGGCCCCAGGCGAAGCGCAAGAGCGGGGCCTATTCTCTATCATGTCTTATGAGATAGCAATAAAATGGCCCAGGAGCGGGGCCTCTATAAGCGCGGTGCCTTAGGCGATCGCCTACATTCGCACCCCCCTTGGGCCGGCCCTGCTATTAGCCAGGTAATTTAAAGTTGAAATTTCGAAAAAAAAAAAACTCTCTCTGTTTTTCCCCGGTTTTATTTTAGGTGGGCTTAAAAAAACCTTGAGTTTCTTCTCTCGCAAATTCATTTGAAATTACAAAAATAAAATAAATCAATATCTTACAGTTTTAAATTTCTCTTGTCTGGAGAGCGCACGTGTCCGTGTGCCAACTCTCCTCTGGATTCGCCTAGAAAACTATCTGAAAATTAGGGAGCAGTTTTAACCCTTTATCGCGCAGTGATCCCGCTCTGGGAACACCAAACTCTGACGTTTTGACTGTTGCCAGTCACGAAGAATAGATAGGATTTCTATAAAAATAGTTGCGGGTGACATATATCCACCAGAATCCTTTACTTTTTTGCACGTCATTTCCCGTCAAAAAATGGTCACGATTATTTTTAACAGCACTGACATCTGCTGAAAAATGGAAGAACGCGAGAACAGCTGGATAGATTGCCCAATGCTGAAAAAAGGGCAGCCGTTGCCATCGCTCGACTTAACTACCAGCAAGATGGCGGACGATCGAAACGTTCATCGCGTGTCACAGATCTAGAGACCCCTTTTTGACGACAGCTGGCTGTGCTCGCGCACAGCCAGCTCGTCCGCCAGACTGCTATCGAACTATTGATCGTCCGCCATCTTGCTGGTAGTTAAGTCGAGCGATGGCAACGGCTGCCCTTTTTTCAGCATTGGGAAAGGGTTGCGCCTCAAAGGGTTAAACGAGTTATTTGGATATCTAACGGGAATCGCAATAAAGCGCCATAGCGGGTATTTTACATGTAAGCAAATGCACAAAGGCAAGCACTCTTTTTCCTATATATGCAATTTTGAAATCAAAGTTATTTTGTACGTGGGTGCAAATTCATTAATTGCAATGCTTAATTTATAACGTAATGGACACACTTGCTTCATATTAAAATACATCTGTTTCTTTTTTTAAATTAAGACAAAAAAGCTATTAACTTATAAGAAAATTAATCACTATGAATATATGCTGCTCAGGTTTGCAAGAAATGCTGTTTTTTATGCTTCTAATGTTATGTCTCATTTTACGTAAAATATTTGGGTTTTTTTTCCAGATTACTTAATTCGAGAGTACAAGAGTTGGAAATAATAACAAAAAATTTTAGAAATGAATTTCTTTATGGAATACTGCAAAACTTATTTTTATTTTTTTCTCTTTATAAAACAATTTCCTGGCAATTTGAAACATGAATTCTATATTAGTAAGTCTATAATTAAAACTGAATCCATAAGCAAATCTTCAGTTAGATAAAACATTATTTTCGGTTGTGATTTAGAACATAGAACTATGGAAACAGCAATATTAGTAAAGTGTTTCAGAATCTCAGAAATATTAACTATGCATAGTTAATATTTAAAATTTTAGTGATAAATAACATTAAATTGGTGAAACGATAGTGTGGTTATAAAATTGAGTGATAAATATTTGCACAGACATTGTAAGAAAATAGTGTGAGCATTTTAACATGCGACATAAATACTAAAAAATAATGAACTGATTTTATGTCTAAAACGCTACAGTTTATTAATATTATCAATTATAGATTATCAATTTTTTAAAAACATATTTTCTCTTTCATGCATTTACAGCATTGATTGTTTATCATTTTTTTATGTAAATGCTGAGGAAGTAAATATTACAATTACTTAAATGTAATGAACCAGCTGTAATATCACTGCGTACATTAACTGTAAGGTTTTGCTTATGTAAATTATTAAGATCTCTTGAAAAATGCTAGGAGATACTCTAAAAATACACAATGTTATAGAGATGCAGTTTTTCCCTTCTAATTGTCAACCTTTTTTCTTTCCATACAAATTTGGTCATATACTTTGTGTATTCGAATTCAGAAATTTAAGTCTGAATTTGTTATCAGAAAAATGAAAAAAACTGAATTTGTTATCAGAAAAATGAAAAAAACTGAATTTGTTATCGGAAGTTAGAACATGCTTTATTACTTCTGCATAAAGTTTAATTCAAATTGAAAGGGGAAAAGTGCACGAAATTAACAATTTAATCTGCTTATTCTGTCAGCCAAAAAAAAAGGAAAAATAAATGGAATCAAACAATGTCTAATTAAAACTGTGCCTATAACATCTGGCTCACTTAAAAATTTACTTTTATGAAAAAAATAATAGAAAAATAAAACGTTCTTGGGATAATTTTTGGGAAAGTTATGACGATTTATTTAAACAGTTATGCGAGTTTAAGTCTTTATTTTACGTTATGGCAAGCCTTCATGAGGGGCATCTGAGGGGAGTGCCTTGAACGAGGGATTTTTTATGGGGTTCTAACGGGTATCCACGTTACATTTGGAGAAAACCGCCCAGCAGACCATGAGATCGATACTCATACAGTAGCCCAAATGCCATACTCTCACACTTCAGCCATCTACTATGTTTAGTGTCTAATTCACTCAGTCATGGGATTCCCTGAGTCATTTAGGTTGATTGCTAACGCCTCGGCATAATTTTAAAAACTTCTAACTTTGAACTTCTCAAGTATTCTAAATTTAATTTATTGAGCTTGTTTGTAATCAGCATCAAAAGTTCTATAAATACAGTAACTTTCATCAAATTGGGTGACAGTGAGCGACATTTTCGGCAAATGTTGACCGATCTGGCATAGAATGGCCCTATAGTAACACAAGAACTGTTTATTTTTGTTTATAAATTAGAAAATGTTAAACAACCGGACAAGTGCTACACGTGCATTGCCACTCACTTCAAAATCGACAAATTGTACAAGCACAGTAGTCACCCCAAAATTTAGAACTTTAGAATTTTTATAGACTAAATGACGTACAACTAAAAGAAATGTATTGTTTTAATTCCCTACAATTTTGTCTTAGGGTACCCTCAAGGTATTATAATAAACCCCAAGTGTAACTCAGTGGCCATTTTATCTTTTCGTTTCATATTTTAAATAATAAGATTTAACCTTTTACAGTCCAGTATTCCCAATTGGGAACATCAGATTAAAAACGTATTCAAAAATGATTTATCAATATTCGCAGATAAGTTAAAAGATGACTTGATTTTTTGAAATAGAAGTTGCATTTGTATAATGGATGAGAAACTGGTAAAAAAAATCATGAAAAATAGCCATTTTCATAAATTTTTACTGAGCTATCTTGATACACCCCCCCCCTCTTCAAACATAATTCATATCTTTACTTAAATTTTAAAATAAATCTTTTATTAATCCTTAATATTTTACTTATTATTTAACCCTTTAACGTGCAGTGATCCCGCTCTGGGAACACAAAACTCTGACGTTTTGACTGTTGCCAGTCACGAAGAATCGATTGGATATCTATAAAATTAGTTGCGGGTGACAGAGCTCCAGGAGAATCCTTTACTTTTTAGCACGTCATTTCCCGTAAAAAAAATTGTCACGATTATTTTTAACAGCACTGACATCTGCCGAAAGATGGAAGAACGCGAGAACAGCTGGACAGATTGTCCAATGCTGAAAACAGGGCAGCCGTTGCCATCGCTCCACTTAACTACCAGCAATATGGCGGACGATCGAAACGTTCATCGCGTGTCACAGATCTAGAGACCCCTTTTTGACGACAGCTATCTGTGCTCGCGCACATCGTCCGCCACATTCGATCCACCGTCCACATTCGATCGTCCGCCATCTTGCTGGTAGTTAAGTCGAGCGATGGCAACGGCTGCCCTTTTTTCAGCATTGGGAAAGGGTTGCGCCTCAAAGGGTTAAAACATATTTTAAAATCTTTATAATTAGCACTCGTTGTAACAGAGCAATAGAAAAATTAAATTGTAACCTAGTAACATATGAACAAATGCATCAAAATTTAAAGTAACTATTCTTAATATATTCACCTTTTATTTTTACATTACTGAAATATGAACAATTAGCTATAATTTAAAACTAAAATTTCTTCATAATAATCAAATTTTTGCTACTTTAACTTACATTAGGGAAGCAAATTTTAGGGGATGAGACTGTGTGTGAATTATGCATTCACATTAGCAATTAATTATTGAAGAGTTGATGAGTAGCACAATATAAATTATTCATAAATATTGTACTTAAAAATCATAATAAATTTTTTGAATGTAGCTACTTGTACGTATCTGATGACAAAACATAAATTGAAACTTGCATGAATATTTATAATTAACTATTCGAATCGTGTTCAATCAGCACATTAAAAATTCAATACTGAATAATGAATGAGTCATGATTGAGTATTTATTTAACCAGGGAAATAAATTAGAATATTTAACCACTGTTTCAAAAGACGAGAGACTCCATGACTTCCTTGGTCATAATATTCATCACTGGTCCGTAAACATGATTTAAAAAAATATATAGATGTTACATGAGCAATATACAGGGTATCCCGAAAAGTTGGTAACATGGTAACAATGGCCAATGTAAATTGAAAAAAATGTTCGAAATAAGGTAAGAAGAAACACTGCTTTAAGAAAAAATTCTTTTCGTTAATTTTCAAAAAGTTACACATTTAAATTTGTATACAACAATAAAATTCTCAGTTAGTGAAATGTGCTTCCTGCACTCATGAGATGGAGGACAAAAAATGAAAACTGTATCCTAAAAGGTGCCAGTGATATGAAGATAAATAAATGCTGACTTAAATCACTTTTCAATGGCTCTCTAAAGGAAAAAAAATCGCATTAGACTATTGCGTTCCATGGGTCGTACAGAAATTACCAATGAAAATACTTTTTCGCTCTTTAGCAATAAACATTTATATTCAAATTCATAAATAGCCCTTATCCTCTTTGTTCTAAGATATCTCTGGGACGTTTTATCATGAAAGGCTGAAAATTTGTACATCACCTCATTAGTGTTTAAGCCACATTTTACTAATTGGGAATTTTTCTGTACGGTGGTCGTAAACAAATTTAAAAAGTGTAACTTTTTGAAAATTAACGAGGGGAATTTTTTTCCTAACTTAGCCTTTTCTCTTACCCTAATTTGAATATTTTTTCAATTTTCCTAACTTAGCCTTTTCTCTTACCTTAATTTGAACATTTTTTTCAATTTACATTGCCCACTTATCTCTAATAGATAAAAAATAAAATAAAGCGTGTAACCAAGTTTTGGGGATATTCTGTATATTGATTTCTGTTAAGAAGTTGATTAAAAAATGTAATTATCTATTATAAAAACTTTAATTAGGTCAAATTACATGACATCTATTGGTAAAATTAAATGACATAAAGAGTAAATGAGGAAAATTTCAAGAGAAAAATGTAAATAAAACGTAAGTGGTCCGGACCAACAAATTTTGTACTTGACTGGTACTTTATATACTTTTACGGTCTCGGACCAGCAGACGACCGATAATTTCGAGCCTTGTATTCAACTATAATAATATTTTATTCGGAATTAATCACAGCAATTTGGTTGACAATATTTTCGTTTTTAACACGTTCCCCAAAAGTTAAAAAGTGTCTAAGATTTCGGTTTGTCTGTCCGTCCGTGCTCTATCTGTTGTAAACTTGCATAGTTTGCTACAATATTTGCAACATTTTCTTTCTGTGTACTGTACCATGTACTCTATTGAAAATGGTGTCTGTAGCATTTATAGTTCTTTTACAGAAGCGCCCAAAAGAAATCAAATACATGATGGGCAGTCATTGCTTATTTTGGGGGTATTTGTCAGTTTTAAAAGGAACAAAACGATATGTGTTGCCAAGAGTTATAAAATAAAGCTCTTCGTTGAAAATAGTATATATGTAGTAGTTATACTTCTCTTACAGGAGCACTCAAAAGAGTTATAATTACTTTACTGTCTGCGGCAGATTAGAAACATTCATCCGGATTTCAAGTACAATACAGTAAGTAAATAGACGTTTATAAAATCTTACTCTTTATTTAAACGGGGTTATCCATTTCAAAGAGTACCCGTTGGGTTTTTTTATTGCCCTTTTAAATATAACGGTTTTGGCAACTATTTTAACACTGAAAGATAAATGTTTGAAGCTTGTTAAAGTGTAGGAGACAATTTCCTACACCGTTAGACTATTACAACTTTATTTGTAATGTGAAACAGAAATGGAGTATTTAATCTTGGCACAGCCAGCTGTCGTCAAAAAGGGTCTCTAGATCTGTGGCACGCGATGAAAGTTTCGATCGTCCGCCATCTTGCTGGTAGTTAAGTCGAGCGATGGCAGCGGCTGCCCTTTTTTCAGCATTGGGCAATCTATCCAGCTGTTCTCGCATTCTTCCATTTTTCAGCAGATGTCAGTGCTGTTAAAAATAATCGTGACCATTTTTTTACGGGAAATGACGTGCTAAGTAAAGGATTCTCGTCGAGCTATACCCGCAACTTTTTTTATAGAAATCAAATCTATTCTGCGTGACTGGAACAGTCAAAACGTCAGAGTTTGGTGTTCCCAGAGCAGGAACACTGCGCGTTAAAGGGTTAAAAATGCTGAAGAGCGTTTTCAACATTTGCCGTGAGGAATGATAATGTAAAAAAATTGAATTAAATTATGTTTTCACAAATAAAATTTCCGCATTATTAAGTAAAATTGTTCGTCTCCATTCCTATTTAACGTCACAACTAAAGTTGTAACTGTCCAACAGTGTAGGAAATTGTTTACCCCACTTAAACAAGGTTCAAACCATATATTGTTAGAATACACGCCATAGCCGCAAGTTTTAAGGGTAATAAAAAAACAATAACAACGGGTACACTTTTAAATTGATCATTTTATCATTGTAGTAGAGAAACTGTGGAAATTATTTTTTTTTTTAATTGTCGCAAACAGTTTACGAATACTGTAACAAAATTACAAATAAAGTACTCCAACATTTGATTACGTTCTCCACAAAATATTTAATTATCTATGAAATCGAAGTAGAGAAAGAATCATAATGCAGATAAAGACTTCGGGATAAAATTTTCCTACATAGTCCCCGAAATTGAGGTTCGTTGTTCAAGAATTGTATTGTGCATATTAAGGCAAACCTGCACGAGCGGTATCTGACAAAATGGGGTGCTTTGGTCAGAAGACTTTCTAAAGCGTTCTAACGCATATTTACGTTACATTTGGAGAAAGCCGACCAAAATTTCAGACCGTTAGATCGACAACTTCAAGATGGGGCCCGAAACCGTGACCTTCTCACTTCGGCCGTCTGCTATTTTGAATGGCTTAGCCACTCGGCCATAGTAAAGATCGGGTTTCAAGAAAACAATATCACCCATCTTATTAAATAAAATATAATTACAAAAAACAATATTAAAATCTCAATATATGATCTCAAACTGTGGAAATAATTAAAAAAAAGGGTTGCAAACAGTATGAGAACTCTGTAACAAAATTACAAGTAAAGCATGATCCGTATACGGATACGGGTATTTTTTCCCGCTTTAACGGATCCAGATTATTTTTTTTCGATCAGGCAGATACGGATCCGGTTACAGATCTTTTTCCTTTTATCGAATATCCATGGATAAACAGATATCCGTATCACTGGCACACCCTCTAATTAAGAGACACTCTTTCAATACAAACACAATTTAACAGGTATATAGCACTTTACTCTTTCTTTAAAGAATGGGATATTAATTAATTAAAGACCTTTTTCAAGGTCACACGCAAAATTGTATGAACAGTGATGGGATTGCTAAGCTCATTCACAAAATCTCGCCAAGTTTAGCAACCATACATTGAAAATCTGGGACAAAAAAGACAGCTGTGTTGCAAAGTATTTCATAAGCGATATTTTTGGCATGAGTAATCTTTCTAATTTTTAAATATAATGCATACTAATCTAGAAAACAATTTTTTTTTTCTTTCTTTTCTTTTAAGGCCTGAAAACGTATTCTGTTTTTCACTGCGTGAAAATTTTACGAGTTTTGCTCAAGAAACGTTTCTACTGTACTTTGATGAAATGTAGCGATTATAGAAATTTTCTCCTCTCTCCTTAACCCATTTGTGCCTGGATATTTTTGTGACTTTCTTCGATTTTTACTGATAACAGAAATAATAGATAAATTTCTGATGTCAACTTCTTGAACAAGGAAAGATTTATTTTAAAATCATTTTGCATAAAAATCGAAATATCAACATCCTACTTGGTCATGTTAAAATATTGTGCGGAGTTGAGGCTCAATACTCATGAATAAAGGCTAGGAAAAATAAATACCGTTTTCGACTAATAGCGAAAATGCCGTCCCAAAAAAGGGACGCTAGGCATAAATGGGTTAAACTTTAAGAGTTCGCCAAAAAAGTTATTTAACTATATTGAAAAAAAGGCTTTAATAAAAAATTTTGAGAAAAATTATGAATGTCTGGTCAATACACTGTATTTTCTTTTTACACGAATTTTTTTACACGGTTTCAAAATAATGAGAAAAACTTTTTTTTCGATCTTTAGTTTACCAATGCGTAACATTAAAACTTCTTTTTGGAGAATTTTTTACACCTGTTGTATATATATTTACTGAGTCATTCCACAGTATTCATGTGTTACGTACGGCACATTTCGAAGCAAAATTTTAACATACTTGTATATTTTTCAATATCAAAATATAAATGAGGAAGTTTGCAACTATTTTTAATTTACCACTTCAACTACATTCCTATTCAACAAAAAGTTTCTTTTTGTTGGACCAAATAGTGTTTTTCAAATTAATTAATAAAGTTTTATGTACGGGACATCACAAACTTATTTTTTAATTACCTTCAGCAGTTTGGATTTTGCTCTGAATTTTCGAGATATTTTCACAGATAAATTCAATGGGTAAATGGAGAAATATGTGCATTTATTAATTAACTTAAAATTATTTTTAAAAACTGTATCATTAATTAATGAAAGCTAATCACTTGTGTTACGTATGGGACGAGGCTGTTTGTTGCATACGGGACATGTGATTTTAAGTAACACTACTATAAGAAATTATGAACTAAAATTAACACAGATGTTAATTTATTGAATTTATTAGCTAATTAATATATTCAAACTCATAAGTTTAATTTTATAATTAAAAATAATTAATGACTTCTTTAAAAAATTTAATTGCTATTATACAAAAATTAGGATTTTTTCTTTATAGCTCCATTTGAAAAAATAGTAAACATTTAAAATTAAAATATATGTTTTTATAGAAGTCACAGAACATCTATGATGCCTTCAATTTCTTTCACTTCCTCCATTGGTGCCGGAAAATGTCCCTAACTATTAATTGGACTTCGTGTTTTTTTTTCCAAGCTTAGTCGGTCTTTTTTAAAGGATTTTATCCTTTTCTGAGATGCGTGGACAGGAAAATATGTTTCTGCCTAAACGTTATGATAGATAAAGATACTTATCATTAATGTCCTACACAACCATTGGCTACAAATATTTATACATACTCAGACTTAAGCGCTTATGATTGATACAGTTTCATTTTATCAATAACTCAATGCATGCGTTTGAGCTAGGCTCTTTATTTTGTTTGTACAACAGGACATAAAATCATTATGTCTTTAAGAAAAATAAAAATGCTTCCAAAGACCCAGACAGTCCAAGCCTGTTGTCGGGGAAAATACATGTAGATGACCTGCTATCAAAGAAGCACCTTGTTTATCAGAATCAGCCACTTCGAATTTTTAGATTTTTTGAAAGTGCATCATCTTTTCATCTGAGTTTCCTTTTCTACATTTACAACATTAAAAGATTTTATATTAATTTTCCTAGGAAGAACTAAAAATTTGTTAAAATATTTATAACATGTTTCACAGCTTTTCCTGAAATATGCGGTGTCACTGAAATTGAGAATAGTTCTTCAGATATATCTTGACATTTTCTTTCATTTTTCAATTTTTTTCGTAGTTGTTTGGGCTTTTCTTTTTTTGCCAGTTTCATACTTTCTATGCTGATCTAATTCTTTTTTTATGCATAGTTGACTTATCAGCCATCAAGGTGTCTTATTTTTCCTTTTCTGCTAAATGTTTTCTCACTCTTTCTGTAAAAGTAAGAGCCATAGTGCTTCTTCTCAAATAAGGAATTTTTTTATTAATTTAAGTATGTTTTAGTTAACTGTGTATTTAAAATGCTATTGTACAATATATGATCACAGTTTTATGTTGTCTAACTTTATGATGAAAATCAAGTGATTACTTAAAATGATGTTTCAATATTTCAACCAATCTATGACTTCATCAATAGTAGCTAATACCAATAATTAACCATATCTGTTTATTCGTGAGCATATTTTTGTACTTAGTGCAGCTAATTGTGCAGAAAAGCCGTAAACATAGCCTGAAATTTAAATTTTTGTGAAGTTTTAAATCAAGTTTTGCATTTTGTACCATGCGTAACAGATTTGTCCCGCACGTAACACATTTTTGTTTATCATGCCCAGCTTCTAAATGAAAAGCTATAATATTTTAATTGAGTAATTTAGGAAGCTAGTTCACAATTTGAATAGCGAAAAAAAAATTGTTCAGTTGTCAACAATATTAATAGTTAAAAAATAAAAAACCAGCTCAAAGTTGTTTCGTAAGGAACAAAAAGAGATTTATCATTGAAAGTTGGTGATAAAATATTATTTTATTACTTTTCTTTTTATTTCACATAATACTACTAAAGAAAATGTTTCATGAAACATAGGAACTTCGAAATAAAGTGAAATATTTTTGAGTAATAGTTAAAAATATAATGTCCCGTTCGTAACACATTTTTCTGTATGACTTGCGAACAAAATGCTCTAATGTCTTTTTAGTTAAAAATAAAGATTATTTTGCTGATAAATTTTAATAGAAGAGATTTCAAGCTATAAAATAATATATTGCACTTAATTTTTTATTAGAAATTTTTTTCAAGCTTGTGAAGCCAAATACTACGGAATGACACTACTCAGCATTTGCAGAGTGGTATATGGGTAGGTATATATACCGAAATCTGACCCGCATTATTCTTTAAGTATACCTTTTTACAAGGTGTTGTATCCACTGTATAAAAAGGGAGTCCGGTGTATAATCATGTTGGGCGGTACCAAAGGGCTACCTTTTTCCGTTGCAAAAAAAGTCCCAAGCATTTACAAGAGTAGAAAGCCTAAAATTTAGGTGCCACGCTTTCTAATTCTTGTAAACGGAAGAGGTATAATATGAAAGAGGACCCCCCCTAACAAATGTCTGCCTCGATCACCATGCTGGATTAGTCGGGCTCTGTTTGCACCTCGCCTAGCTGAGCACACAATACAGTAAAGCACCGTTTATACGTTTCTCATTTATACGTCGTTTTCGTAAAGTCCAAGTTCATTCCTATTCATTTTAATGCAAAAGTATTTCGTTTATACGAAGCACAATTTCGATTATACGTCGTTTTTCAACTTCTTGAACTTCAAATTTTTCTGTCTTATAAACTGTCATTATAAACTTATTTTGTTTTTCAGAACCCAAGTGAAAAAAAAAAAAAAAAAGATTCAGAAACTTTATTAAAACTGTAATACTCAAAGACAATCAGCATATCAGACAATTATGAAAGATTTTTTTTTATTTAATGTCCGCATGAACATGAATCATCGCATAATTGCATTAATACTACAACGTTGTACAATAATTGTATAATTTCTTTCATTTTTATGATAAATTATATGTTTTGTTTTAAAGTTCTGTTATTGTTTCTAGTGTAAAACCTATGATGAAGTTATTTGCTAGTGTCTTATAAAAACTTATAATTATTATACTCAAATATTTCCGTTAGTACCGTTAAACCTATAATAATCAAAATAGTTCATGAATGTTTCACTTATACGTCTTTTCATTTATCCCTCTCGTCACTCTGAACCTCATAGGAGGCTCCTACTTCAAATAGCAATATTTAGAGAAAAAACAATTGAATTTAGTATTTTTTTCTTTCAGTGATATCACTATCATTAATTCATGTAGAAATTTTATGAGGCTCTTAACTAGATGCATAAATCGCGCCTAGATTGCAGTACTAGTCCATTTAGATCATTTTTTACAGTTTTCGCTTCATTGTTTCAGGAGAAAAATCAAGAAAATATTTACGCTTTTTTTACCCTTTTTTTTTCTTTTTAAGGTAAGTACAGTTTTTTCTTATTCCTCGGCCTTTACCTAATATGTGCATCCTATTAAATTAATTTTAACATAACAAAATGCTTCGAAAATGCAGAAATTAATATTAGAAAAATCAAATATTAATCGACATTAGAAAAAAAAATATTTTTGCATGATTTATAATAGTATTTTAGATGCATGAAATGCTAGACAGATTTTTTTTTCTCTGATTTTTCATAATTCGGGGACGAGAGGGTTAAACGTCGTTTTATACGACGGTCCCTTGAAAGATGTATAAACGGTCCTTTACTATACTAAATAATAGCTTACTTACGTAAAGTGAAATCCCAAGATAATCCATTGATAAAGTGAAAAAAATATAAAAATATAAAAAAATAAAAAAGTAGATAGCACATGGTGCCAATTAACGAGCTTATACCGGATAAGTGTTTAAATATAGCCTTTTTAAGGCAATGAAAGAGTGGATAAATTGGATATAAAGCGCCAAATTAGAACTGGTGGGCTTTTTAAGCCTAATCACATGTAACCGCAAATAGACGGAAAATGGAATGGATATTGAAATGGTGTGCTCTATCATCAGGCGCCACCGCACACACATTTCAATTTAATCGAAAAAAACAATAATAGCAAGGTTTCTGTAAGTTACCTGACCAAAATTAGGGTCCTTTTGTAACTTGGGGGCGCGACCGTAGCTATTAGAAATAAACAACGAGGAAGTGGATCGACACAGAAGATCAAAGCTCAGTAATGGAGGCAGTATTAGTGCATGTTGCCATCAGAGAAGACTTAATGCCATCAATAGACAAGTAATGCCATGGAGTGTGAAAAAAAAATGATATATTAATAATACTTTGGAAGTATGGAAAGGAAAGGAATAAATAAAAAGTAATAATTAAATGAATAAATAAAAAGAATAAAAATGGTAATAATTAAATGAATAAATAATAAAATAAATATAACACTAGTATAGCTAGCCTTTGTTTAACGTAGTACTAGCTGCAGTTGCTAAGAAGTACTTAGTTGAGGTTGTGGAAAAGGAGAAAAACTGTAGAAATAATTTTAACAGTAATGATATTGATAATAATTATATACATTTATTAATTGCATATAAATATATATATATATATATATAATAGTAAAATAATAACAATAACTCACAGTTTAACGGTCCCAGGCTTGAGATCAGGTGGCACAGTGGTGAGACTCCTGTTGGAACAGTCAGCCTGGATGGCGTATTCCGGGCCCAGGCAGTCGCAAAACACAGAGCACCAAGCCTCCTCGGAGACCTCCGACACTGGCGTAAAATCGAGTGCGTACGCAGGCGAGCACAACACCACTAGTACTAGGTAAACGACGACGAGAAGGTGGCAGGTAAGCACGACAGCAACAGCAGAACTCCACTTAGAGCTCCACATCGTCCTCATGCGTTCCGCGGACTCGAGAGCAGTAGATTATGCACCTTCTCGACAGAGCGGGTCTGGTATTTCAGTTTGCGGTGGCAGGCGTGATTATTTGCGAGAAATATTCCACGGTTGAGATGTCTCGTGATTAGCGCATTCATAGTTTATAGTTAAGCACCATTAATATGGAGATTTCATCACAAAGGCAGCATGTTAAATAGTGTTTATCTTTTTTTAGCACCATTTGAAATGAAGGGTTGTCATTAACCGATGTATCAATGTATGACAAAACAGCAGTTTTTTTCAAAATTTTGTCAATCCAGAAACAGAGACTAGCTCTTCACGCATTAACATTGTGATTTCCAGTCCACATTAAATTAATAAATTACTTAAATCTAGAGAAGTTACCCCATTGCTCACAAAATCACAGTAACAGTACTCTCAAAGCATTTTTATGTATAACCAGTTATCACAGACTTGTTCATATTTCGTATAAAATTTTAAAAATTCCGAACACTCATTAATAATTTATTTAATTATATTTCTCCAAACAATCAGTCACAGATTTCAATAATAAGTCACATGCCATAAATCCTTCTTGGTAATAAAATAGAAAATTTCAGCTGCCACCGTACTAAAATTTTAGAAGTCATTCATAAAAATTTAATTTACTTAAGAGGACAAAAATCTGAAATAAGAAATTTTTCGTAAGAAATTTTTCTTTGACAAAAGTTTGCCAGATGCTTTAAAACAAGCTTCTTTTATACATAATAAAGCAGTCTAAATCTGCAAAAACACGATTCTTCTTTTAAGGGAGAAGGTTCGAAAGAAATATATTTGGCGTAACTACATGTTTATCCTGTTTGTTTACTTAGTAAAACATGCACTAAGCAGAAGACTGTTGATTCAAATATGCAAAATTATCACAATTACTTCTGTATATATAAATTAATTCTATCATACTGCATAAATTAAAACGCTGTCAATTCTCCAAAGTCACATGTTTACACAGCAGGAGTAATTACATGGAATTATTTGTAAAACTATCAGTTATATTCATCATATTGCGCGCTGTCAAAACAAACTTTCAGTTCCTTAACTCATAAAAGTAAGATATTTAGACTTAATCCAAGTAATAACATGGAATTATTCACATAACTATCAGTCATTTCTCTCATATTTGCATAAAATAAACACTATCTCAACAGCTCTACTCAGCAAAGTTACGCATTCAAATTTAAGCACATAATTACATGGAATTAACTTCAAATATCGAACATACCTTAAACACAAACGTGAGTGTTGCCAGAAGTATTTATGAAAAGAATAATAATAATAAACAAAAATCTATTCGAACACATCCATTCAGGGAATTAAAAAAAAAAAAACGCCGCACGATTTAAAAGCAAAACACCACTTTTAGCCGCCGCTAAATCGTCTGGTCGAGAGCGGAGCGCAACACCCCAACAGGGAGCAGCAGACTATAATTCTCATCGCAGACGAAATCGGAGCACCACCGCAGAACACACACCACGTGCATTCTCCATTCAGCTTACGTGAGATGGAATGAAAAGGAGGTGGAGAGGGGGAGGCGAGAAACAAAAACAGAAACTTTCTGTCAGAACGTAATTTTTTTCTCAATCTCTGTAACAGGTATATCGGAAGGTACAGTTTACGAACTTTTTTTTCTCCCGTATGTTTTCCGAGTGCGAATTGAATAAAGAGATTATATAAGTAATAAAGAGGGGAAACAAGAATCCTGATTGTGTGGTTTCTTTTTTTTTTTTTAATATGAGTGTTATTCTCGATAGGAAAAGGGTAGGCGCTGCTGCCACACAGCCTCGGGCTGCAGGGCACACAACTACTACGTGTTACCGACTCTTCCAGTTTCTGGGATGCTAGTGCCACCTCAAAACACGGCCGTGTAATAATTCCAAGGGTTGCCGTGGTGTTTTCCCGGAGGAACCGTCGCCAAGCCGCTCGTTAAAACTCAGCCAAATCCGCGGGACGAACGTAAGGAGAGAAAAATAACTCTTCTCTCTTCCCCGTGCGAATTATTCGTAGGGGAATATTTAGGTCACGAAATCGTCAAAAATGAAAAGAGCTGAAGAGAAAAAAATAAAGTACTTAAATGGACCTGAGATGGGAAAAAAAAAAAATTCTAAAACGCAAATGGTCTGTTATTTAAAAATGGTTTTGGTGATCTCTTCTATCTGCTTAAAGGCTTTTTTTCAAATCATTTTAGATAATTCGATGGCAACATTTATCAAATAAGGGAGTGTTTTTGAAGAAGTTTTTCGAGGATTTCATAAGCAATAGCCTCGCTGTCTATCAGCAATAAAAAAAGAAAATGGCTTGCCACAATGAGGAACTCCCGAAAAAATAAAGAAAAGATTTAATCGCCCGATAGTGAACGGCCGATGAAATATAAAACTGCACTGCGGATGAAAAATTACTCAATTTTGAAACCCTAAGTGTTATAAATGACTTAAAGTGTTTTTATTATCATTCATCACGCTTCAGACGATGAATAATAAAATTTCACGCAGTCAAAAAATGATAATATGGAAGCTATAATTTTAATATAATTCACGTTCAGAATCTTTATAGTTAAAAATGGGGTTAAAATCAAGAAGGCACTTTCTTTATTTTATTATTTCCCCGCCAAATCCCTTAATATCAGAAAATCGATTTTCGGAAAATGACGTATGGCGGTAATTTTAGTAAATTAAGCGTTACACTTATGTAAATTGCATACCGTTCATTTTTAAGTTATGAAAAATGCATTTTCGTTCTTAAGGACACATAATTAATTCGTTAATCTTTCCGTGAGTCGAAAATTTTAAACCAATAAAGCATTTTACAGACGCAAGTGAATTTTCATCCCTAAATAAAACTAATATTGGAATGATGTACTGGATCAATATTCCCGATATTGCAGGATATTTGTAATTTCGCAATTACGAATGTCCAATAAACTGTATAAATATCTAATGCATTGCATATAAATATAAATGAATTTCGTATTTCACGAAGAAAAAAGAGAGAGAGAAATGTTTCAAAATTATTTATTGTATTTATAATTATTGATGTGTTATGATAGGATTATGGTAGGTTACATTTAGTTGTGATAAAAATCAAATTAATTCATGTAAATTATTTAGTAACGATATCTTAGTTAAAATATGGAGCACAATATTTGAATATATATTTATTTATTCCACCGCTAATTTTGCGCCTATGATTAAAAGTTACACAAAATGCCAAACTATTGAGTGTGAAAGAGATTTATTTATTTATTTATTTATTATTATTACTTTTTTATTATTTTGCTTTTTTTTTCCACTTCTGTAAAAGATAGTAATCATATTGATGAAACGGTAACGAAAATGCTTTCTTTTAACATAGTTAAAAATTTCGAATCATTTCTAAATATCGGGAAATTGGTTCAACTTCAAAAATTAAAAGCAGCTAAGAATTTTTCTGCATAAACGAGCAAATTTTCAAGCCGTTTGATCCTTCGGTGTCGGTACGCTTTCTTAAGAATAAATAAATGGTTAAAAATCAGAGAGCATTTTTAGTTTTTTAAAACAAAATTTCGTGATAGATTAACGGTTAAAAGCCACTTGAAACGGTTTTTTGAGTTGAAAATTACAACAAACTCGTTGAGCTGAAGAATTCTTAGATTTTAAAGCAGCTAAGATATTCTTCTATACTATATGGTTTACAATATGGACAAAATTTCCTCTCGATTTGTAAAACTAAAGTGGATTTGCTTATAAAAACACACAAAATTACGAAACATTGCGAAGAAATTTTAACTTGCTCGCACTCTTTTCCTTAGAGATGGATGCAGGGCCGTATTTCTAAATAGGCGGCATTTTTTTCATTTTTTTTTCAGTTAGTCGATATCAAAAAGCATTTCCCCAAAAATACATTCATTTCATAGAGACTAATCACTTTTCGGTGTCATAAGTCATTTACCCGGGCGAATAACTATTAATACTTCCCGCCCGCTATATAACATGAACATGAATTACCGTATTGGCCCGAATATAACGCGGTGATTTTTGACTGATCATTGCCATTACCTTCGCAAACAAGGCCTGCTGGCTCAAATATTGAGTCATCCTGTGTAGGCCGCATATAGACGTAAAATTAAAAGTTGTATAGCAATATTATGATTGTGGTTGCTTATCACCAGTTTATAAAATTTATTATTTCTTACATTTATCTTGATTTATTATTGATTACGGATTAAATATGACACTAAAAATGCATTTAGAAATTGTGATTGCAGTTCCAATGTTTAATACTTAGATATATATAATTTTAACTTTTGTTCTGAAGAGATGGCTTTAAGCACTGATACATTTGATAAAATGATGACGAGCAACCAGAATTTTAATTTTATTTTACAGATTTTCATTTTATACCTAAATCGCCCTACGTAGGATGACGTATTCTTTAAGCTAGCAGGCCTTAGTTGCGAAGATTAGGGATGGACGCGAGACGACTTTTTTGCGAGACGAGACAGAGATTTACCGCTTTTTTGAGAGACGAGACACACATTTTTATTATTATGATATAGGGATTTTTGCGAGACGAGACAAGCTTTTAGGCTATTTTGCGAGACGCGAGACGCTTATTTTTCGTCTCGCGTCCATCCCTAGCGAAGATCACGTCATTGCCCGTACAGAACCTGACTCGCGATAAATTCGAGGCCTAAATATAAGATTTTTCGAATTATCTTGATGTAAAATTTCGGGATCGCGTTATATTCGGACCAATACGGTATACGTTCGAAAAATTCTCCCCCTTAAACCGTTAAACCACTTCCGAAAATATATATATATATTATATATATATATATATATATATATATATATATATATATGTACATATATATACATGTGACCCTCTCAATTTAAGTCAACATTTTTCTCTAGGTCACATTTTTTTTAAAGAACGCTCTAACAGTATGCATGGAGCTGTAAAAGTAAAAGGAGCATGCTGGGGGTGGCAGATTTTAAATTTGCGCGTGAGCGATGTATGGACGTAAATGCATCCTGGATGGATGCGAGACGGGACGAGGAACGGAGATTTTCAGCTTTTATGCGAGACGAGACAAGCCTTTTCTTCATTACTATACACTGCAAAAAATGTCTGTCAAATTTACAGAAAAAAAAAACTGTCAGGCAGGATGCCAGTTTATTTCAATTTTTTCTACTGAAGCTTTCCATAAATTTTACAGATTCTCAGTTTATTTTACAGAAATCTTCCGTATAAGGAAAAAAATACGGAAGATTTCTGTAAAATATACTGAAATTAATTGCTGTCCTGGCTGACAGTTTTTTTCTGCCAGTTTAACAGACTTTTTTTTTCAGTGTAGAAAGATTTTGCGAGAAGAGAAAGCTTTCAGCTGTTTTGCGAGACGAGACTTACGTTTTCTTCATGACTATATAGGGATTTTGCGAGCAGACACAAAGTTTTCAAGCTTTTTTACGAGACGAGGCAGGCCTATTTTAACCTAATTTCACTATAGTATATTTTTACGCTTCAGACCAAATTTTAAACTACAACCAACCATATGGACACAATAGACTAATTACATCTTTCAACAAAATCCCTCAAAAGAAACTGGTATTTAAAGGATAAATTATAATGAAATTTCGTAAAATAACACACATGTTTCTAAAAGTGCATAAAAAAAGAAACAGAAAGAAAAATTTCTTAAAAATTATTTTTCGATTAATTTTTATCCACCCTCTATCCTCTCCACCCCCCCTCTCTTATTCTCCCTGGTTACTTGCTTTTTCTGTCTTCCGATTGTCAATTCGCTTTTCTTTCTTCTTTTCTGTTTACTTTTTTCAGTCTCCAGTCCCTGTCTGTGTATCTACACCTGCTGCTGATAATGAAAACTGATTTTTTTTTTTTTAATCGAAATACGTGTACACTTTGATAAGTTCCTTTTATGTGTGTTTACTTTACAAAGATTTAAGTATTTTAATTACAGCTTTGATAGACATAAAAAAGGGAGGGGGGTGTACATTTTAGCTAGACTCGGATTTGGCTTCGCTTCTGCTCATAACGTGTCGTTTAAAAAAAAAAAAAAAAAAATGTCAAATATATGTTGTTTTAAGCGCAGCCACAAGTTCAGGCATTTGTGTAAGTAATAGAAGCAGTGTTACTAATTTAGGAAATTCATCTCAAAATGGAGTGACCTTTTATTGCATTTAGAGCTAATGCAATGCAGCACTGTTGATTATAAGAACAAAAAATCAGGGACTTTCCGGTGGAGGTTTAGAGAGTTTTTCACCTGAATTTAGCGACATTTAACGAGGAACATCTGGCGACATCGAAGAGGTGAAGTTGTTATCGAATTTAACAACCACTCGGCCGAAGAAATTTGCTGCCAGTAAGAGAAAAAAATTAAAACATTTAACTTCATTTGTAAGCTGTTTAAACTTTTCAAAAATCTTGCAGCAAATATAGGGAGCAAAATAAATTCAGCAATAATAGGGAAAAGCAAGTGCAACACTTGACGAGGCGCCGTGCTGAGGGGGAGCTCCAAAATCAAACATGGTTCTGAAGAAGGGGGCACCAAAATAAAAAATCGCCTTTGATGAAGTACTCTCTGGTTGTGGCACTGTCTGGAGAACTAATACATCTATTTTAAAATGTAGAGGTTTTTTTTTTCTTCGAAATTTTGAGTAATATCTTCGAATAATCCACTTCTGGAATTAATCAGCTCCCGCATAATCGAGAGTCTCCTAATCTTCATATCACCAGGACGTGCTCACCAGTACATATCACCAGGACGTGATTAACACGCTCTGATACTATAGGCTGGCTTTCATTTCGACGCCTCCCCCCTCCAACTTCTATTACATTTCACAAGAAGAGTTAAAAAAAAAATACAGTTGGCTCGGCTTAAAGTAATATCGAAGTTCCAATATATGTTATTTAATTAAGTAAGGAAAACCAGTAACGGAATTATAGATTTTACTTGAAAGATGTTATTAAATCTAAACGCAATTTTTGGCATATTCCTTAAGTCATTTTTGATGAAAAATGCATAGAAATGCTCAGCTTATATGCATAATAGAAAATACAGTAACTATAAAAGGCTGTTGAAGTTTGTTTTTTTCCCGCAAAAATACGAGTTTTTACTTTAGAATCAGACCCGGACTGGCGAGGTCGGATAGTTGGCAATTGCCGAGGGCCCCCGTCCCAAGTGGCCCTCCAAAATGGATATACAATCAGGGCCTTATTATCGCAGGGGAAAGGCGAAACTTTGCCCAGCGCCCAAAAGAGACCCCAATGTCAAATGTTGTTCCGATAAATCCTTTTTTATATCAAAATTTTGTGAAAAATAGAACAAATTTCACAGATGGGGGGGGGCCCTAAATTCATCAATGCCCGGGACCTCTATTGTTCATAATTGGGGCCTGTATACAACTTTATAATTAGAGTCATTTGGTATATACATCAGAGTAATTTGATTACTTATTTCCCAGTAATCTTACGCTAAAAAACTCTAAAATGGTTAAATGTGTTTTTTAGTCATGTAAGACTAATTTTCAATTATGGTATATTCTAATATTCTATTCCCTCTAAATTCCTCAGCAAAAAGGCCTCTATTCAGGCCCGGACTGGCTCCTTTGGGGGCCCTCGGCTGGAGATTAAAAAGGGGCCACTTACTGAGGAATTTAGAGGGAATAGAATATTAGAATATATGATAATTGAAAGTTAGTCCTACGTGCCTAAAAACCTCATTTAACTATTTTAGAGCTTTTCGGGGTTCCTGGGTTACTCCGCTGTGCCACTGCGTTAAGACGCAAGATTACTGGGACATAAATAACCCAATTACTGTGATATTATAAATCAAATTACGCTAAATATAAAGTGTATATCTATTTTAAGGGGCTTCTCCGGGGCCCCGACCTGGCCTGCCCTTTAAAATTCTTAGCCGAGGGCCCCCAAAGGAGTCACTCCGGGCCTGATTAAAATAGTATATAGATATATTTTTTAAATAACACGTATTGCAATTTTGAGGTCCCCCCAATTTTTTTTTATTTTCTTTTTTACTATGGGCCCGGGTTTTATGGGCGTATTTGGTAATCAGAACCTGCTTATGACGTGGTCTAACCTTATTCATACATCAACTGGCACTGGCAAAATATAGTACTCTACATTACTTGTTTCAATCCTCTCACGATTTGAGTAAAGCAGTAAAACTGTCTCAACATAAAAGATCACTTTTGACATCCCAACCTCAATAAAGATATGGATATCTAAAACGATCCATTTTATCTGTTCTTCCTTAATGGCATTCAGCGCACGCGCCGTCTGAGCGAAGAATTCCTCCGAATATCCCCAGCTGCTGGTAAAAACGAAACAAAAACTAGAATCCGAAACTTAACTGCTTAACATCCCGTTGGAGGGAAAAAATCACCGCGAAGGCAGTAAAATGCCAAATGTGGCGGCCGTTCGCACAGCCAGAGAAGTGGTTGACGTCATAGTGGCTCTCCGGAGCATGCGCGCGTCATCCGAAGCCTCCAGAAATCTGAGTATGGAAATTAGAACACGCGGCTAAAAAGAAGGCGGCCAATCAAATCAGTTTTATCAATTTTTATTTGATTTGATGGAGAAGTTTTATTTTATTCTACGTTGGGAAAAAAAAAAAAAAAATCGAATCGAGTCGGATTTGCATGAGAATATCAAAAGGGTGGATCCGAATAAGGCAAAGAGATTGATGTCAAAATAATTGTTTGTTGCATTTGATTTGTGTCTAGTTATCACAAAAAAAATAATAAAAGAGCCAAGCGACATTTCAGTTTCACACACAGGAAAGACAACGTTGCAAGTTTTCCGTGAGGAAAGCTATCGGTCGTTCAGAATCGGAAAAAAAAAATAGAAGAGAAAATGGCTAAAAGATATATCACGTGGATGAACCGGATTCGTTCGAAAAATGAAAGCCCAAAAACCGTGAGATGGACGAGAACTTTTTTGTTTGTTTGTTTGTTTCTCTTTCAGGATGGATATCACTGCTGGGTTTAATTAGCTGCTGTTGGAATCGTGATGATGTGATGACCAGCACGAGATTAGAGCCAGTCTCAGAAATTCTAAATTTTTTCATCGTGAAGCAAATGAAATCGTAAATTAACTTTTTTGTACAGAGATGAAATAAAAGGTTTTATTTTTATTACTCGTTTTTCCCGCCTACTCGATGAATATTTTTTAACAGTCCAAGAGTTGAAGAGTTTTTATGTTCTTGACGTTTTTATTCGTCTGTACTCTAAATTGATTTCTGCAAAGTATATACAGGGGTCTCTCAGAAAATAACACACTGATTTCAAAGTTAAAAATATCAAACACAAAGATCAATTCAAGGGTGCAGCAAACGATATGTTAATTGTGTAGGTTGTAAGAATTTTATACAGTTTCGAAATTTAGCGAAAAACGTTTAACAGGAAACTTAGGGGACTGAAATATTCTTTCGTATTAAAAGAATATTACATAGAGGGCATTCTGTCCTGACCTCTATATCATTTCGTGTTAAGCACGATTTATGTTAAATATATTAACTTTTAAACCGAAAGAGATTTTAAAAAAATTCAGTTAGAAAAAATCGTCGAATAAAGAGTAGCTTTCAGCTATGGCAATTTATTTACTAGGGGCTGTAAACAAATTAAATTATTAAATTTAATTTTTATATGAACAATCCTATCCTATCACTTTAGAAAAATGCTGCCCTGTGTCTAAGAAAATTTATTTTAAAAAATCTCAATCAACAATGAGTTGATTAAAGTTAAATAATGATCCTCTGTTGGAAAATGGCAAACGGATTCAAACGCGTGAAATTAACAGGCACAATTTTAGCTGAACGGATAGGTACTGCGTTATGAAATTCTTGATAATTTAGTCTTTTAGGGGGTCATCCACTAATTACGTTACTCTTTTAGAGAAGGAATTTCCAAGTGTAACAGAGACGTACAAAGAAATAGCGTGAGTAAAATTGAACTATGAACTTCCAAACATGCATTAGGGGAAAATTCTTTTTAAATGGGATTTCCAAGAGTCAAATGTATCTGTCGAATGACCACTAACATAAATTAAAGTCTGTTGAAAAACAATTTTATTTTTGTCACTTTTGAGACATCCTGTTATTATTTGGCGACAAATGCTAAAATTTTTAATTTGCGATACCTTGGTAACTATTCCACTCAGAGAAACGCGGGATTTTCTTTATTTACTTTCTTTTACGCAAAGCAACATTTTTCTAAATATAAGTGAAAGGAAAGGATGGACCATATAAAAATTAAATTTTGCATTTCAATATGCACTCAGCCTGTCGTAAAAAATAAATTGCCATATCCGAAAACTACTCTTTATTTGACAAACTTTGCTAATTGAAAGTGTGATCCGATCATTTACGGTTTAAAGCTAATCGCTTCAACATCTGTTTTAAATCACCTAGTATATACAGGTGATGTACAAATTCCCCCGGGATGTCACAATTCCCTCCCGGGATTGGAAGGCTTCTAAAAAAATATATTACCAATACAGCAGCAAAGTTGACTTTATTGCATAAAAAATTTTACAATTTTTTTCCCTAAATGTTAAATATGTGAACCTTTGATAATGCTGCAGATATCAAGTCTAAAGTCAAATTCTTCCCTCCCCACACTCGCTTTAAGAGCCAATTTTAATTTGCACATGAGAGACCGATGGTCTCGATTCAGTTTTACACATGCACATTATGGACAAGGAGGGGCCATGCCCCCCCTGCCCATCTCACCGGAAAACGTATATTACTTAATGATTTACGTTATGGTATAACTTAGAAGTGGTTCAACACTAAACTATAATCTGTCCGGAGCGTGGGCGCCGGCAGCATAGGGCAAAGGGGGGCAATGCCCCCCTGGATTTTTGTATGCAGTGATTTCCCTTGCTTTTCTGCTCTTTACAACATGGCAACCATACGTTGAAGTAATCTTTGCCCCCCCCTTGAGTAGTCTTTGCCGCCCACCTGGAGTAGTCTTTGCCCCACCCTGGAAAATAAACTGGCGGCGCCCATGGTCCTGAGCATGACCCCTGATTTGCACGCCTACCCTTTTCCTCCAAACATTCATATGGATGCCCATGCACACTAGATATGAGTTCGGGCTCATTTTTTGAAGCCCGAGCCCGAAGACTTTTAATCCGAGCCCGCGTAATATTATTTAAGTCGGAGCCCGAGCCCGAAATTTCATCTAAAGATAAATAAAATTCAAAGAAGAAATTCTTTGATAGAATACAATAAATTTTACCGTTTGTGCAAATTAAAGACAAACACAGTTGCAAATTTTTAATGTTCTTTCTAATTCTTTATATCTATGTTTATGAAATAATGTCCGATCTCATGACTAACTAAAGCAGTATAAGTAAGGTGACCATACGTCCTCGAAATTCGGGGACAGTCCCCAAATTTAGATTTTTTTTTCATTTTGTCCCCAAAAATACTTTGTCCCCAAATGTCCCTAAATTTAAAGATTTGTACATTTTCCCCTGAAAGTTTCCGTTTAGTTTATTTCTTTCAGAAAAAACTGAAGAAATAAGAAAAATAAACCAACTAAAAACGCCATTTAGTCAGAGAAACAATGAAATTCGATCTCTGAAAACCTTTGCTGTCATTGTGTGTGTAGTGTGTACAGACATTCAATAAAGTATCCGACTATGAGCCAAATTTCCCCTTTCAATTTTGTTAATGATTAATCACCTTTCATGAAGAACCCTGCTTTAAATATGAAATTGACGTACGAAAATTTTCTTGCCCTCGAATACTTTTTTTGGAGGGTGTACATGGTAATATGTTATGTCCTCGAATAAGTCCTCGAAAATATTTTCTAGTGTCCCCAAATTTTGTTTAGATTAGAGAACAATGCTTGATTTGTCCCCAAATTACCGTTTAGAAATATGGTCGCCTTAAGTATAAGCCGCCGTTCTGAAATAACCAAAAAGCTTCACGCGCCTCATAGGCACCCGTGCAGCTATTTTTTTTTATAATTACTTTTATTTTCTATATGAATCCCTTTTTAAAAATCTGTTTCAAAGGGTATGTTCAATAAAATAGAAATTTTTCACGAACCCGAGCCCGAACGCAATTGCGAGTTACAGAGCCCGAGCCCGGTTCGGGCCCGTGCTCGGGCTCGGGCTGAGCCCGTCTCATCTCTAATGCACACATCACCAAAAAAATAACCAATATTCCGCATTTTGTACCTCAATAACCGAACAACTGTAAGAACAACAACAACAAAAAGTCTAAACATAGTTCATCTGCAGCAAATAAGTGCGAGAACGAAAATTTCTCCGCCTCCAAAATAGACGCGTATCCTCCTTCATTTCCGGGCTGTATGACACGTGACAGTCAAATGAATAAAAAAATATTTACGAGAGAAATTCTCCCGCGTTGTTTGGCAACAGTGATGAAAAAGGCTTGCCTCTTACTTTCAACTCGCGTGTCGTAAAGATCGTTCAGCAACTTTTACGAGATCGCCGTCTGTTTGAGGAACTGCAAAACGCTTGCGTCGCTTGGCGCCTTTTCATTCTTGTCATTTTGGAGGTTATTTTTAGCAAGAGCACAACTGATTTTTTTTTTCTTACTGCATTCTTATGATATGTTTCTATTCTCAGGAGGGCTAACGTTTTGGGAGGATATTTTGCTTCGGTACAGTGGCAAATCCAATTGGCCAGTGGCTTCCCTCCTAATTTACTCTTTAGTTGAAGGTATGTTGAGTTAACCCTTTAACGCGCAGTGTTCCTGCTCTGGGAACACCCATAATGAATGTGGTCCCATAATCCAAAATCTCTACTTTATATTATCCCTTTGCGGCGCATTGTTCCCGCTCTGGGAACACCAAACTCTGACGTTTTCACTGTTGCCAGTCACGAAGAATAGAATGGATTTCTATAAAAATAGTTGCGGGTGACATAGCTCCACGAGAATCCTTTACTTTTCAGCACGTCATTTCCCGTAAAAAAATAGTCACGATTATTTTTAACAGCACTGACATCTACTGAAGAATGGAAGAATGCGATAACAGCTGGATAGATTGCCCAATGCTGAAAAAAGGACAGCCGTTGCCATCGCTCGACTTAACTACCAGCAAGATGGCGGACGATCGAAACGTTCATCGCGCGCCACAGATCTAGAGACCCTTTTTTGACGACAGCTGGCTGTGTGCGGGCACTTAACTACCAGCAGGATGGCGGACGATCGAAACGTTCATCGCGTGCCACAGATCTAGAGACCCTTTTTGACGACAGCTGGCTGTGTGCGGGCACAGCCAGCTGTCGTCAAAAAGGGTCTCTAGATCTGTGGCACGCGATGAACGTTTCGATCGTCCGCCATCTTGCTGGTAGTTAAGTCGAGCCATGGCAACGGCTGCACTTTTCTGAGCATTGGGAAAGGGTTGCGCCTCAAAGGGTTAATAAGAGCACCAGGGATTGATTCGTTAGGTCATTTAGGGCAAGCGCCCGGGCCTCCAACAAAAAGGGGGCTCCCCAAATTAAACTTTTAAGTTTAAAAATTTGCAAATTTTGGTTTTAATTTAAAATAAGACATAGAGAAACTATTTTTATGGAAAATAATGGTATAATAATAAATACTGTGTTATTATTTCAAAGCCCTAGCATTATATTTATAACTTCTTTTAGCTAAACGGTATAGCCCAAGGAAATTATTCAGCGCAAACTTTCATTTAGACGCGGCCTGTGTAGTTATGTAGGCTGATCGCGAGGAAACCATAGAGCTGATTTTCAATAGGAACCTATAATAGGAAATAGCTTCCTATTAGTATCAAAGTGAAGATTTATCCCGCTATAAAGAAATGCTCTTGGAAAAGAAATACAAAAATACTGTGGAACATATTACTTGAAAAGCACGACGATTAAAAATTAAACAATACAATTTTAAATATTTTTATCTTTCATTATATTGTAATTATCAAACAATTGCATTTCCTGTTGCATCTTGATTAAATATTCCCTTTTGTGCTGCTTTAACATCTTTATTTGTACGGTGTGACATGAAATTTGCTTTGTAAGCTATAAGAAAGTTTTTGTAAGAGGGCTCCCCAATGAAGCTTTTGCCCTGGGCCCCCATCTCCACAAACTGAAGAGCACACATATGCAGAGGGTGTTTACACATTTTTAGAACGATTTCGATAAAGAATTTTTAAAAAGTAAATGTTTCAGAATAAAAATTTTTGGCAGCAGCATATTATTTGAAATGAGAAATATCGTCTGCTACTTCTAAATTTATTCTTCTTTAAAAATGTCATATGTAAACAAGCTGCGGATTGAAGGATATGTTTTTGCGCTTTCCGAAGAGAAATATTCTTATTCCATAATTCAAAAACGTTGTGAAATGCAAGGTATTAAAATTTCTAAGTGCAAAATAAGCAACATTATTAATCGGCAAGGTAAAAACCGTCAATTATTATTTCTACATGGAAAGAAGACTCCAAACGAATATACGAAAAAGGTACGTACTGTTTCAAATGTTTCTAAAGTGAAATCGCTGGTAACAAGAGAATATCCACCAACACAGAAATCAATTGCAAAGTCTTTAGATGCTGTCTGTAGCAACAATAAATAAAATATTAAGATTTACAACTTAAAAAAGCTAAAAAAACATAATATTCACCAGCTTTTGCCGAGACATGTGGCTCAACGCAAACTTCGAAAACTACCATTGCATTCCTTGAAAAAATGAAAACTAATACAGGTATTGCATATACACCTTTTCAACATATTCCTGCAAAGTCCCCTGACGTTTCACCTATGGACTATTGTGCCTTTTGTCTGTTAAAAAGAGTGTTTCAGTATTTAGTGCTGTGTATTTATGTTCAGTATTTAGTGCTGAAATTTAACATATGGCCTACATTTTATTTTTCGTTTGAAAAAAAAAATTATACTATTTAAAGTTTACACAAAAAATTACATAATTGTATAAAATATTAGCTTTAAGTGTAAAATAATACATGACAATTAACGTTACTCTTTCGGTAGTATCGACAAAATGTTATGCAACAAATAATACAAGCTTTATCTACCTAGATCAATATTTTTGGAAATTATAATATTATTACTAAAGTTTAAAATTTTGGTGTAAAAATAATTCGGTCGAAATTGTCTGTCTGCTTAAACTCTCTTAAAATAGTCGCCGTGTTTATTAGTTACTTTCACCCCCCCACCCCAACACTTAGAACAATTTTTGTATGACTTATGATATTGACCCACTGTTTTTACTTTCCTGTGTGGTCGCAGTCAGGACCTCAACTGCAGGGGAAATAGGCAAACGGTCGCGTGCCCCAGGCTCCGTGCTGAGGGGGAACAAAATCATCAATTATGTTTCCAAATAAGGGAAACCAAATTAAAGTTTTCCCCGTGTGGAGTTTTCTCTTGTTGCAATACAGTTTGCAATACGTAAATGAAAATTTAAAAGTATAGCAATTAATGTAAAAAAATATAATTTATTTATTCCTTTTAGGAAACACCAAAACAACATATTAGTTCTCTTTACGCAGCACCCCCAATAACTGAAACTACGAGCCGCAACAGATGGACCTTCATTGTTTGGGCCAAGCCCAAATCCTCGCCAACTGTTGCCAAATAAGTTTCTAAAATTTAACGTAGCTTAGTTATCTTTCTCTACTCTTTTTTTTCCCCCTTTCTTAAAAGTGATAGCCAAATTTTAATATTGACAGCGGCGGCAGTGGGATATTTTCTTATGCTATAGTGCTTTTGATTGGGATTCTGATATATGACTGTACTTCTAAAATCTCGTGGAACAATCCTTACAACTCCGTCGACTATCAGTAATTCACTAGAAGCACAATATAAGTCGATTACAGTCGATCAAATAAACTATTGTTATACAGCATAGCATACAACCAATAGAATAATCGTATCTGAATTTCAAATTAAATAAGTTTCACTTATGTGCATAAAAATGTGTATAACAGACGTACAATGAAGTCATGTATGTCCGCATCAGATTTTTTTTAGTCGGTTTTAGTTGATTTATAATCCGTCATTCCTTTATTAGAGTGAAACCTACAAACCCATTAGCATAGAGATACTCAAACAACTAATTACACGTATTGCTGCAATCAAAGAATTGTGATGTTCAGAATATTGACAGCACTGACAAACCTACTCCCTCATTTTCTGATCACGAATTAATGGGATGAGCAAAGCAGCAAACTAAAAAATTAATAATTTATTGTAATTCGTGATTTACGCAAGATGCACGATGTGTGTTGTTATTTTTTACTTATGTGCGAGCTTAGAAGAAGAACATATCCACTATGTATTCACCTATTAAGAGAGGAAATTAATTACCTCCAAGAGAAATTCTTCCAGTTTAATGAAATGATTTATTATTTTGTTGTTATAACATTAGAGATTTACTACCTTGATGCTATAACGTTAGTGACATTAGCACAAGAGAGCTAGTAATTTTAAAACTTTGAAACTGTGTTGATGGGACTTTTCAAAATACAGTCAATGGTCCAAGTCAATAAAGTCCAAGGGACCAGCCAAATATTTCGAGTTATCGAAAGTTCGTGTTATCATTTTCCCACTTTTCATGCAAAAATTTAAAATCTGTATCTTAAATAGTGGTTAATCGATAGCAAGCTATTAATATAGTTTAAGAAAAACTAATTGTTACACATTAATAAAATTTCGTAAAATTACAGCATAAGGAATGTCATTTTACAGCACACGTACCACTTTACTACCATAATTCTACAGTAATTGATCCTTAAAAGTTCAAAACGCCATTTACGGTTATTTTTATGGTCTATATACTATTACATTATATATACATTTTTACAGTATATATACCAGGTATGGGCAAACTACGGCCCGCCGGAAGGTTTTATCCGGCCCGCGGATAGAATTTTAATTTGCCGGTCCGACGGAAATTAATAGAAAATATATATTTATATATTACATATCCATATTAAGAATTATGAAGATGTCTTGAAAAAACTGCATATTGTGTTCGAACGCAGATTTCAAGTTTTCAGTGCCAATCAAAGAGAATTGGATATTTTAACCATGCCTTTCAACGTAAATTGTGAAGCAGTTAGGTCAGATTTGCAGCTTGAATGAATTGAGTTGCAATCTAACAGTCATCTCAAGCAGTTGTTTCTAAATATGCCAAAGCAAGAGCAGAGCATTATTATCGCCTGGGCAAATCGGTACTTTGCCCAGGGCCCCCCAATTTCAAATATTGTTCTGAAATATTGTTTTTTATCAAAGTTTTATGAAAAATAAAACAAATTTCGTAGATAGGGGCCCCCAAATTTATCAATGTCCGGGGCCCACGTTGGTCATAATCAACAACGAGTTTTACAAATCATTATCGAAAGTAAGTTTCCCGCCCAGAAAATCAGTGCTATGTTTGCTTCATCTTATATATGTGAACAATTGTTTTCAACTATGAACCTTAAAAAGAACTCTTTCAGAAGTAGACTGACAGATGAGCATTTAGCCTCGTTCCTTAGAATCAGTACATCTCACTTCGAACCTCAATATAAGGCACTTTTAAAAATGAAATCGCAATTCCATTCATCTCATTAACATATTTAAATTTTAATACTTGTATATTGTTTTTAAAATCTTAGAAAAATTTATTTTGGCCCACCCAATTTTTTTTTTTTCGATTTTTGGCCGCGACCGGAAAAGTTTGCCCATCCCTGATATATTCTATAAAATATTTTATGGTACATATACCATACATGGAATTTACGGTATATATACTGGTCTCACCGCTGTCAGTATGTATACCGTTACCAGGACTGTATTTTTTGCAAGTCCTATTATTTTAAATCTTAAAAATCTGAAAGGACTTCAGTCGACTTTGACTGAAGTCGACTTTCAGTCGACTCCGAACACATGATCTTTACCGAGCGTTGAAATAAATTGTATTCAACTCAATCAAATGTAAGGTTCAGACGCTTGTGCACTTCCAATAATTTGAGAGTATCGGCCGCAATGTATGAGAATAAGTTTTTGTAGCTCTGCAAGCCCTACGAGCACCAAAATTCTATACAGTATGTAAGACTGTGACCCATGCGCGCACCTACAGATGGGGGACAAAATAATTTGAACACCTGTGAAAAAGTATGACGTATTTCACACCTGCAGTACAGCCGCACCACCTGCAACAGAAGTCTGCCACCTAGTGAGCGTGAAGAGGAAGATATCAGTATCTCCTCAACAGCAGTCACCTGCGTTGCATGCTTCTATCGTACTGTCTCTGATAAGTTGAAATGTCAGACCTGTCAGAGTTCCAAAGAGGAATGATAGTTAGAGGGCGTTTAAGTGGAGCATCGGTTACCAAAACAGCAAACCTTTTGGTGTTTGCTAGGAGTACGCGGTATCAGCCGTTATGACAGCGTACACGAAAGAGGGTAAGACGACGTCTTCAAAGCGCAACAGTGGCCGAAAGTCAAAGCTTGCTGGTAGGGATAGACAGGTTTTGAAGCGCATAGTATCCCAAAAGCACAAGCAGTCGTTATTCGAGATAACATCCGAAACGAACAGTCATCTCCAGGACCTCGTTTCAACAAAAGCTGTCAAAAGGTAACTTCATGCTGCGAACATTTATGGCATAGTGGTAATTCATGAACCCTTGGTTACAGTGACTAATGCTTTCAAACGTCGCCAATGGTGCAGAGATCATAAAGGCTGGTCTCCACAGCAGTGGCAACAGGTAATATGGTCAGATAAATCGTCATTCGCCCTGTTTCAGGCAACCGGACTCGTTTATGTCTGGAGACCGCCCAGAGAAGCGTTTCATCCTGAATGCCTCTTGCTGTCTGTGAAGCATGCGGTTGGCCCTATTATGATATGGGGTGCAATATCTTGTCGCGGTCTTGAGTCACTTGTTATTCTGCACGGGAGGATCAAATACAATCACTATCTAAGCATTCTAGGGCATCATGTCCATCCTTTTGTCCAGACTGTATTCCCTGGAGAGCGACCGCTTTTTCAAGATGATAACGACCCTATCCACACTGCTAGGTATGTTCAAGAATGGTTCGATGAGCATGATGATGCAGTTTAACATCTCGCCAGGCCCTCTCAGTCTCCAGACTTGAATATTATTGTACATTTCTTGGAATATTTGGAGTCCAAACTTCGTTCCCGATTTCCACCTCCATCCGGACTTTCGGAATTAGAGACTGCTCTGCAGGAGGAATGGCTTAATATTCCTTTAAATATTGTCCATGACCTTTATGCATCTATCCCACGTCGCATTAAATCTGTACTTTAGTCAAAGGGTGTTCCATCCCCCTATTAATAAAGATTTTCCATTATTTCACAGGTGTTGGTATTATTTTGTCCTCCATCTGTAATTTGAGCTCAATTGAATGCACCCTATAGATGATAGCATCATTTTCAAGAATTTGGACCGTAATATATAAGAATATTTTTGTAGCCCTGTGCAAAACTATAAGCCCTACACACACCAAAATCTTTACAGGTTGGGTGACGGTGGCCTATACTATACATACCCAATTTCAACTTATTTGAATGCTCTATTCAGACACTTTGCGTAAACTTTGCACAGGCAGTAATGTGCAAAAATTATTTTTTCAAACCCGATCGCATATTTTTTCTGCTAACGCGTACAACATTAATTTTAGAATTAATTAACGCTTAGAAGAGTAGATCACTCCGCAAACTTCTGACAAAAGTTTGCTAAAGAGAAGTATATCGTATACACCCAGACACTGGCGTAGCCAGGATTTTATTTCTGGGAGGGGATGCGAATCTGATTGTAAGCCAAGTTTAAATTCTAAGCTACACTGCTCAAAACAATTAAAGGATATTGCGGTTTTAGATGAATCTTGTGGCTGGGCACTTTTTAGCTGATTGATATATGGTCGACAGACGTAGTAGGTTATATGAGAATAAATTACACATGTTTGGCAGAAAAAAAATGCATTTTATTGCGCATTTGCGTAGAAAAGGAAAAAAACACAATTTGTGCATATGAGAAAAAAAGAATAAGAAAAGGGGTTTTCTTCAAAGGAAATCATTTTCAGTAGGGGGTATGGTTTCCACGGACGGCCAGCAACATTGAACTCCTTTGAGGAATGGAGTCAGTGAGGCTATTAATCACGAGTTGGGGTAGTCTGTCCCACTCTTCCAGAAGAGTTCTTTCCAGTTCTTGGAGAGTTTGTGGGGGGGGGGGGTTGGCGGTCAGCAACTCATCTTCCTACAGCGTCCCAAACGTGCTCTATTGGATTCATGTCTGGAGAACACGCTGGCCATTCCATTCGTACTATTCCTTCCTCTTAAAGGAAATCCTCCACTAGGTTAGCACGATCTGGCCTGCAGTTATCGTCCATTAAAGTGAAGTCATCTCCGATTGCTGCAGCGTAAGGGACTACAATAGGTCTGAGGATCTCATCCCTATATTTGCGACCCGTCAGAGGTCCATCTCGAATGATGTAGAGGTCTGTGCGCCCGTCAATGGGGATGAAACCATACACCACTCCCCCACCGCCAAAGCTGACACTTTCGTGCACGAACACAGGATTATTCCTACTGCCACGGTCCCTCCAGATGAAAATACGCCCATTATCAGGATGAACTGAAAAACGGTACTCGTCAGAAAAAAGAACATTGCTCCATTCATTTCTCCTCCAGTTCACATGCTCTGTTGCCCACTCTCTGCGGTCGCGACGATGCCTTGATGTTAGTCTAACACATACCATCCGTCGGGGAGCATACAGACCTACACCATGGAGCCGGTTTCGGACAGTCTGAGTTGAAACCGTGGTGCCAGTAGCCAAGCGAAGGTGTTGTTGGAGAAGAGTAGCGTTCATATTACGGTGTCTCCGAGCCGTTAACACTAAACAACGATCTTCATTGGGCGTTGTTGCCCGTCTACGACCTTGCCCTGGTCTTCGGCCTGCACTTCCAGTCGCCAAAAACCGGTTCTAGATCATGGAAATCACACTTTGTGACACTTCAATGGCTTGCGCTATTTCGGCATGAGTTTGGCCCCCCCCTTCTAACCTACCGACAACTCTCCAGGCTTCTGAATCGGTTAAATGACTTCGTGAGACATCGTACTCATCGAAACAAAACAGTCACTGAATGCCGATCATCCTTGTCTTCATTGTCTTTTATTCAGTTGAAAGTCCAATTTCATTCGCTGCCGCTGAAGCGACGTTTTGTACGTCGAACTCAAAATTAGCATACTCCACAGTTTTAAAATCTGATTCTCTTCTTCCATTTTCGGCAAAAAAAAATTTCGCTTATATCTTTATATAAAACTTACAATATCCTTTAATTGTTTTGAGCAGTGTATAATACTTCACAGATTCGGGTGGGGTGGGGGGTGTAGGACCCTCAGCATTCCCCTGGATACGCCACTGCCCAGCTGTAAATAATGCACGAAACCATTTCTTTTTAGTACTATTAATCCGGACTTTTATGGGCTGGACATACAAAAGCACACCATATATTCAGTTCTCAGTGCCATGTTCTGTTTTCCCTAGGAATAAGAAAATGTATTTAGCTCTGATTTCCCTTTAGTCCAATACGGGGGAGTCCGGGGAAAAGGGGGTGGGTAGAGTATTCCTTGAAGGAGGGCTCGAGTGACGGCTCCTTGATTAAGAACGCCACCACGTGACATTCCGGAGACTCTCATTTCGTCCGCTCTATTAGATACATTTGGATAAGAAAAGGATCGCATTGCATGACAATGGCAAACGAAAAGTTATTTGGGCAGAAAAGACCAGGGGAATATCTTGTATCGTGTGAGGGAGATGAGGGGAGTAGGGCTGAAAAATCCGGGATGGAACCGACTAGATTTAAGTAAGTAGATCAGCTTCAATTTCTAGTGATTCAATTCTAAAGTTATGCGTTTTCAGTTTTAATGTCATGCGACAAAATTGTGGATGCAACTGAATTGTTTTTCATAGTGTTTTTTGTTATGGCAAGATTATGTGAAAGGGCATCTGCAGACTGAGGTAGGTGCCTTAGATGGAGGGCTTTTCAGTGGGTACTAACGCATATTTACGCGTGGGCGTCAGGAGACCTCCACTGCTGCGCGCTCACACTTCGGCAATTGAAGGCCGGGCTAGTGCTTACCTTTTGTCCGGTTCGATAACATCTTCAATTACCGCGCAGAATTCACAGAATCAAAAAAAAAAATGTCTTCATCAAGCGTTTCTCCCTTCAGTGATGACCCGCATAAACAAATACGCATCCTTCCTGCCTTTGTCGACAGACGGCGCCAGTACCAGCCCCATCTACCTCTCGCTCGCTCTTTCAAAGTCTTCAACAGACAGCAACGTAACTCAGATTGCGTGGCACAAAATACAAGGTCCGCAACACGCGGTAACGAAGCCCACATCTCGTGGCACACGACACAAAGTCCACAACGCATGGCAGCGACCTCTCAAAGGCCACAGCTAATGGCAAATTCCATAAAGCTTGAAACATCGTTCATCAGCTTCCGACTTACTCTCTAGGGAGAGAGAATAGTGTGGCGCCACGACACCTCGGCAATTTAACTCCGGGCAAATGGGTACCTTTTGCCCGGGTGGATAACGCTTTCAGCTACCACGCGGAATTCACGGGATCAAAACCAGCTCCCTCCACCCGCTTCCCTTCACTCGTTATACCTGGAGAATGCCGACCAAAACTCCAGACCGTTAGATCGATCTCAAAGTGTTAGGGACTTTTATACTTCAGTCGACTACCATGTTCCATGTCTTATACACTCTGCCATGGTGCGTCTTTGGAATGGAATTGAATAATCATTCTCATAATCATTTTCTGGCAGTGCTACTGCTCTGCAACATTCTCAGTAAAAATACAAGATTTCATCAAAATGTGTTTTTAAAAAATATATATAAATATTTTTTTCTTTGCTACAATAATGCAAGTACAAAAAAAAAAAAAAAGAAGAAAGGAGAACAATGCCAAGCGCAGCGACAGTAAAATACTTTCCAACATACCTGTATTTTTTTTTTCTTGTGAAAAATTTGAGAAGTATCGATATCTGCCAATGTATTGATGGAAAACCTAGCGATATTTTGGGCATAATCTCAAAAATGCTGTATCCCTATTAATGTAGTTTTAAAAGACTTTGTATATTATTTATACGAACTTTATATATATGACATTTCCAACCTTCAGATGAAGAGTAATCTTATACCTAGTCTTAAATCGTACCCTTATACAATCTGATGTTTTTATACTTACTATATTGTGCTTGAATTGAATGAATGCCTATAAACTGTTGCACACCGCATTGTATTGTAATTCTTTTGAGTGCTCCTATAAAAGAACTATTAATGCTGCATACGCATAATCCTTATCAACTCTTTTATTGGTTTTGTTTTATTTGGAAGAAATGGATGGCTTTAAAATGTACTTTAAGTAATGAGTCCTCTTACAGCGTAAATTATAGGAATTTCTTTTGGTGCTCATATAAAAGAACTATGAATGCTACGTAGATTCTTTTCAATAATGTTCGCGGTAGAGTACATAGAAGTAGCATGTATAAATTTCATAGGAATCGAAGCGTGTTTATGGCAATTACAACGCGGACTGACCCAGTTATTTTGCGTGGTTTAACACAGATTAACGTCTCTATAGCACAATTAAACTTAAATAATAGCTGTCTGCGGAGTATAATGTATTACGGCATTGGTTCACAACCAGTGTTTGCGAAAAAACATACCGGTACACCAGGACTGCGCAAGAGGTTCGCCAATCCCTTTCGGATTTTAGAAGAATCGCAAAGAGTAAAAGTTTGGGAACCACCCGAGTCAAAATACTCCTACGTTGTCCTTTAAAAGAATTAGATGAGTGGAGAGTAGTAATACTCAAAAAAAAAAAAAAAAAAACATGCTGCAGTGCTGTGATAGTTGACCGCTTGTTGTTTGTCGTACACTCGCTGCAAAATAAAGTGTGTTTTCTGATTTTCAAGAATTTTTGAGCTATGTTTTGAAGCATTTTAACCTAATTTTTTTGAAGCATTAAACCATAATGCATGTGGCTTGAAGATGTTGCGCATAATGCACAGCTGCTGGAAAAAAAAAAAAACGCCCACTTGTACTTTATTCGGCCGTCTTTCGTCGTACAGCAAAGTTACATACGAATACCAGTCGTTTACGATTGACGTGCTCTTTAATTTGCTATACATAAAATCTGCATAAGGGGCCATCTCCATATTAAAATTTGCACCAACATTTTTTTTTTCCAAAAGGAATCCTCCACTTCATATTTCAAAAATGTAGCTCATTTCTATCCCGGATACCAATTTTCAATAAATTTGAACTGAAAATGAGGGAGTTATGAGGCTCCAAAATCCCCCTCCCCCTATGTTAAAATATTTTTCCATACTTTAATTCATATCTCATATAATATTGATCACAAGAAGCAGGTTTTTATTCGTGCTATTAGAACTAAACGACCCCAAAAAATTCACTATTGTAATTATTTTTAATAAAATATTAATATGAATTTTGGATTATTAAATTAATATTAAAAAATAATGAATTGCGACCTAGACAAATTTCGATAAAAATAGATGCAGAAAGTAATATTACATGACTGTGAAAATTTCAAAATTTTACGTTCAGTAGTTTAACTTATATTAAACAAAATGTGTTATTTCCATGAGTTAAGGGACCAAACATAAATTTATTAAGAGAATTTTTTTTTAATTTCATAAAATAAACGTAAATTAGATTTATTTTGCACAAAAATAGTAAAAGTTAGCAGTATTAAAAAAAAAGCAAATTTTGAAGCAAACATGGTGATTCTATAAAGAGTCTATTGTTTCGTCCGCTACTATTTGCCCCCCCCCCCCAAATAAAATATTTTTCATATATAGAATTAAATGCAGTAGATGTATGTCTTCCAATACAACGTCCTATTTCTGAAAAGCTAAAATCCTCAGCATTCCAGGCATGAATTTGACCTTTTTTTAATATCTGAAGCATCAGGTCTTTGGACTTCCCCATACTTTCAAAATCACATTTTTCTATCCAAATTTTCCTCTGACTTTAAATAAAAATATCCCCAAAAGTCTTATAAAAATGTTGCACACTGTAGACGATAATATTAAATGAAGAAAGTGAAATAATAAACACAGAGATAATATTGGGTCGACAAAAAAATAATTACGATTTTTACAAGAAATTCAAACAAATTTTCAATCATGAAACCATTCTTCATGTTCTAGTTCGACCGGAGCTGAGTTAATTTTCATTCTTGTAGTCAGAATAACAGTAAACAAACAGATTCTAACTCCTGGCAACATTTCACCTGTCTAAGAGAATCTTCAAATACTCAATGACAACTCCATATTACCCGACTATTTCATTATAAGCTCCATTCGTAACTTTTTAAAATTAAATTTTGTTATAACAATAAAATCAGTAGTGTTCTTTTTATGTAGCAATATATATGCACACACACACACAATTCAAAGCGTATATATATATATATATATATATATATATATATATATACGCTTTGAATTATTTATGTATGATAGGAGGTTTTATATTACGAAATATATATTTTTTTTATCTAGAATATATAGCCTCCTCTCATATCTAAATACTTCAAAGCATATTTTCAATAAGATCCATAAAATCAATTAAATGCATGAATTTGGTTTCATGAACGTTTATTGACGGCATTTTGATCACGGACAGACAGACAGATGATAAAAAAAAATCATTATTAATCTATCACAGAAGATAATTAGAATGCGGTACGTCCGTCGTTAGGTACGATGCACACCGTTCCAGAACAATCACGTCAATAGACGTGGAACACACATTCGCACAGTAGTTACTTATTCCATGAGACTCGCTTTATTTTAATAAAGCTGCTTAAATTCAGCAGCCGTTCAAATCAGCACCATTTTATTCGGCTACAAGTACATCTATCTTCACTCAATAATAATGATACAGAGAAAAAGATCTTCATACACAATTCATCACCTTTTTTATTTGGATTTACGGCTGTCAAACTCATAAAAACAACATTTAGGAAATAAATAATTAAAAACTTTCACCCATTTTTCTCTCTGTTAAATATTTAAAACAACGTTCGCTGGATCATTTTTTATTGTTTTCGAGCCGTTGCCAATTCGTGAAGCATAATTAATATTAAACAATAAATAAGAGTGTTTTCATGGTAATTCTTCCTCAGAAAAACATTTCATTAGGAATCCTAATGCATATTCAGCGGGGGAAAAAAGGAGTGCCACTCGAAAAGTATAAAAAGAAGGCTTAGAATTTTAAGGGGGAGGGGGGCGGTGTATAGAATTGTTAATCACAGGTTTGGGATTCGGCATGTAGTTTTAATTACTCAAAAGTAGCATATAACGCAGTTATCTGCATAAAGGACAAAAACATGTATATGCAAGTAGTACTAATGTTCGATTAATGCTTCTGTCTAATTCTCACATTCAAAAAAGCCCGAATGTTGTTGACACTTAGCATATTTGCACCATTTTTTATTTCGCTCTGAAAAGAATTATTTCAAATTATCTAATGGCATATTTATATTGTAAATTACTTCTTCAGTTTCCAAGGCATAATTTTTTTCAAACATGCTCGGCTCCAATCAAAGACCCTTGCCAGACGATTGAAACACAAGAGAAATTGTTACTACAACTAGAGGTTGCAATCCGGTACCAATTTCAGTCCGGTCGGATCCGGACCGAATCCTGTTGGATTGGCCACATCAAAACGATTTGTCTTTCGTTCCAAAATTAACTGTATAAAAGATGTTAAGTGAGTTTATCATAAGTTTATAAAAAAGATCGTTTATTTCTTAGGAAACCAACTTGTTATCAACTGTATTATAACTAAGCAACAGTTACAAATAAAATGAACAAGGAAAATCTAATATCTAGAGTAACTAGTTTTGTTTTGATTTTTATATTATATAATATAAGACTAGATCTAGGTTATTATATATACATATATAATAATAATAATAACAATAATAATAATAATAATAATAATAATAATAATAATTATTATTATTATTATTATTATTATTATAATTATTATTATTATTATTATTATAATTATTATTATTATTATTATTATTATTATTAGATATAATATAATTAGAATCATTTACTTTACGGACCGCCTCTAAAACCTGAAACAGTTCATTTCTTTGCGAAAGATTTATCAGTGTTACGCAGATTTGAAGATGAGCATTGTTTTGGGCGGAGCACAGAGCACATTGTGTTAATTAGAGACTGGTGTGAAGTGAAGGCTAAAGTAACAAAAAATACATGTCTACAAATTAGTTAGGCGATTTCGGAAGTTAAGAACTTCCGCAATATTGAATGAAATTAATTAGTTTAACCTTTTACAGACCGGAGTTGCAGGCATATTTTAATATAAGTTTTCTGCATATTTTGTCTTCTAATGCGTTAGTTAAGGGATAGTAGTAATTTAAATGCGAAAAAAATGTTTTTTTTGTACAATTTTCACTCTGTTTCCAGTTGGGATCATGGGTCATTTCTGACTGTAATTTACATTGGTTTTAAAAGCTAAATTTAATAATGGGTAGTTTAAATAATAAGTGAAATGTTTAGAATTAATAAAAGATTTATTTTTAGATTTAAGCAAAGATATGAAAGAAGTTTAAATGGGGTAGGGTGTATCAAGATAGCTCTGTAAAAGATTATGAAAATGGCTATTTTCATGATTTTTTTTATATTCCAATTTCCCAATAATGATAGAAATGCAACTTCTATTTCAAAAAATCAAATTAACTTTCAACTTTATTTGCCATTTTTTTTTCAGGTCAAGATTGAAAAGTTTTTATTTTTGAATAAATTTTTAATTCGATGTTACCAATTGGGAACATTGGCCTGTAAAATGTTAATGTCAGATTAGCAGTAATATATCCTAAGTTTAAAATGTTAGTTGAAAAAAGTGTTACGTTAATTATTTACCTGGACATGCAACCGAGTTTCCTTATGCCATTCATGAAGGAAAAATTGCCAGGAGGATATATTTTTCAATGGTATTGCGCGCCTTGTCACTACTACAATGGCAATACAATGGCTACAATGGCTTGCCTCAATGCTGAGGTACCAGTTAGGATTGGCCCATGGAGGCGTTATTAAATGGCCACCACAATTATCAGATCTTTAAGTGCTAGATTTCGGTGTGTGGTGCTTTTTGTAAAGGAACGCGTGGACACTCTCACACTCTCCTTCACTTTCTGCATCCATTCCTGAACTAAAATCAAGAATATGCACTGCAATTAACTTGATCGACGGAAACATGTTGACAGATCTGTAGGAAGCACAGATTTACCGATGGAACATTTACAGAGTAACGAAAGGAAGTCACATCGAACATTTGTGATAATGGTAAACTTGGACTATGTCTTACAACAATATGCACAGATTGATCAAAATTAAACAACCCTATTTTAAAGTTGTCTACAGACGAAACTATTGTTGAGAAAGTTATGAAATTTTGTGTAGGACATAACGAAGGTACGGGAATTTGTTTGAGCGAATAAAAATAAATTTAGTTCAAATGTTTGCCACCAGGTGACGTTTTTATAATGAATGACACATTTAGCATATATTTATGATAGTTTACGAAACTTGTTACGACAAAACATGTTCAGCATGACAGCCATCATTGTCAGCTACTATCTGAAATTCTTAGACAGCATTTTCCACAGCTGACCGCAGTTTTCGGGGAAGTGCATGTTGCGAAATGCTATCTAAGGCAAAGTTCTTGGATGATCACGACTTACCAAATGTTTCCCCCAGAGCCAAAAGTCTTACGGACTGAGGTCTGGGGACCGGGGACGCCATGAATCAGGAAAGTGGATCCCTGGTGGCGAATATTTGAACTATTTTTTTATTTATTTATTCTCTCAAACAAATTCCCATGCCTTCGTTATGTTCCATACAAAATTCCATAACTTTCTCAACAATAGTTTCTTCTATAGACAACTTTAAAACAGGTTCGCTTAATTTCGAACACCCGGTACTTTAATATTTTTTTCTGTAAATTACATTCAATAAATCATACTTTTTGATCAATAATATTTAGATAACAATATTTTCACGAAACACTTACTACAATCTCGAGGAACATATTTTTCTTCGCGGTCCACAGTTTGAGGCGTTTGCTGTATAATCAAATATGCCATCTCGATCCACAGAGGAAGACGTCAAGATTACTGTACTGTTAAGGTGGCCCGGCTACACTTTGAAGGGAAAATCTCAAATTTCGTTCGCTTTTAAGTTGTTTTTAATGGCTGTTATTCAGACAGCATAAGCGCATGCACTTTTTTCATTAAAGTCAAATTATTGAAAGAAATATGTCGCTTAACCTTTTGAAGACGGGTGGTCGATTCTTAAACCAGGAAAGAGACCTTCTAAAAGGGCGGGCTTCGTTTGTATGTCCACGAAGGACGCAGCCAGAAAGAAGTTTCGGAGTGAGCCCAAAAGGTGACAAAGGGGCATTTTTCACATAAAAGCTTGATTATTGACATCCATTTAAAAAAATCCAAAACTTCGGGGATGCCTAAGCCCCCCATCTCCCATTTCCCTGGCTGCATCTTCCCTGATGTCGACTTAGCAGTGCTTTGCCCCCCTCTGATATTGTTAACTTGTTTCCTCTGCTTGTGGAGAGTAAGCAAAAGACATCAACATTAATAAATTCTGCCTTTATGGATGGGAAAGAATCATTTGTTATTGTCAAATAAAGGGCAGTTTCAACAGAGGAGGTTTAAAAGTTAGAAACCACATGTTAAATCTTTCTGGCTATACTACAGTCAACAAGATAAAACATCCTCTCTTTCTGAAAAGGATAATGGGGAAAGCTTTCTGATTACAAAATGGGGCCGTGCTCTTCTGGCCCTAAAAATTAGTTGGCACTGGCAATAATTTTCTAAACTTATTGGTATTTATGGTGTTTAGAGCATGGCCAAAGGGACCAACGAAAATTCATAAACACGATTTGTTAAAACTCTTGGGGAAAGTGATAAAAATAAGTTTACAGCTGCAGATAAAAATGACATTTACATAATTAAAACTTTGTAAAAAAACACTCATAAATGCTACTTATATTGCTGTGTGTTTTTTTTTTATAAAGTTTTAATTACTTATTGTTTCAAACACCAGTTTCTTTTGAATATTTTTTGAAAGATATTTCTTTAGAGGCGCCTGCCTAGTTTTCAACACGCATCTCAAATAACGAAGAGCGTGATTAAATAATCCCACTTCCAGTAAAAATCTATGACCGCATCACTCCTTTCCGATCATATCTTAAATAACCGGGTTTGCAAGTTAATTAGATGTTTCAACGAGATTTGTACATCGGGATGTTGGAATTCCTGCGAAATTAACAATAAGTGGGGGAACCCTCTCCTCTAATATTTCCCATTTCAATAGAAATGCCAAACGCTTTTCTGGTCCGCGATATTCGTACTGATTAATTTTTCTTTCGTTAAATGAATTAGAGATTGCGATATTACAGTCGTGTCGAGTTGATATTCGGGACTAATTGGCATGTCTAATGAGCTGTTATGAATTGTTTATGCATTTGTGTGGGATATTATAGGAACGTTATGGAATAGTATCGTTAAGTATCGTTATGGAATACTCTATGTATTTTGAAATAATTGATATTATATTGAGTCACGTTTGAGATAATGTAATATTTTTAGAGAATTGGATAATTCTTATGACAATTAATTAATCGATAGGAAGTCTTAAGATGGAGAAGCCATAAGTAAAATATATTGTTTAAAGATGAAACCTGTTGTGGAGGCAATTACAACGGGCGCTAGAATAAAACATTTGACAAAAATATGTCTATACTCAATATATTTAATTTCCATCCACTTAAAATAAAAATAAAAACTTTATATTCAGATTTTATTGTATACCGAAATTGAATTTCATGCCCGTCTGGAAACGTGCGGAAACTTTTCGGATTCGAACGATTTCGTTTTGTAAGAACAGCCCTTCTTATATCATTGCTTCATACAGAGGAAAACATTTTATTTGTGAACAAAAATTAAACTGGGTAATCTGGGAAAACTATTTTAAAAGAATTGGTTTCGCAATTTTCTCTACAAATCTTGATAACCGTGACTTCAATATGACTTCATTATCAATTGCCATACTTAGTTTTGTCACGCAAATAATTATGTTTTTGTACTCTCGGACAATGAAATAGACCTGAAAAAAACTAAAATTCGCTTAAAAATTATTAAACGGGTAGATTTCCATATTTTTATAGAAGCGCAGATTTTTTTCTATAGATTTTTATATAATTATAAAAATTTTCAAGCCGATTGCACGTACAGTGTCCATATTACTACGTTTTCAGAGAATAACTTTTTCATCTGTTTGGAATAATGATGGAAAAAAAATTTGTTTTGGAGTTGTCGAACGGGAATTGTGACTGAGTCAGTGAATCAGGGATGAGAGTAACTATATAGTAGGATTGCTGCAAGGCAAATTCTCAAATAATTACCTTTAAATACCTACCTTTGCTGGTTTTAATTAGTTTTTTAAGTGAAAGCTCTTGTGTACTTTCTTTTTATTCTAAAACTTAATAGATCACATGTCTTTCTCGAAGTAGACCGATAGCCGAGTGGATGAGGCAATGAACACTGGGCGATGGCTGATGTGTGCAGGTCCAGGGTTCTGGCCTCTCACGCGGCTGTCGATCTAATGGTCTGGCGTTTTCGGTGGTTCCATCCACGTAAATACACTTTAGAAGCCATTAAATTGTTCTACGCCCAAATCATGTAGCCATCTTGAAGCTTTGCCTTAACCCTTTGAGGCGCAACCCTTTCCCAATACTGAAAAAAAGGGCAGCCGTTGTCATCGCTCGACTTAACTACCAGCAAGATGGCGAACGATCGAAACGTTCATCGCCTGCCACAGATCTAGAGACCCTTTTTTGACGCAGCTGGCTGTGCGGCACAGCTGATGAACGTTTCTATCATCCGCCATCTTGCTGGTAGTTAAGTCGGCTTAGTTAGATGGCAACGGCTGCCCTTTTTTCAGCATTGGGCAATCTATACAATTTTTTTCCGGGAAATCACGTGCTAAAAAGTAAAGGATTCTCTTGAAGCTCTGTCACCCGCAACTATTTTTATAAAAATCAAATCTATTCTTCGTGACTGGCAACAGTCAAAACGTCAGAGTCTGGTGTTCCCAGAGAGGGAACACTGCGCGTTAAAGGGTTAACCAGTAAGCAAACTTTCTTGGAAAAAAAAAAACTGGTTATTAATAAAATTGATGCTTTAAAATGTAACAAACAGGAATCCATTAGTTTCACAGCTACTTTAAAATGTATTAAAAATTTATTTGTTCGATTTTTCGGTATAAAATCAACATTACTCTCCAGTATACTTAACAAATTAAATTATTCTTTCACAAATTAAACATTCAATACCGAATTTGTAATGACGCTTGATCTTCGTGAAATTGAACTTAGTTTTAACGAAAAGAAGCACTAAAATTTAACTTTTTTTTCCCCCCTTCCACTCCACTAATTGCTGTTCGAGTCAATTTATTGAGAGACATCAATATGCATAAGCGCACAAGCCCAGCAACAAATTTATGTGCCCCATAAATTATCAAAAAAAAAAAAAAAAAACAGTAGACTCCTATTCTTAACATTTGCCAGACTGAGTCGGAGATAGGGTCGAAGAAAAATTAGAAGCAATTTAAAGTTTTCCTTTTTCTTTTCTTTGCTATAAGCATTTTTCAGAGTTATTTACAGCAACAACATCTGTTACTGTTATCTTAAAAAATACACCAGATATTTAGTTGCGAAAAATTTTTACGTAAATTTGAAAGTTTAATTTGGAAGATTGATTAAATAATTAAATGGCACTAAATGTAATCCTTAAAAACTCGCCTTTTTAATTGTGTTTTTGTATCCCTTTGTGATAAAAAAAAGTTTTCACGGCTTTTCAGACGCGTCTGTTTGTCTTCCTTTAGTTTGAAAGCTGTATAAATATATAATATACAAATACTTTAAGATCGCTATTTTTAATTCTTTGAGGCGCAACCCTTTCCCAATGCTGAAAAAAGGGCAGGCGTTGCCATCGCTCGACTTAACTACCAGCAAGATGGCGGACGATCGAAACGTTCATCGCGTGCCACAGTTCTAAGAGACCCCTTTTTGACGACAGCTGGTTGTGCCGGCACAGCCAGCTGTCATTCAACAGCCAAAACGTCAGAGTTTGGTGTTCCCAGAGCGGGAACACTGCGCGTTAAAGGGTTAAAATAATTAGTTTTTTAGCTGCTACGGATATAGTTTTTATTTTTGTAAAGCAACAAATAAATTATGTTAAAATGTTTTTAATTCAAAAATTCGGAAAATATTTCCACATACTACTGTGAAAAAATGAGTGAAGATTTCTTACGATTTCAATTTTGATGTTATGTATTTTCTTTAAATTTTTAAAATGTCTCTGCAGTTAGACGGAATTATTGTTAGTTAGTTTCTTCTTTTCTTTTTTTTTTGCAATGGAAAAAAAAGCTTTAATAAAAGCTTTCGGATTTTTTATATAGTTTTGATAGATGTTTTTTGATAAGTTTAAGTATTTAAGTTTATATTTATAGTATTTAAGAGCTGAAATTAATAAGGAACTTGGTAAATAATGCATAGATATTATAAAGCACATTACATGTGTTTCAAGAGGTACAAAAGGTCCACCCTTCTTCAAATATAAAAGTTCTTACTGCCTGAAAGTGATAGAATATCTCTTTTCTGCGAAAACGACTTATTAAGAAATATACTAAATATCCTATAAATGTCCCTGATACAGTTAGATTATTGGAGTTTTTCTTCGAAAACCACATGATCTTTTTCGAACAATATTTTTACATTAAATGAAGAAAAGTCAGACAAACTCGTAAATCATCAATAATAGATCTAAGGATATTGCAACTTGTTAGTATCCGGAAATAATATTCGCTAATATGAAGTGAAAATTGGTTTAAAAAAAATTAATTCGATGCCTATTTGAATAAGAGGTTGGTTGGTTGTGTGATTAAGGCAACTCTACTGTAGGGCGATCTGACTAAGGGGGTTTCTTTGGTAGGAGGAATTTCTAAGGGGTTCTAACGCGTATTCACGTTACATCTGGAGAAAACCTAAGAAAACTCCAGACCGTTAGATCGACAGCCACGCGATCGGACCAGAACCCGGGACCTCCACACTTCGGCCATCTACCATTTTCAGTAGCAAAACCACTGTGTGATGGTGAGGCTTGAATAAGAGGATTTTATGCATAAAAAATGATAATTTCATTTACGGAGATTTAATGGAGCAAATTTTATAACAAGCAAATTGAAGCATTCGTGAAATATCGGAAATAGGGATTTACGTCCAATTTACTAAACTAGGAATCTAGGACGGGGGTGGGATTGCCCTCCGTGGCAGACTTTATAAGGGGTGCTAATCCGTATTTATGTGAAGTTTCAAAGAAAACCACGGAAAACTCCGACAGCTTAGGCCGGCGGCCGCAACCTGGTTTCGAACCAGGCACCTTCCGTCTACCTGTTCAAAGCGCTAGCGCTATGCCACTGGTGGGGCCGGCGTTATAGGATGGTTCTTCAGCCACTACACCTCCTACACGGCAGTAATTTAGAACTAACTGATTTTCTCTGAGTTGTCTGCCTGTCTGTCTGTCTTTTAAACATGGATTATGGGGGTGAGGCACTTCTGCTTTAGGAGCCATTAGGACCAACCATAAATCCAGCTTGGATCGATAGCGGCAGTACATGCCAAGGGTGTTAATTTCTACCAATAACTCCTGAAGAGTTCATTTCTACCTAATTCGGGGGCCCATAGATGGCAGACCTACGGATCGTTAGCGGGGCTTCTTAGTTTTGAAGCAAATACCCAACAGAAGACCCCGAGACTTAGTTTGACCACCCTCAGAGACATCGTTTTGTGTGGGAAATTGGAGGACATTGCGATCAACACCTATTCAACGTGTTCGATTCACCATTAGCGATCACGGCGATCTTTGGTTGGTCCCAGAATCGAACCCACTACCTTTCGGCTACGAGGTCAATTCCCCACCCAACCGGGCTACAGCGGCCGTTCTCCAAGTTGCTCCAACAATAGATTCAATCGGAATCAAAGAAACAATTGTTATTCTGTTCAACAATGGAATCCTTATGTAGAACAGCCAGATTCTTAGAGTAGGGTCCCGGTGGTCTGTAACGAAGACAGCTGTCAGTCGAGAGCGAGCTGGACTGGATCTGGTTCCGGTCTGAACAGGCAACACGTCGCTTGATTGAGACTGACATTCGGCTGGAGAGATTCGCTCGTCGGGAAACCGGACCCCGTTCGCGTGTCACCGCGAAAGACTTCCGCCAAAGAACCGTGTGGATTGTGTCTGGGTTTGGTTGGTTAAGGCTAAGGCTCTCTTGCCGCTGCGAAAGACTTCTGCCAAAGAACCGTGTGGATTGGTCTGGGTTTGGAGGTTAAGGGATGCTACAGCTTTATTAGGCAGCGGACCGGCTTCTTCGCTGCGATGAATCTGATCTCATTAAGATCGCCGCTGAGGGTTGCGCCCACTGGGACTCCACTTTTTCTTTCTCTCTCTCTCTCTCTCTCTCTCTCTCGTTTAACGACCATCCCATTATGGGGTTGGCAACAAAATAATTGCATTTTATTAGTTAAAATGCAAAGAAATAAATTTTCAACAAGTTTTTAATTAAAACAATCTGTGTCTAAACATAGGATTTATATTTATTATAATTTAAAGCAAGAATTTCACTGGTAATATCTTTTTTGCCATCCATGAAAGATGGACACCATCCACTTTAGTTTGCCGAGTGTCCTCCTTCGAAGACGATAATCAAAACGTACTGTAATTAATTTTTAGGTGTTCCCTGGTCCTAACCCGCATTTACATGAAGTTTCGAAGAAAACCACGGAAAACTCCGACAGCTTAGGCCGGCGGACGCAACCATAGATATAGGAATAGTGAACTAGATTGCGCACAAGGGGAGGAAACTTGTTGCCAGTGCACTTCCGGAGCAGACGACACGATAGTGGCAGAAAGATGAAAACGTCGCTGCTTACAACTGCTATGCAACAGCATTAATTTACATTTAAATACAGAATTGATGATTCGTTCAGAACCAAATTCAAAGAAAAAACATATTGTTATGATATTTTGCTAGCTATTTTTAGTTTATTTTTGCTGTTAGATGGTCTAAAAATGTAACACATTAAAACAATCGATAAAATGTTGATTTTTGCACACAAAGAAAACAAAAACTTTTTCTGAACAAAGATGTGAACTGAAATTAAGTATCAATTGTGTATTGGAAGTACTAGGGTAAAAGACCGAGGTGTCATAGATCTCGTAAGAGAAAACTACGTTCATATCAAGGGGGGGGGGGGGGGGGAATGTGCTTCTTGTTACATTTTAAGAAAATCATAATATTGTGGCATAGTTTGGTGATTGAGTTTGGATCTTTCTTTCCCTCGTAAATGTATTTCTAACGTTCTTGAGATTCAAATACGCCTTCTTCTACTTTTTTTTTTTTTTAAGCAAAAAGGCTATACTTAGGAAATTTTATCCCTTTTGAAGTGAGAGTCCAAAACTTGTTTTTTACACGTCCTTTATATCTTAAAAAGAAACCGATTTCCAAAAAGTTATAATGTTACATTCTAAAAATATTACAATGTAATAAACTTGGAACCCTAAATGTAAACATCAGTTTTCTAAAAATTGCCTTTCTAGAACAGTGCATTTTCGCTTATGTACATCCACAACTTTGTACAGGTAAAAACATTTTTAGCTAATATTAATATTTAGGATATTTTAAATACTCACCCCCCATTTTTTTTTCTGGGGTGCATGTTTTTCACACATTTCTCATAACTAACATAGTACATAGAGATTATTTTAATACAGTTAATATATTTTCAATAGATTATTATTCTTTGTTTAATATATACCAAGGCTCATTGTTTTGAATAAAAACATTATCCATTCTTTAATTTTACTATACTCTCGGCTAAATTTGAAGAAATATTTTTTCAAAAAGCTTGATGGGAGAAGATATGTGACAATGCATGCATTTATTTCATGCGTCTCCCTGTTTCCTACAGAGAAACACACACGTTTATTTCTCAGAATTCCAAATACACAAAAGCTCATTATTTTTACATCCTTTTCTGACAAACATAGCTTAAAATTGTAATAGTAGGTAAATGATGATCTCATACCAAATTTTTGTTTATCTGAAATATTTGTAAAGGTCATAGGAACAATATTTTATTGTAATTTCAATATCAAATTTGCAGTAAAGAAATAAAGCAGGGATAAATATCAGGAATAAAGTATTATTTTATGCTGGAATTCAAGCGAGATAATTCTCCACCAAGTTGAAGCCGTACTAAAATATTTTTAAAAATCTTGTTAACTCTCAATTTAATAACAGTACATGTTCGAAGAAGGCTTACTATGTATAGCATATTTTTAGGTATTCTTCCGGATACTTTAAAAAAAATCAAAGCTGAAAACTAAAATACGAAAGCAACATTAACAAATTCCAATGTCAAAACTCTGAATGAAAGAATGAGTGAGATGGCAAAATTATGGATTGCCTCAGGTGCCAATAACCATTTCAATATGTACTCAAGAGTCCGCAGTATAACATTTTATTTCATTTGCTTATTGTACATTAAAATACATTGTTAAAGATGTTTGCTTAATTCAGTCCTAAAAAATATCAACGACACTTTTATAATTTTGAAAAGCATGGTGGCTACAAGAATTAAGAAAGAAATATTCTTGATAATTCAGGTTTTATAAAAAAAAAATTCCCCAATTGTATATATACTTGAAAACAATTTTTGCTGATGCAAATTATGGGATTTGGAACTGTGGATTTGATACAACACTACAGAGCTGATATGCTTATTTCAAAAAAAAAAAAAAGTTCAAATACTTACCATAAAACACTAAATAAAGCTTATACCCAACAGAAGACCCCGAGACTTAGTTTGACCACCCTCAGAGACATCGTTTTGTGTGGGAACTTGGAGGACATTGCGATCAAAACCTATTCAACGTGCCCGAGTCACCATTAGCGAGCACGGCGATCTTTGGTTGGTCCCAGAATCGAACCCACTACCTTTCGGCTACGAGGTCGATTCCCCACCCAACCGGGCTACAGCGGCCGTTCTCCAAGTTGCTCCAACAATAGATTCAATCGGAATCAACGAAACAATTGTTATTCTGTTCAACAATGGAATCCTTATGTAGAACAACCAGATTCTTAGAGTAGGGTCCCGGTGGTCTGTAACGAAGACAGCTGTCAGTCGAGAGCGAGCTGGACTGGATCTGGTTCCGGTCTGAACATGCAACACGTCGCTTGATTGAGACTGACATTCGGCTGGAGAGATTCGCTCGTCGGGAAACCGGACCCCGTTCGCGTGTCACCGCGAAAGACTTCCGCCAAAGAACCGTGTGGATTGTGTCTGGGTTTGGTTGGTTAAGGCTAAGGCTCTCTTGCCGCTGCGAAAGACTTCTGCCAAAGAACCGTGTGGATTGGTCTGGGTTTGGAGGTTAAGGGATGCTACAGCTTTATTAGGCAGCGGACCGGCTTCTGGGCTGCGATGAATCTGATCTCATTAAGATCGCCGCTGCGGGTTGCGCCCACTGGGACCCCACTTTTTCTTTCTATCTCTCTCTCTCTCTCTCTCTCTCGTTTAACGACCATCCCACTATGGGGTTGGCAACAAAGTAATTGCATTTTATTAGGGAAAATGCAAAGAAATAAATTTTCAACAAGTTTTTAATTAAAACAATCTGTGTCTAAACATAGGATTTTTATTTATTATAATTTAAAGCAGGAATTTTATTGGTAATATCTTTTTTGGCATCCATGAAAGATGGACACCATCCACTTTAGTTTGCCGAGTGTCCTCCTTCGAAGACGATAATCAAAACGTACTGTAATTAATTTTTAGGTGTTCCCTGGTCCTAATCCGCATTTACATGAAGTTTCGAAGAAAACCACGGAAAACTCCGACAGCTTAGGCCGGCGGACGCAACCTGGTTTCGAACCAGGCCCCTTCCGTCTACCTGTTCAAAGCGCTAGCGCTATGCCACAGGTGGGGCCGGCGTTATAGGATGGTTCTTCAGCCACTACTCCTCCTACACGGCAGTAATTTAGAACTAACTGATTTTCTGAGTTGTCTGCCTGTCTGTCTGTCTTTTAAACATGGGTTATGGGGGTGAGGCACTTCTGCTTTAGGAGCCATTTGGACCAACCATAAATCCAGATTCGATCGATAGTGGCAGTACATACCAAGGGTGTTAATTTCTACCAATAACTCCTGAAGAGTTCATTTCTACCTAATTCGGGAACCCATAGATGGCAGAACTACGGATCGTTAGCGGGGCTTCTTAGTTTTGAAGCAAATACCCAACAGAAGACCCCGAGACTTAGTTTGACCACCCTCAGAGACATCGTTTTGTGTGGGAACTTGGGGGACATTGCGATCAAAACCTATTCAACGTGCTCGAGACACCATTAGCGAGCACGGCGATCTTTGGTTGGTCCCAGAATCGAACCCACTACCTTTCGGCTACGAGGTCGATTCCCCACCCAATCGGGCTACAGCGGCCGTTCTCCAAGTTGCTCCAACAATAGATTCAATCGGAATCAACGAAACAATTGTTATTCTGTTCAACAATGGAATCCTTATATAGAACAACCGGATTCTTAGAGTAGGGTCCCGGTGGTCTGTAACGAAGACAGCTGTCAGTCGAGAGCGAGCTGGACTGGATCTGGTTCCGGTCTGAAGAGGCAACACGTCGCTTGATTGAGACTGACATTCGGCTGGAGAGATTCGCTCGTCGGGAAACCGGACCCCGTTCGCGTGTCACCGCGAAAGACTTCCGCCAAAGAACCGTGTGGATTGTGTCTGGGTTTGGTTGGTTAAGGCTAAGGCTCTCTTGCCGCTGCGAAAGACTTCTGCCAAAGAACCGTGTGGATTGGTCTGGGTTTGGAGGTTAAGGGATGCTACAGCTTTATTAGGCAGCGGACCGGCTTCTGGGCTGCGATGAATCAGATCTCATTAAGATCGCCGCTGCGGGTTGCGCCCACTGGGACCCCACTTTTTCTTTCTATCTCTCTGTCTCTCTCTCTCTCTCTCTCTCTCTCTCTCTCGTTTAACGACCATCCCACTATAGGGTTGGCAACAAAGTAATTGCATTTTATTAGGTAAAATGCAAAGAAATAAATTTTCAACAAGTTTTTAATTAAAACAATCTGTGTCTAAACATAGGATTTATATTTATTATAATTTAAAGTAAGAATTTTACTGGTAATTTTTTTTTGCCATCCATGAAAGATGGACACCATCCACTTTAGTTTCCCGAGTGTCCTCCTTCGAAGACGATAATCAAAACGTACTGTAATTAATTTAACTCAAACAAATTTAACTAATATTCATTTATTATAAATTAGTTATCCCTGAGTTCTTACTGAGAACTCTGAGATTTGAATTCTTTCTCTACTTACAAATGGTTTTGAATTGAAATACCATCAGGAACTTGCAAAAGAACCAGAAATCTTCTGTTACTATTACATTAGATTACATTGACATTAAATTATTCTCGAACTGCTGTTTAAAGTTGGTATAAGATTATTTTTAATTAAATAATATACAGGGTGGCCATAATTAAACTGCAAGTGTTCAAGGGGTCGCTGGAGAGAAAACTACGGAGAATATTCCAGTGAAATTTGGTATCTACACGTTTTAGAACATGCGCAATTCAAATATGCAAAAATAAAAAAAATCGTCATTTTCACCCGATAGATGGCGCTGTACCGTATTTCAAAAGTCACCGGTGGCATATACATCTTCCAAAACCGATAGACAGAGCACAGTGACATTCTCAGAGGCATATAAACAATATAAAACATCATTTACAGTTTATCAAAATTCCATACAATTCGCTTCAGTAATTAAATTTTTACAGTAACATGTAATCAAAAATTATCATAAATTAAGATTATAAATTAAACAATTCATAAAGACGTTTTGGAAAACAATTAAACCATTATTTATTCTCATTGACACTCATTGGACCTCTTCTTAATCGTTTCATGCGCCGGTATTCTTTCAGAGTAGCCGAATAATTGCTACCATTCTGATAGAATATCTTCCCTAACAATGCACGTTCCTTCTTATTCATTGACCATTACTCAATGTGGTCTTGTTTTTACACTGTTCGATGGGCTTAAAATTTGCATATATGACTTCCATAAACATTGAAACATGATATAGCGCCATCTTTCGGGTGAAAATGACGATTTATTTTATTGCATATTTGATTTGCGCATGTTCTGAAACGTGTAGATATCAAGTTTCACTGGAATATTACTGGTAGTTTTCTCTCCAGCACCCCTTGAACACTTGCATTTTAATTATGGCCACCCTGTATTTACACATAAGATATGTTTCATGATTTTTAATTTTATTTATTAAGAACATAAATCTACTCACATATAAACCAGAAAATATTCTTGTATAACTATATGGAGTACATAAATTTACTTCTTCGGACCAACGAGCTTGAAACTAGTAGAAATGTAATACTGTGTAAAAAAAAAAAAAATAAAAATAAAAAAAGTAATCTTAATAATAATAATAATCGTTGTGTATTTTCGAAAAATAATTAAAGTTTGATTTTTTTTTCAAATTTAATGACCCGGCTTTTGCCGAAACAACGCACGTGACGTCATTAATTACAAAAATTGCTTGATAGTGATGTATTCTGCTACTAAACTTACGTCATATTCGGAATTTGTGCATTTACAAACAAACCCTATCGAAATGACATAGTTTGACATTTTTCACGAAATGGATGATTTAAATAAAAAAACGGGTTATATATCAGAAGATTTGTTGCGATTACATGCGATATAAAAGCATAATACAACCCGCTAATAAATATTTATGTATTAAATTAAAAGTGTTAGTTATATGCACTCTTTTTCAAAGGACGCCTTGCAAGTAACATCGATATGTAATCCTACATCAACATATATCTCGCGGTAGTTTCAGAAGAAGAGATTACCTGAAGTAGGCTTTTTAAAAGTATTTATATAAAATATTAGATGCGTATTTTTCAAATTTTAATTTATACTCGAACCAATCGATCAGACCAAAAAGTAAACGCATTTTTTCTTATGTCAATATTCGCTGGTGGTCTGGCCCATTTTACTGAAACTAATTTTATGAAATTCAGCACGTCCGTGAGTTTTTTTAACATACGGGCTACATTTGGCAATATTTTCAAAAAATCATAATGTGTGGGGAGTAAGGGTCAAAATCTTTCTTTTAACATGTAACGCGTGATCTCAAAGAAAAAAAGCGAGACTTCTATAAAATTCTTACTATAAAACACAACACTCACGGACGCCTAAACTCAGTGTCAGGACATTTTAAAATTCTTTCTCCGAGGAAGGTAGACGTGAAAAAAGAAGGAAGAGTGGTCCTTTTTCATGAAAAAAGTATTATCTATAAAATATCGTTCTTTAAAATGTAACTACAGTAAAACCTGTGTTGAACGACCCCTGTATTTAACGACCACCTGGTCTTGTCGACCATGTCTAAGCGGTCCCGAGTACCATATAATTATAAATAATGGTTTATTTTCCTTATTGAACGACCACCTGCCTGACGCGACCAACGACCGCTGTGTATAAGAAACGAATTTATTTAAAATCCTATTTTAACGACCGCAAATTTAAAAAAATTATTTTCCCTATTTGAGTAAGTTTGTTGTTCGGATGATCAGCAATCAAGTGGTAGGATGAAAACGAAAGTTGACACGTTTTTAGTTGAGTTGTAACAGAGCTTCCAGTCACTAAATAATCCATGGAGTCACTGAACGCAATAGCGGCATGCACGCAGTTACTTGTGATACTGCTTCTTGGAGAAAAACTATTTAGTTTTATGCATTTAGACATTATAGTGAATCGTTCAGCACAATTTCTTCTTTTAAAACCTTTCTTCGAAAAATAATGCCATCACAAAATCTGCGCCCCGTAGGAAAATACTACCGAAAATGACGTCATTGTTTCGACCAATGAGCGATGCCGATACTGGCGAGAGCGAAGCCCGCAAAATTCAACAAGGCCCCGATTCAACACAGAGCCTCTTTTTATGTTTACAACGTGATTTGTTCTCAGAAACGAAATTACAATAGCTATCGCAAGGAATATTATTTCATATTAATTGCTTTCTTCATTTTTTTTTCATTTTTAATAACAATGGAAACCAGTAAACGTTCTCGAAAATTCCTGTCATTGAAAGAAAAAATTGAGGTTATCAGTATTTTAGAAAATAATAAAGTACCTACCATGTAAAGCAAAATTTTATTGCATTTTTCAATTTTTTAAAATTTAAACATATTCTAATTTTATTTATTAAAATATATATAAATCTCACTATCTTTCTCTACATATAGTAAAAAAGTAAGTACATACATGCTTTTTATTATATTATATCTATGTAAAAGCCTTTTCAGTGATAATCAAGTAATTATCAAATAAATTCCAATTCTATTGATAAAATTAAGTACGCTTAAAATTTTGTCAAAATGTATCGTATTACCTGAATTCAAAGACCGACCCTCCTTAAAGACCACATTTCCTTGGTCCCAGTGGTGGTCTTTAAAAACAGGTTTCACTGTAACATAAATTCAATGTTTACACACATTACAAGCGCAGTTTGTTTGTAATTAAAATTTTGATGAAATTTCATTTGTTTGAATTTTTCTAGTAGTGCAATTAGTTCAAAAAGTTCAAAAAAAGTCCTTTGGACGTTTTTAAACTTTCTGTGTACGTCTTTTGAACGTTTTCTGAACTAATTGTGCTATAACCATACAGAAACGATAGGTTCTCTGGACGTCTATTAATGTTCAGAGAACGTTTTCTGAACGTTTACAGGTGTTCAGAGAACTTGTGTGTGCTACTTGGTTTGTAACGCTATTACATTTTGGTTAACCCAACATTTCAACTTCCGATCACCAAATTTTCTTTTATCCCTGACCTCCATTACAACCTAATTTACATCTGCCTCATTATTCATCTGTAGGACAGGGTAAGGCACCTTCGATTTGACGTTATCAGAAGAAATAATAAATGTTTTCCCCCTACTAATTTTGAAATTCAAATTAACACGAGCAAATTCAACATTCAGCTCCACAACTCAGCTAAATAAATGCGTCTTTTCTTTTTTACCTTTTCGGTATAATAGCGCAAACTATTTATTACACCGGTGCAAAAGTACATTCTGTCTCCCCGGAGCCACTGATTAAGCAATTCCCGAGGCTTAATAAATCACACTATAAACACCCCCCTTCAAAAAAGTAACCGGGAATATTCATAAAGAACCATTTGAATTACAAATGCCTGCCTGGTGAAAATCCCACTCTCTATTTAACATATACAGCCATATTTCTTGCTATTTACTCGAACTGTGATATGTTCTGTGTGTACACGACAGTTTGCGTCGCATTACATTGCAAGATTTCCCAACACAACGTTGTCGCCCACCCTGCTAAGTTTTCGGGGCCATCTCGTGATAAAAAGCAGTTACGGATACAATTAAATGTGCAAAAAGGTGGTGTGTGTGGGGGGGGCACTCTTGTTTGCTCTGCCATTCAGAGATAAGGCCGTTTAAAAAAAAGGCTAATTGAAGAAATGTTTGAGTTAATTGCATAGCTTGTGGCGTGATTTGAAGATTAAGTATATCGTTGCCGTAGCATTACAATAGACGCAAAATGGGTGATTCCACGGTAATTCATGCTACATTTTTTAAAAATCAAATTTTTAAACATGACTTAGTAATAAAAAGTGCACTTATTTTCTTTCAACGAAATTCAGGCTGATTACAAATTGTTTTCTTTTTACAATAAGTCATTAAGAATCTTATAACTGATTAATTTTTTGAACTATTAATTACAATTGCTTGGTAACTTATGCTACCAAAAAAAGACATTGAAGTATCGGCAGAAAAATCAGAGTTGTATTTCTGCTAAAATTCTACTTCTTAATCCTTTAACGCGCCGTGTTCCCGCTCTGGGAACACCAAACTCTGACGTTTTGACTGCTGCCAGTCACGAAGAATAGATTTGATTTCTATAAAAATAGTTGCGGGTGACATAGCTCCACGTGAATCCTTTAATTTTTAGCACGTCATTTCCCGTAAAAAAATTGCTACGATTATTTTTAACAGCAATGACATCTGCTGAAAAATGGAAGAATGCGAGAACAGCTGGATAGATTGCCCAATGCTGAAAAAAGGGCTGCCGTTGCCATCGATCGACTTAACTACCAGCAAGATGGCGGACGATCGAAACGTTCATCGCGTGCCACAGATCTAGAGACCCTTTTTTTCGACGTAGCTGGCTGTGCGGTACAGCCAGCTGCGTCAAAAAAAGGGTCTCTACATTTGTGCCACGCAATGAACGTTTCGATCGTCCGCCATCTTGCTGGTAGTTAAGTCGAGCGATGGCAACGGCTGCCCTTTTTTCAGCATTGCGAAAGGGTTGCGCCTCAAAGGGTTAAGTGGTATAATCGTTATGAGAATTATTAGGCACTTTTCTTATCAGAAAACATCATTTAGTCTTTCATGGGATATTTTATAAAATTGGTTATTGAATTCAGTGTACCGTGCTACACAACTGTATAACTCCATCTATGCTACAACATAGATATCTGACTTTGAAGTGTTGCCATTCTGATAAAAGAAATTTTTACGCAAAATAAACTGTTGCCAACACAGCTACAAGAATTCGGAATAATTTCTCACGCAATTTATTAAAAATTAATTTTTTTAAATGGTCATGTCCATGTTCATTTGGAATGCCCCAAATGTGTTTTTCTTTGTTTAGCTAAGTTCTTTGCTTTAGCTGTCTGACTTCAAATCGCGAAAATTAGTTCAGTTTGTCTTAGTAAATTGGAAATTTTTTAATCAGAAGTACAAACTGGCGAAACAATGACGGAGATCTTCAACCCTTTTCAATTTGGGTACTTTTGTGTTAAGACAAGCTTACATGAAGGACATCTGCCTAGTAGGGGTGACTTCGTCGGAAGACTTTTTAAGGGCTTCTAACTCGCATTCACGTTACATCTACAGAAAACCGGCCGAAACTCCTGGCCATTAGAGAGAGAGCCGTCCGAGAGGCCTGAAGCCGAGGCCTCCACTTTTCAGCCATCTACCATGTTCAGTGTCTTATCCACTCGGCCATAGTTGGGTCCCCAACTCTTTTAGACCTCAGCAAAAAAATGTTATACTCTCACAAAATGGATATCCTAATTTGTGTACATAAAAAAAATCAATTTTTCTGGAAAGTTAAATAATCGGGATATTTTATTGAGCTAAGCGAAGTGAGCGAAGCTCTTACACTGCACTCAGGCATTTCAATGTAATGCTTATCCTCCTAAACCGCTCGACCGATTGAGTTCAAATTTGGCATGGTTATAGGTACCCATGGTGGCAAGGTATCAATCTGAAATCAAACTAATAGGGCTGACCAAGGAGGAATAATCACCGAAAAACCTGCTGCCATCAACTGTCAATGGATATATTAGAAGAACTATTCTATTTCTCAATCATTCTTTCCGCGCGCTCATTGAACCTATGACATTGGTCAAGGTCACGATGCTGATCACTTAAAAAAAGAAAACCCGAAATCAGACATACCATCGTGGAATAATAACTGAAAAAAAAAATTCAACTTGAGGTAGAGATAACTGCACGAAATTCGCTCAGCTCAACATTGCTTGCGCGATATGCCATGCGGACCTAGTAGCCACAAATTTAATCTTTACTATCAAAAGAAAAATTAATTAATTCAAGGAGAAATTATTTAGTTAGGTTAGATTGAATCTTGTTCCTATCCTTTCATAGAAAAGTGAGCTGCTATAATCGTCTTTAGAACATATCCACGTATATATTGACCGACCTTTTTTTTTTCTCAAATCGTTATACCCGCGGATGCATACTTTTCCAGTTATAAAAATGATCAAAATTACGTGCTGAACGACGATATTTAAAATTAAAAGAGAAAAAAAAAAAAGTACTCAGTCTAAATTTGTACTCAGTCTTTTCCCAGATCCTTACTTTGATATTAGGGGAAATCTTGCCAGTAAAAAAAAAAAAACATTGCAAACGCAAAAATGGTTTGGTATTGGTATGGCCAATAATCATGGAGAAATTCGACTTGAAAGTACAATGCATGGTGTTCGTACCGTGCCCAAATACAGGTTGTTGTTGTTCTCGTGTACACGGATGGACGATCGCACTATCCATGGAAAGAGGTACCACTGTCCCCGAGGGGGTTGGACTTCTGTCTGTTGGTCTCTAATTTTGAACCAATTCAAGTTGACGGACCAAGTACCACCTGAAATTGGCACCCCCATAGATAGTGTTTGAACATGCAGGACATTGGAGCCACGGCGGATTTTATGAGCAACAGCTCCCATTAGCGTACACAGTCGCACAGCAGTCTGGCCAAAAGAAGAGTTCACCCTCCCAAGCACTGCCCAAGCCGGGCGCTGCTCCACTTTCTGTGTTCTCACGGAAACGGAGTTAGGGACTAGGCCATTGCAGGACCCCGAATAGCAGTAGGAACACATTGCTCTATCAGAAGAAGAATTGTCTTTTAGAGCAACGGTTCTCAATCTTTTAGCATTGCGTCTTTCCAAAAAAAGCATAACTCCCGATAGCCCCCCCCGCCCCCCCCCCACATTTCTCAACATACGTAAAGTATTATATTCTACAGCAATGAACATTGCGTAGTCTTTTGTACAAAATCATGTTATCGGTAAAGTTTGAATGAACATCTTAAGTGAAAACAGGACATTTTGGAGTAAAAATAAGAATAAATAGTAGAATGCCTTTTTTTTTTTAACATTCATTATCACTTGTTTTTTTTGTTGTCTGTTTTTCTCGCTCCCTCCCCTTACAAACTCTCTGCGCCTCCCAAGGGGGGTGCACTCCAACAGTTGTTAACTGCTGTTGTACAGTATGTATGATCACGACAAAAATGTTTTTGTTCATTGATAAATATGTTCCTGTTTTACAGTATGTACGATTATGCTGTTGTTCAAGCTAATAAAAGTACAGTATTTATCTAATCACTGCTAAAACTGCATATTTTGTATTATACATGAAAACAAAGCAAATAAGCTTATGCAATTTTAGTAGAGTATTTTGAAATCCTATTATGTAATTACGCTTATAGCCTGATTCACAGACAAGCTAAGCGTAAGACTCAAATTTGTAAAATTTTAAAACGAGAATTTTTATAGATAAATTTTTTTCTTTGAATAAAACGGCCACTCTCCCCCGTTTTTCATGTCTACCCTTAGTGGAGATTCTATTTTAAATGTTCTAAAATCGACTTTTAGATACGTCTGAACGTTGTATTTTACAGAAAGAAGTTTACGGATATCTCTTTTCACCTTCGAGATCACGAAGGATATGTGAAAAGAACGTTTAGTCCCCTATCCCCCATAAGTGACGAACTTCGGAAAATGCTTTTCAATCCAGCACCTTTGCAATAAAATTCACGCACGTACCAAATTATGTATTATTAGCTTTAATAGTTTTGGCTCGGCTAAATATTGACATACGAAAAATACATTATTTTCCGGTACATCTCATAACTTTTCTGAAAAAAAATCTGGAGTGACTCCACTCGACTTTCCGAACACTTACGATTAAGATCATTACCAAGCATTTAAATAAATTTTAATCGATGAATAATTCAAATAGATATACCAAAATGAAGCTCAATCGAATGTATCGTTTAAACGCTAGCGCACTTTCAAGAATTTCTCCCCATAGGCCATAATGTAAAAGAAATCTTTGGCGTAGCCCTGTAGAAAAACTATAAGTCCTATACACATCGAAATCGATACCGGTCTTACGATGGTTGTTTATAACATGTACACCCAATTTGAGCTCAATCGAATGTACCATTTAAACGCTAACGCACTTTCCAGAATTTTCCCCCATAGGCCATAATGGAAAAGAAATCTTTGTCGTAGCCCTGTAGAAAAACTATAAGTCTTATACACACCGAAATCAATGCAGGTCTTGCGACGGTGGTTTATAACATATATACCTAATTTGAGCTCAATCTAATGTACCGTTTAAACGCTAGCGCACTTTCAAGAATTTTCTCCCATAGGCCATAATGTAAAAGAAATCTTTGTCGTAGCCCTGTAGAAAAACTATAAGTCCTATACACACCAAAATCAATACCGGTCGTGCGACGGTGGTTTATAACATATATACTCAATTTGAGCTCAATCGCATGCCCCGTTCAGGAGCTATCGTGTTCACTCACATACACACAAACACACATACACACACACACACACACATACACACATACATACATACATCTCGTAAAAATAACATAAATGAATTCAGAAGCCCTCAAAACGTGTAAAAACACCAAAATCTCGAAGTCGAATTTTTTCATGATTACAATACTTTCCTTACATGGTACATGTTCGGAAAGTAAAGAAAAAGAATCAAATATTCGTCATTTCTCTAAAAGTAAAACTGGCGTGTTTTACTAACAATTTTCTGTAATTATTACAGGTTAAATTAAAATAATAACAATAAAAATACGCGGCAGAAATTGAATTCGTTATCAGACTCAATACATCAAACGTCGTGCAAATGAGAGGAATAACCCGCATAAGCATTTGAAATAATTGCTGTTTCTCTACAGTGAACAATGGTCGTGGTATTTCGCCAACGGAACTTTGTACGGAAGGGTTATTTGAATTCCAACTCACCTATTCGATGATTGCCGTAGTTCTCGCATCACACCCAATTTTGAATAATTTACAAGGTGGGAGGTAAATTATTCCAAATTGGGTTACTGCATTTCGGGGGGTTACGTTTAAATGGTCACGCGATTGTTTTGATGCGTGGTCAGTGCGTGCGCGCGTGAATTTGACCTCAAGCAAGTGAGGAAGTTTAAAAGTGTTTTTTAAAACTAGAAAATATGCTTCGGACACCACGCGACTTCCTTGTTAGTTTATTAACCCATTCGTGCCTGGATATTTTTGCGACTTTCTTCAATTTTTGCTAACACCAGCAGTAATTGATAAATTTCTGATGTCAACTTTTTGAACAAGGGATGATTTCATTTAAAATCATTATGTATAAAAATTGAAATGTCAACATCCTACTTGGCCATATTAAAATATTTTGTGGAATTGAGGTTCAATACTCGCGAATAAAGGCTAGGAAAAATAAATAACGATTTCGAATGATAGCGAAAATGCCGTTCCAAAAAAGGGACGCTAGGCATAAATGGGTTAAAGTAAGTTAATTTTTTATGTACTTCATACAATTTATTAAATTGAAACTGAGATACGATAATTCAATAATATTATGATTTGGCGATTTCTCGCCAAACATTTTGTTTCAACGGGCGAGCACTTGCCGGACATTGCTCAATAAAACTGTCCGAAGGTACTGTGGCCATTTTATTATGGAGGCAGCCAGGGTTACTCCCTATGAAAAGATGGACATGTGAATATCCATGCCTAAGTCGGATTTCGAACCCGGACATAAGATGTGACAGAATGGTTCTTAAGCCACTACACCACCTGAGCGGCTTCTCGCCAAACATAAGCGATATCATCAAGCTGGGTGTAGTTTTGGAAGCTCATGCTCGATCTGGCGATATTTCGCCAATGCTCGACAAGTTTCGCGACAGTTGGCGAGATCTTGGGCATGCCCTAAACAACGGATGATGACATATATCTATCAATCATATACTTTTAATGTACTGAAGATGTCCACAGACCCTACTGAAATTAATTTGGGTGACCCTGTAAGTAAACAACTCAGTCATCTGCAATTCAAAAGGCAGGTGCACAACTAGATGTTACAGCTGTTACAGTTGATCACCATCAACCAATTTTTGTGTAATATATAGCGTGAAATGTGTTTTTTCAAAAACAGGGAAGTTCATAAATACGGACAAAACCACAAAACAGCCAAGCCTATAGAGTGGGTAGGTACACTTCAAGTGTCCCCAGAATCTACAAACACGCCCTGTCCTTAGCAGCAATAGCATTGAATACGATATTGTAGATACGATAAATAGTGTGACTATTTATCGTATCCAGAATCTATAGGCACCCTCTTCCATAACCAACAGCAGTATTGGGAAACTGGGATGGTAATGATAATCGTTGAAGGACAGGAGGTACGCATAAATCCGGTAACACTTAAAGCTCCATTTGCTTCAGCATAAGGATTTCGACGGTAGTAGTATGTTTGAAGATCCGGAAGATCAAACCTGGGACTCTACCACCATGGTGTCGTAGAATATCAGTGACGGATATTTCTCGCTCTCGGATAGTCAGATACTTCGGATAAATAGCCGCGACTCTCCTTTTGGTGCTACCACGATGAGTGTCGAATAAAACAAGCGAGTATTTTTTGTGCTTGCTAGAGGTCTATCCGACACTCTGAGCGATCAACCAATCAAAACACTAGGCTTTTCCCCCTTTTTCTTAAACGAAGGCGTTGTCTTCAGAATTTCCGAAGAATCCGGAGACATCCATCACGAGTGGAAGCCCGTTTTTGACAGACCCAACATGCTAGGGAGAGGGGTCCTTTTGTGGAAGTACTTGACACTCCACGATCCACACAATAAAACCCCATCCATCTTGTACTATCCGGTACCGGAATGCGAGTTTTCGCCTTCATCCAACGTGTCGGGAAAAAACAGCAATATTTCCGATAGTCAATACGACAGTGAAACTATCACGATACGATCGTAGTAGGGCATATCGGATATTTCTCGGATTGTGACGTCATGAGAAGAGAAGGCTCGATATATTCGCTAGCGAAAGCTTTCCGATACTATTGTGGTAGAGCTCCTGATCTGTCACATTTTTAGGATTGCAACAATATTTCAATTGTGTTAAAGGGTACGGGGTGACTACGGAGTCCGGCCAACGCTCAGAAGTCAGAACAATAGGGAGGTGCATAGCGGTTTCAATCACGGTAACGCTAACGTTAAATGTCATTGTACAGTGCAGCGCATGCGCACATATAAAGTAAGTTTCATGATTGGCTCGAAACTTCTGAATAGCGGCTAGCGTTAGCGTTTAACACTTTGAGGCGCAACCCTTTCCCAATGCTGGAAAAAGGGCAGCCGTTGCCATCGCTCGACTTAACTACCAGCAAGATGGCGGACGATCGAAACGTTCATCGCGTGCCACAGATCTAGAGACCCTTTTTTGACGACAGCTGGCTGTGCGCGAGCACAGCCAGCTGTCGTCAGTTCCACGAAATTGTCGAAAGCCACGTCATTTCGCGTAAGTAAAATGGTCACGATTATTTTTTACAGCACTGACATCTGCTGAAAAATGGAAGAATGCGAGACCAGCCGGATACAGCGCACAGCCAGCTGCGTCAAAAAAGGGGTCTCTAGATCTGTGGCACGCGATGAACGTTTCGATCGTCCGCCATCTTGCTGGTAGTTAAGTCGGGCGATGGCAACGGCTGCCGTTTTTCCAGCATTGGGCAATCTATCCAGCTGTTCTCGCGTTCTTCCATTTTTCAGCAGATGTCAGTGCTGTTAAAAATGATCGTGACCATTCTTTTACGGGAAATAACAGCTAAAAATTAAAGGATTCACGTGGAGCTCTGTCACCCGCAACTATTTTTATAGAAATCCAATCTATTCTTCGTGACTGGCAACAGTCAAAACGTTAGAGTTGGGTGTTCCCAGAGCGGGATCACTGCGCCTTAAAGGGTTAACGTAGGAAAAAACGTAGAGCACAAACTCCCTAATGACTGTTGACGTTGTAGGACATGGCTCTTTATAAACTTATCAAACAATATATCAGCTTGCCCCCAACAAGCAATCAGCTTGCGCCCCCCCCCAGCAAAAAATCCCTCCCCACGCCTCTGAGGTGTACATAGATTCCGTTTAAAGGAATTGGGAGTTGTGGATGTAATCTTAACGTTAAAAGAGGTAATCTTTATGTTCAAAATTAAAAATTTATGGACTTTATGTTAAAAAAATCTTCGACAAAAGGGGTTAGAACCCTCAATCACTCTCTTTGCGTTCGTCACTGCTAACAGATGGCCCTGCACTTCAAAATAGATCGACGATCATCAAAGTATAAACGCATTCTCAGCCAGCAGTCACAACACAATATTTTCAAATGTCCACCGTTGGACATACAGAGGTCTCGTAAACAAGTAACGAAGTTTTATCATCACAACCCGTAATGCGTCAACTGGAACGGATTCACATATGCCACACTAATCGACTGTCCAAGCTCGTCCAGCTTACTAAAATGGTTCTAGTAGACGGAATCTTTCAATGTGCCCTAAAGAAAGCAGTCCCAAGGCTTCAGATCGGGAGAATACGGAGGCCAAGGGCTCTACCATCATAGTATTGGAAAGCTTTCGGCAGGAAATATATCGAGCCTTCTCTTCTCATGACGTCACAATCCGAGAAAATATCCGATATGCCCTACCACGATCCTATCGTAATTGTTTCTCTGTCGTATACACTATCGGAAATAATGCCGTTTTTCCTGACACGTTGGATGAAGGCGTAAACTTGTATTCCGATATCGGAGAGTACAAGATGGGTGGGTTTTTATCGTGTGTATCACGGAGTGTCAAGTACTTCCACAAAAGGACCTCCCTCCCTGGCACGGTGGGTCTGTCGAAAACCGGCTTCCAACCTTGATGGATGTCTCCGGAAATTCTGAAGACAATGCCTTCGTTTAAGAGAAAGCGGAGAAAGCCGTGTATTTTGATTGGTTGATCGGTCTGAGGGTCGGTAGACCTTCACAGGCACAAAAATACTCGCTTGTTTTATTCGACACTCATCGTGCTAGCACCAAAAGGAGAGTCGCGGCTATTTATCCGAATTATTTGGCTATCCAGGAGCCCTACCACGATAGTCTCGGGAAATAATCGGTAGCGGATAAATCAACCTTCTCGCACATATGACGTCACATTTCGACAGAGCACTTAAAAGTGCCACCACGATAATGTCGTAATGTTTACGATACCGTAAATACTGTCGAGAAATCCGCTGTTGTTTTACGACACCATCAACAAGTGTGAGAACCGTTTCCCGCTATCGACTATCTTCATCTCGGATTGCAGCTCGTGGTATTTTTGTTTTGTTTGATCGTTTTAACTTTAAAAAAAATGTCACGATTATTGGTTTTAGCGCTTGCACAACAAGACGATGCAAGAAGGGTTCCTAGGAATCGAATTTCGATTCCTAGATGTAAATCATTTGATTTAAGCGAGGAAGATTTCATTAGAAATTTCCGCTTAAACAAACAATCCGCACTTCGGCTGATTGAAGAACTTAAGCCTTTTCTCGAGGCTAAAACAACAAGAAAGACAGCCCTCAACACAGAAATAAAATTTTGAAATGATGAAGTTAAATTTTTTATTATCACTTTTTAAATGTATGGTTATTCACTTAGTTTCCATTTATTAAACATGCACTGTTAAGGAAAATATGCTTAAATTACTAATTCAAAGCAACACTTATTATTATTACACAGTTCATTTTATATGCCATGAAAAAGAAAAAAATGTTATATCACCTTTAACAAATTAATGTCTCCATAGAAGATACTTAAGGATGAATAATTTTTATACTATCACTGAGCTAGCAAACCTTCTTTTATATAATCTTTCTTCTTTAAATAGTTACAAATAACAGCATCTGTGTTTCAAGGTGTAACATCCTAAAATTTTGTCTGTCAAATTGTATGTAATTAATATTCCATCTTTGGGCTGTATATTGTTCAGAAATTGGTTTCAAAGTATAATTGTTTTGGTGTATTTTTTTTAACATGCATTTCACGCGCCGATCCACGCGCTCACGTGGATCGGATATCGGAAAGAATGCTCTACTTTGATTGGTTGATTTCTGTCGATTACGATACTCCCGGAACAGTCGAAAAAATTCTCGCTTCCTTTAGACGTGACCATGGTGGTAGGGCAAAACTGGGGGTCGCGGCTATTTATCCGATGATTTCATTATCCGATAGCGGGAACTATCCGCTACCGATTATTTCCCGAGACTATCGTGGTAGGGTTCCAAGAGCGAGAAATATTCGTCGCGGATATTCTACGATACCATGGTGCTAGAGCCCCAGTTCCATTATGGAGAACTGCGATTACAAAGCCATATGCTAGCGGTTTTTTGTAACTACTACTTCGAAATTTCTGTAAAGAATTTTTACAGCTAACATAATCGACATATCGTTGGCTGCATCCTTCTATTGATCTTTGCTTTTGGGATTTTAAACTTTGTTGTTGTTGTTATTGTGTGTGATTATGGCACCGCTACACTAGGGCGATGCCTTGGTAGGAGGACTTTCTAAGGGGTTCTAACGAGTATTCACGTTACATCCTTCCGGAGAAATACTACCAAAACTCCGGACCGTTAGATCGACAGCCGCGCACGATGGGACCCGAAACAGGGACGTTCACACTTCGGGCCATCTACGATTTTCAGTGGCATAACCACTGTGCCATGGTGAGGGAATCAGGGTGTTCCTGTACATACTTACGTGCCACAGAAATGATCGACATGGATTCACGATCGGTCAAAATGGATGGCAAGATCATACATTTATATTGTTCATAGAGACGACATGAAGTTCTTCAAAGAGAATTTACGGATAGACTTCTTCAAAATCTGAATGCCCATAAACGCAATTACAATACTTTGTTTACTCCATGCGAAGAAGTAAAAATAATTTATCTATTACAAAATGTAGGGCGTTGCAGTGACAACTGGAGGTCAGTGAACTTAATTTTACGTCACTCGGAGGATTAAGAAGCTAATTACACTATAATTAAAATCATACGAATTTAATGCAAGACGCTTTTTATTGCTTAATAGCATAGTTATTCATATTAGAACAATGTAGAGCAAAAAAACCCTTAATTTCTTCCAGTAGGCTATATCACGGTCTTCCGTATGTTAATTAAACATTTTTGAATATTCATAAACATAATGAAAAAAAAATGCTCCATAATTAGTTTTATTTTCCATACTTTATGATAATCTTTCTAACGCACACGTACAGCTTTACAGAAAGAATACTTTCATTGAAAATATTTGATCTCGTTATTGCATCTTTGTAAAATTTAGGAGTTGAAGTCGTTGTGTAAGTTACGAATGCATGTAACTCTTGTTTGTATAGCTTTACGGCTGTTTCACTTGAAAATCAAGCAACTTTTAAACAGCTTTTTAAAAAATTTAATTGCGCTGGAGACTCAGAAAAACTTAGAATGCGTACATGTTGTACTGTGAACTGAGACTCTGACATTGAACGTATACGAGTTACGAAATTGTCAGGGGGGGGGGGGGAAGCTGCTGAATATACGGAATTTTTTCGATATTTCCAAAAACAAGTAAATCCCCGGCCCATTCTTGAAGGCAGTTTTTGACTTATGAATTTTTTCTGAAAATTGCACTAGACATACAACTTGACTGCTAGTGTCAGTCCATAGTGCATAGGGTGGAGAAGCCTCATTATTTTTTTCGAGCGTTTAACATCATTCATTTATTTTTAAAGCTGTTCAAGAGTCCTGTGGCGAGGATAGCTCTTCAGGTAGACCACCTTTAATATCTTCATTTTTTTTTTACTAACAGATTTGATATGTTGAAGTTAACTTTCTTAATAAATAAAAATTTGGAAACTTTAGTTTCCTCCTCTATGAATAACACTGGTTTACCATCGGCCATATTCACCAAACATTTGACACGGCGGGTTAAACCAAAATCGAGTGTTAAAGTCATCGGTAAGATATCTTACCAATGACTATAACACGCGTTTCAGGATTAATCCGCGTGTCAAGTGTTTGGAGAATACGGCCGCATAAGTATCATTTCATAGTAATTGAAAGGCAAATATTCTGTACACAAGAATACATATGTATACCTTGTAACTCAGCAGTCAAAGACCAAAGCAAATATGAAAATTCTCAAGCAATGCTTAAGTTCTGCCACACAGTATCTATATAAATAAAGCAATGTGTTAATTGTCCGTTAGTTTGTCTGTCTGTCTGTCTGTGTCTCGCGTAGCTCCGAAACGGGTGATCGTAGACCTACCAAATTTTGTACGGAAATTCTCCAAGACGGGTCTCGACACACCTCGAAGCGATTTTTTCGAAATTCGAATTATTTTAGGAGATATCGATAAAAAACGTGTCGCAAAATGATCATTTTTGTTCTCGCCATTTCGCAATTGTAACCCTGCAGTGGAAAGAGGGAGAGTTTAGCTATCTAGGTTGCCATGTTTGGCGAGTTTATTAAATTATTCAGACTCTTGAAGTAAAAATAAAAGAATAACGATTTTTTTTTGTTTACATTATTTGTAAGGTTATTTTTTAATTAAAACATCGTGTGCATGTGAAATCAGAGCAGGAATGAAATGTTTTATACTCAAAAGAAAAATAGGATTTGGAAATTTTCCGAGACTAAAACGTGCAACTTTTTAATTTGGCAACAAATAAAATGGTTGATATACGATTTTGAGGAGATGTGATTCTAGCGCCAAGCGCTATTTATCGTCTGCTTCTGCTACTTGAATTATGAATACACCTGAATGAGTTTTTAAACTTTATTTCAGTTCGAATTGTGCATTTTTCTGCACAGCTTTTCCCATCTATTTCTAATGTATTAAGGATAGAAATATCAATTTTAGTTGTGTTTAATCACACTCATGAATAATGATATACTTTCCAACTTAATGGAATAAGGAAAGAAAATAGGGAAGACCCATGGATTATAATACGCTTTTAATACATAGCGCTTTAGTGCGTATTTAAAATCTGAAAATGTTTCAGATTTTCTTAGTTTTTTTTCCTTTCCATTTTTGATAAAGGCCAATACATCCAGAAGCTCTTCAGAATTAATATAAGACGAAAATAATTTGTTCCTTTTTGCAGGTTTTTATCATTTAACCATCTTATTTTTGTAATCAGGGGCGGCCCGACACAGTAAGCAACGCATCTGGGCGCCGGCTTCGAAGGGGCGTCATTTCGAACTCAAAAACTAAGTAGCATAAAAGGGGGCGTCTTTTTTACATTAGCAGGGACGACACTTACCGTAGGGCCGTCCCTGTTTGTAACCATCTTAATTTTAAATTCCATTCAGAATCTGAGAGATTTGAGTGCCAGAACAGGAGTCTCTCCGAACAAGATTTATTAAGACCGGCGACCAGTTTCAAATAAATAAGGTATTTTATTTGAAGGGCTTTTTTTTCTTTAACCCCGACTAATTCAATCATATATTTAACTGTAATTTAAATTAATCACCCTATTTTAAAAACTTAAAACAAACAGCAACGCAAAATATCCTTTTCAGTTGCCAAGTATTGGTACAACCCGTAAAATGGAGTCGTAAATCTGAATCAGCAGCATCTTTCCTAATTTATTCCCCGCTACGTACTCAACCGTTTAACTAACTCATAAATTTCATCGGCAAGCAATGGGATTTCGGCAGCAATTAATTAAACTCAATGAGTGGTCGTTCGTAGATCCTGCTGCTAGACGTCCAGTTGTCAATGAAATGTTATATTTACAGAAGCATAGCAGATGACGCAGTTCCTCTGAACCCAATACTTTTTATGGCAAGAGTAAAATTTCTGGTCACCGATTTTTAACACTTTCCGGTTTCTATTTACTAGGGGTTTTTTGTACTTAGCATGATTTTAAAATAATATATCGAAGATAAATTTTAATATATTTTAATTATAAACTTCAAACTTTTTTTTTTTATAATGAAGAAACTATTTAAATGTACTAAGAATTAATATTGAGTGAGACCAGAGGCGTAGCCAAGGGGGGGGTTAGGGGGGTCATAAACCCCCCATGAGGAATTTTTTGCCATACAAAATGTATATTCTTCACTACATTATCACACACATGTATACATATATATGAGTTGCAGTAGTCATAACCCCCCCCCCATGAAAAATTTCTGGCTACGCCCCTGAGTGAGACATTATAAGTTCCACACAAGAAAACATAATTTTTAGCATAAAACTTTACATATTTACTTAATGAGTCTTACCCAAATGCTATACCAATACCTGAAAATGGGTTTTATTCGTAAATAAACATTATTTATTAAAATTTGCTTTGTCTTACTGCAGAAATGCACAATAAGTAATTCTAATTTTAGATCCTTTCATACATAATTCTCTTTGGTATTGCCATCTCTCATTAGGGAAACAATGTTTACAAATGAGTTTAGATGAACTGAAGCCGAAAATAGGGTTGGCATCTCAACAATGTTTAGCGACTGAACAATTGTTGATTTCATATTTTTTAACAAAGCTATGTGATCCTTAATTCTAAATTAAAGAGCAAGGCTGTCCGATGTCAGATAAATTTCTTTGACAGTTGATACTGTAAATGCCTCATGAATCATTACGTAAATTGGGCCTTCGAAGCACGAGAAGGTTACTTAACCCTTTGAGGCGCAACCCTTTCCCGATGCAGAAAAAAGGGCAGCCGTTGCCATCGCTCGACTTAACTACCAGCAAGATGGCGGACGATCGAAACGTTCATCGCGTGCCACAGATCTAGAGACCCTTTTTTGACGCAGCTGGCTGTGCGCTGCACTTTTTTCAGCATTGGGCAATCTATCCGGCTGATCTCGCATTCTTCCATTTTTCAGCAGATGTCAGTGCTGTTTTTTCCTTAATAAAAAGCATACCTTGTTTCTGAAGATTATTTGAGTAATATTCATGCATTTTTTTCTTTTCTTTAATTTTTACTTTCCGAACATGTACCATGTAAGGAAAGTATTGTAATCATGAAAAAATTCGACTTCGAGATTTTGGTGTATTGACACGTTTTGAGGTCTTTTGAATTAATTTATGCTATTTTTAAGAGATGTATGTATGTGTGTGTGTGTGTTTGTGAGTGAGTGAACACGATAGCTCCGAAACGGGGCATTCGATTGAGCTCAAATTGAGTATATATGTTATAAACCACCGTCGAGAGACCGGTATTGATTCTGATGTGTATAGGACTTACAGTTTTTCTACAGGGCTACAACAAAGATTTCTTTTACATTATGGCATATGGAGAGAAATTATTGAAAGTGCACTAGCATTTAAATGGCGCATTCGATTGAGCTTCACTTTGGTATATATGTTTGAATTATTCATCGATTAAAATTTATTTAAATGCTTGGTAATGATCTTAATCGTAAGTGTTCGGAAAGTCGAGTGGAGTCAATCCAGATTTTTTTAGATTGTTTAACTATCAGACGATGAAAGTTTTCATGTCTGTTACCGGACATTTTCTTTGAAATTTATATACTTATGTTCAACACAAAATAATGCAAAGTGATATAGTACATTAAGTATAGAGTTTTTTTTTACATAAAATATAGTCTTTTGCACTTAAAAAAATATATTTTTTATATTTTTTTGTAAATTTTTGTTTGTAACAGACATGGCATTTCAAAGAACAAAAATTCATGAGTCTAAATAATTCCATAAGAACATGAAAAGAGACATTAATTTAGAGTAAAAATGTAATGATATAAATTAATCAATAGTATTAACAAATAAATAAATATATTTTGTACAACTAATTAAGGTAACAGATATTACATGCAGTAAAAATACTTATAACAAATACGCTTTCGCGTTTTCAGTCAAATGCCAAAAACTCAAGATGTCTGCTTATTTTTCTTTTTCGGATCATGCTCCAATGGTAAACAGGCGTCTCAAATTTCAATTTGTTGTTTAAAAAGCTTTAAATAATGTATGGTAACAGACATGACATCAGTATCCGGACAGCTATATTTAATTATCAAAAATCTTCTATTTTTCTTAAAACCTTATAAAAACCTTTTCATAATGTAATTTAAACTCAATTTCCCAATGTTAACCCTTTAACGCGCAGTGTTCCCGCTCTGGGAACACCAAACTCTGACGTTTTGACTGTTGCCAGTCACTAAGAATAGATTTGATTTCTATAAAAATAGTTACGGGTGACATAGTCTCCACGAGAATCCTTTACTTTTTAGCACGTCATTTCCCGTAAAAAATGGTCACAATTATTTTTAACAGCACTGACATCTGCTGAAAAATGGAAGAATGCGAGAATAGCTGGATAGATTGCCCAATGCTGAAAAAAGGGCAGCCGTTACCATCGCTTGACTTAACTACCAACAAGATGGCTGACGATCGAAACGATCATCGCGTGCCACAGATCTAGAGACCCTTTTTTGACGCAGCTGGCTGTGCGCACGGCTGCCCTTTTTTCAGTATTGGGAAAGGGTTGGGCCTCAAAGGGTTATAAGCAAGGATTTTATAAATAACCAGTTTTGTTTTTTCCAAGAAAGGTTGCTTACCAGTTAAGTCAAAGCTGGAAAAATGGAAGATTGCGAGAACAGCTGGATAGATTGCCCAATGCTGAAAAAAGGGCAGCCGTTACCATCACCTGACTTAACTACCAACAAGATGGCTGACGATCGAAACGTTCATCGCGTGCCACAGATCTAGGACCCTGTTTTTATGACCGCTGGCTGTGCTGGCACAGCTAACTGTGTCAAAAAAGGGTCTCTAGATCTGTGGCAGGCGATGAACGTTTCGATCGTCCGCCATCTTGCTGGTAGTTAATTCGAGCGATGGCAACGGCTGCCCTTTTTTCAGCATTGGGAAAGGGTTGCGCCTCAAAGGGTTAAAGCACATCAAGGCAGAGATTTTAGTTTTGGGGCAGTCATTCTGCATAACACGTTTTATGTTCTATGATTCGACCATCCATACCTTAGTATCGTCTCTACTCACTTCTTTAAAAAATATTATTAAATAGTATGTTTTTTAATCTATTGTTTCGCTATTGACAACGGTCTGACTAAAACCATGATGAAAAGAAAAATAATTTAATTTATTTTATACCGTATAAAAAAATATTTTACATGCGGACAGAAAATGGCACTGTATTTTAAAAATGATCTTTCTACATATATATACAATTACTCACCATTTTTAATTATGAACAACGAAATGTTACAAAAATTATTCCCAAACCGTAAAATAACGGTTTAAAATGCTTGCCAACACATGCTAAGAGAATAAAAATGCACCCAAAAACCCTCCCATCCGTGAACTAATAAATATGTTTCCTATCCCATGCCAGTTCACGCAGCACATCATAACTCCACTGGCGCCGACATAATCTATTAATTCATCAACTTCAAGCTGGATTATTTTGTGACATTTTTTTAACTATCCTTCATGGAGCATAGAAAAAAAGAGGCCGTAACAGAATAAGGAACATAAAAATTTGTGGATTTTTTTAAATTCTTTTTTCAATAATTCACGAACTCCGGAAAGATTGATGCATCTTTTTTGCGTAACAGTGCCTCTGTCTCGATTAATCGTTCGCATAATCTGTATCGTTTGCATTTAATAACTTTGTTCTTCCAAACAAGCAAACAAACAAAAATATGGACTTGTGTCAAACTTAAAGAACTTTTTTTTTTTTTTTTTTTTACTTTGGCGCGTTTCCAGCTTTGTCGGATGAATCGGATACTCCGGATTGAAAAGTTTCGAAAATTTATTAAATGAAAAAGTTTCCTTTTTTAAAAACCTTTCAATAAAAAAAGTAGAAATATGTTTAGAACTTAACTGCCTGCTTTGATTGCCTCAAAATTTACGTGATATTCAGATTCATCGAAGAATGTTTTTCTCTTCAAAATAGTCCCTACGGCTTAATTGCGTAGTTTTTATCGGAAACGATAAATGAAGTGGTGACGTACGCTTAATGCACGGTCACTCAAAATAATTTCAATATCTTATAGAAGTAATACCTGTTCTTATCCTCTACTCAGTGGCGGTTCCTCCATTTGAGTACATGAGCACTTGAACTCCCAGAGGAAAAACAAAGAAATAAACACACATTTACATATTAAGTAAAAAAATCTGGAGTGACTCCACTCGACTTTCCGAACACTTACGATTAAGATCATTACCAAGCATTTAAATAAATTTTAATCGATGAATAATTCAAATATATATACCAAAATGAAGCTCAATCGAATGTATCGTTTAAACGCTAGCGCACTTTCAAGAATTTCTTCCCATAGGCTATAATGTAAAAGGAATTTTTGGCGTAGCCCTGTAGAAAAACTATAAGTCCTATACACATCAAAATCGATACCGGTCTTACGATGGTTGTTTATAACATGTACATCCAATTTGAGCTCAATCGAATGTACCGTTTAAACGCTAGCGCACTTTCCAGAATTTTCCCCATATGCCATAATGTAAAAGAAATCTTTGTCGTAGCCCTGTAGAAAAACTATAAGTCTTATACACACCGAAATCAATACATGTCTTGCGACGGTGGTTTATAACATATATACCTAATTTGAGCTCAATCTAATGTACCGTTTAAACGCTAGCGCACTTTCAAGAATTTTCCCCCATAGGCCATAATGTAAAAGAAATCTTTGTCGTAGCCCTGTAGAAAAACTATAAGTCCTATACACACCAAAATCAATACCGGTCTTGCGACGGTGGTTTATAACATATATACCCAAATTGAGCTCAATCGCATGCCCCCTTCAGGAGCTATCGTGTTCACTCACATACACACAAACACACACACACACACACACACACATACACACATACATACATACATCTCGTAAAAATAGCATAAATGAATTCAGAAGCTCTCTAAACGTGTAAATACACCAAAATCTCGAATTCGAATTTTTTCATGATTACAATACTTTCCTTACATGGCACATGTTCGGAAAGTAAATATATTAAGTACACTTCTAGATTTTTGTGAATTTAGAACGCGAGTTTACAGCTCCCCCCCCCTTCCATTATTATTAAGTACGCTTTTTGTAGCTAACGCACTGCTTCGTAGGCTACTGCAGCATAGTATTTCGTCGCTCGCACGTGCGATCGGCCAAATGGCCTTCTGAACCGCTCTCGGAGAAAAGACGCGGAGAGAGTTGCGTGCGAAATAAGGCTCTGCTGATATCACTCCGTTCTCATATTTTTTAGTGTGCTCACGGACAATTTTTTGACGTTATCTCTTCCGGATTCATCCTTGGTTTGTTATGTCCGGTTAGTTAATCCAATTTTTTTCATTCTCTTATTATTTTCTTTATTTTTACCATTTTTCACTGCAGTATTTTTTACTAACTAGAGTAAATACTTAAGATGGGAGTAAAATAAGTGTTCCGGAGCTAAAGCAATTACATTTTTAATAGTATCCTTAAAAAATTTTGAAATAAAAAATCAAGACAACATTTTTGCTAAAACTTATCTTGGTGACGAAATGTAAGACCAAAGATGACTTGTTTTCTTTCAGTTGCATGCATTGTTTTGCGGTAACTGCTGGAAATGAAAATATATTTTAACTTTTGAAACTTATTTTGTGAAGCTCCATTAAAATAAACCCACGAGCCGCTACTGTCTCTACTGCTATTTTATCGTATAAAAGATTAATAATACCGTGAAACCTCCGAAAGGCGAACGCTTGTGCCAACATTGAGGTGCATATAAATGTTATGAGCCTGTTCCATTAACAAAAACTGTTCAACTTAGAAATAGTGTCTAATTCATGGAGGTGTGCAAGTTGTGATTTTTCAATGTACATACTGTTACGAATTTTCGGGGCAACCCGCTGCTCTGTGGCTTAAAATGGTTTAAAATTCGTATTCTACGCTTCAAATAGATAAATTTTGCTTTTTGTTGCATCAAAATCGGCCAATTAGAACCGGAGATATGGAGGTTTCGGCTTGCCATTGTTTTTCAATGGAGGTTCTAGAAAACTCGAGAAATATTAGTCCTAGAGCTTAGATCTCTTCACATTTGGGGACTTATTTTTGGCGCCAAATTTGGCGATATTTGCCAAAAGTCGCCAAGCTTGGCGACTTTTTGGTCATTTGGCGCGATTTTCCCAATGGGGCCTGGAAGTTGTTTTTCCTGCATTAAAAACGCATAATAACCTAACGTTTCTCTTCTATGACTCAATCAAAATTCACGCTTTATGTAGAACCCTCGAGAAATAGACTTTTCTGGAAACTTCTTGTTCCTTCTGCGTCGGCTATTTATAGAAGCGCGCGTCGCCCCGACAGTTCAGTGTTGATCAAGCTTTGAGAGAGTGAATACGCTTGCTTTGTGAAGGAAGTTGTGTTTCGCGCTGTTTGTGAAGCTTTGAATGTAAGAGCTGCGTGTAAATTCTTCATCGCTGAGTCCTGAGAGACTGTTAGTGTTATTTCTCGTATATTTTCACTGAATTCTTGCCAGTGTTCTATTTTGTGTGAGAAATACAGCATTTGTGAGAGCTTCTGATCTAAGCGAACTGTTAAAAGCACATTGCTGTTTGATTATGCTTGTGAATTGTGAACAGCTGATTGTTCTTCGAAGTTTTAGAAGCAATAAAGTTTGTGTTCCATCCTGACAAGTGACTTTTTACTTGAACTTTTTACACCAACTGGACTTTAGAACGACGAAACCCAGGAGTAGCAGAGTAATTCCGCAACAATACTTTACACATCAATGTCACATTTCAATGGGCTCAATGGACTCAATTTCATTGTACATACAATACACATACATGTCTGCAATGGCAAGTTTTTTTTAAACGCTTGGTAGAGATCAAGTGTTTGGAAAGTGGAGTAGAGTCTCTCCAGATTTTTTAAGTTTTGAAACACACTTTAACTTGCTCGCTTCCATCGTTGCAAACTCACAACGGTACAGTTTTTTCTCTGTATTTAGTGTTGTTTCTGAGATTGGATCTTTCATTGTTTACTAAGTGAAAGGCCAAGTCTCATCGGCCATTAAAAGACTTGTTGGGATAAAAAAAAGTAATGCCGGGCACTTAAGTGAACATTCACTGTTGTGTCTTGGGAAAGATGGAAGTGAACTGGTTAATTCTGGGAGTTATGAGCTCGATAACATACCACTCCCTCTTATAACGCTTCAAATTGAACTATCTAGACTTAAAACAAGTTTTTAGTCTTCCAGGAGGCGCCACTGGTAACGAGTCCTTTATATAAAAAGCTTATTCACGAAATCCAAGCGATACATAAACATAGCAAGGCACAGGGTACAGATTATTTTTAACCGTAGCCTCCATGGGCATCAAACCATTTGTTCAATCTTTATACCGAACTGACATTAAAGGAAACCAGGGTGCTTGTTGCTGAGAGACTTATTTAAACGCTTCTCCTAAACAGCAACGTCAGTTTGGATATGTACTTCCAGCTGCCGGCGGGTATTTGATATCTGTAGTACCTGAATAAGAAACTTCACTTGCTCGGGGAATATGTGTTCTTGTTACCTTACTTTTTGAACCACCTACGCACGCAGTTAGACTATAGGAGATAACTCTCACTGTAGCTGCTTGCTGGAATTTGGATTCTCCAAACTACCTTTCGACATGGACCCCTGGGTCCAGGGATCGGCCCTAAGGGGGGGTCCCTAGTCCAGTCCTACGCACTTTCAATTTTTAATTACTATAACTAATATAAACTCGAAAAAAATATGTTGAGTATATATTTTTTTTATCCGACGAAATTTTAGAAGACTGCAGCTAACTTTAGCTTAAAATTTAAAATAACATATTTATGATAAACCGTGTATCATAAAAGTTTAGTAAAATTGCCATTGTGTGAATTTGTGTTCGTATTATCTTCATCTGCTTTCAGGTCTTCCGAGAGAGGGACAGGAGAGACAATTGCCTCAGAACCCGGGATTTGAGGGGGTGTGGAACTGGATGGAAATTTTACCATGTACTGTAAGGTTTTATTTTAAATTATCAGGTTGTAACGAAAGTTTTCCGCCAAATCTGCTTGAAAAACTAACTTCTAACTCCTTAGATAACTATTTTTGATCTTTCGGTACCAAACCTGCACAGTGTCACGTGATGCAACAATGGTATTTAAAGCTTTTCTCATTATTCGTTGATATTCTGACTTTTTTCAACACAACTGGAAGTCAATGATGGTTCCAATCCTCTAGAGTGATAGTTCCATTTGACACGCCTTGTACTTAATGATAACTATATTTTTTTACAGATTTCATAACACAGTGTTATAAAATAAGTCTCTTTCTTTCAAATGCCAAAAATTCTTTGACAAAATATGAGCAAATACGCCAACGCGAACTGTTTTCTGACGATGTTTACGGTGGCGGGAAACTTTCGTTACAACCTAATAGGTAAGTCAAATGTAGCCACTATTAGTAATCCTAAAGTTTAGCTCTTTTAGTATGAAACTGATTGCTTTCTCAGGGTGCTTAACTCTTGTCATTTTGTCCGTTTTAAGTAACATAATTTTATAAATAAAGTTTAGCTTGCATTTATAAAACAGTTACCACAGTTATTCCCCCGTATCTGCAGATGAAACTACATTCTGAGTAAGAAATAACAGTGCAATTTTAATGCAGCATACTTGGGAGAAAGAAAGGGGGGGAGGGGAGGGGAAAATGTACCCCTGTCTAGTCCTGGGTCCAGGGCCCGCAATCGACTGTGGGGAGGGCTTGCCTTTCGAATATGTAAACTTGGGAAATCGAGTGATCTGCAGCGATCCTAGCGGTCAAAGAGTAAAATATTTCCTGTGCTGATTGCTAGCCACTTTTGCAGGTTTTGGCAGTTGACATAAACTACGTTTTTTAATTTCCGCTCCTGACATGTGAATGAGCTCATGAAAGCGGGTGCAAAATTTAATTTATAATTAATTAGTTTTTTTTCGTGGATGCCTTAGCAACAAATATGTAAAGAAAAAGGAAAAGATGTTTCATCTTGAGATGATTTAAGAAAAAACGATTTTAATTTTGTTAGAACTGTGTATATTTAAGCCAGAAAATGTCTTTGAGTCATTACTGAATTTTTTATGTAACAAGAGTTTAATATTTTAATATGAATTTTGAGATTTCAGAGCTTGAGTTAAGCGGGAATTTTAAACTGCTAAAATGTATCGCCGCATTAAATAAATGCGAATAGTTTTTGTTTGTGTGCCCTCGTCATTGTAAATATTTATTTTGTGCGCATTGTCTTCTGTTCTATGCCTACGATGTAGCCGAACAGCTGTCATCGAGTAACGTGTTGCGCCATCTTTATGCACGACTGCCGTTATCCAACTTTCCAACTTTGTAAGGGACGTGAAACCTCTCAAAGGTCAATTACGTATTAAAAATATACATCAAAATATTATTAGATAAAATTTATTATCAACCTAGTTGCACAACTAGTTCAAAAAACGTTAAAAACACGTCTTTTGAACGTGTTTTGAACATTCTTGAACGTTTTTTGAACTAGTATAATTAAGGCATGGTCCAATAGAGAACAAAGTTTTGAAATTTGTTTGATTTTCGTTTTGTGTGTATGAAAAATATACTTTTATTTTATCTTTTTACTTGGCTATTTTAATTTGGCAGTTCTACAAAAAAAAAAAAAAAAAAAAAAAAAAAAAAGAAAAATCCCTTGACGTATCGTTTCTTAAACAACATTTTTGTCTGCTCCAATCATGTTCGCAACATCTTGTCGTTTGAATTATCTAAAGCCAAATAAATTTGCAGACTGTTCAGTTCAAACAGAAAGAATGATGTTCTCTTGTCTGGCGTGCTTCCAGTGGTATCGTATCCTACGTTAGGTTAAATTTTTCAGAAAGTATATTTAATGACAAATTCTATTCCTAATGTTTGAATAGAGTTTAAAGTTTAGTTTGCTTCTTTGTTAAAAATAAATGTCATTTTAATGTAAGTAATCGTCTTGAGCAAGATAATCTGTTATTGCTACTTTTGTATATTTGAAGAAGATCAATTTCAAATTTATCAATTCTAACGTCGGAATATCAATTCACATTAGATAAATGTTATTTATTATTTAAACCTTTTGTATTGTATGGGATAAACTTGACGTCGATCAGATTAATTGAATCATACGAAACAAATGATTAGAATAAAAGGTCATTTTAAAAAATAAAATAGAAACAAATTTTATGTAACATAGTGATTTTGGAGGGAAAAGTTTTTATGTTATTGAAAATACGATTGTTCCTAAATTTAGCGAATGTGCATTTGAAACAAATTTTAAAAATCGGAAAATCCGTTTAATATTTGCTTTGCTATATACATTTGATAAAATGTGCATAAAACTTTGATGAAAGTAGCGTTTCATAATGTAATATAGGGTGTGTCACAATTCCCTCCCAGGTTTGGAAGGATTATAGAAAAGAATATATTACCAATGCAGACAATAAAGTTGTCTTTGCTTGAGAAAGAAATATTACAAGTTTTGTTTCACAAATAACGAGCTTCATCGTAGTTAGACTGGACGAGGTTCTGAGAATTCGGACTTTGTAGTTTTATTATAAATGCCTTTTCCCCTAAACGAAAGAATATCAATTTAAAAGAAAAATAATCATTTTGATGTAATTGATATAAGGAGAGAATTATATATAAGGGTCATTTTCAAAATTGGAAATTTAAGAAGCAAGAATAAAATTTCAAGTAGATTTTTTTTTCCATAATATAAAACATACCATGTTTTTGCACATTATTTGAATATTATTCATACATTTCTTTTTAATTTTTATATATGTTTTAACTATCAGACCTGATGAAAATTGTCATGTCTGTTACCGGACATTTTCTTTTAAATTTGAACACTTAGGTCCAGCATAAAGTAATGCAAAGTAATGTATTACATAAGTATACAGCCCTTTTGCCCATGTAATGTTGTCTTTCCATTTAAAAACATTTGTAATTTATCTGTAATTTTTTTTTTGTCATATCTTATACCAAGTTTATCATGTCCGTTACTTATCATAGTAAGGGACATGACATTTAAAAGAAAAAAAAATCATGAGTCTAAATAATTCCACAAGAACATGAAAATAGATTATTAATTTACGCTAAAAACCTAATGATCTAAATTAATTGAATTAACCCATTCGTGCCTGGATATTTTTGCGTCTTCTTCGATTTTTGCTAACACCAGCAGTAATTGATAAATTTCTGATGTCAACTTTTTGAACAAGGAATGATTTCAGTTAAAATCAGTATGTATAAAAATTGAAATGTCAACATCCTACTTGGCCATATTAAAATATTTTGTGGAATTGAGGTTCAATACGCGCGAATAAAGGCTAGGAAAAATAAATAACGTTTTCGAATGATAGCGAAAATGCCGTCCCAAAAAAGGGACTCTAGGCATAAATGGGTTAAAAGATAAATAATGTGAAGTAATTAGTACCATTGTACACGATCTCTTCTGTGGGAGGGAGTGAGTGTAATGCAAATGTCGGGCTTCCTGGCATACAGCCCTCTTTCACCGAAACTCCGATAACTAATGTGAAGTAAATAATGTGAAATAATTAGTTTGTACAACTAATTAAGACGAAAGAGACATGACATGCAGTGTTTATAAAAATACTTTTCACTAATAAGTTTTCGCTTTTTCAGTCAAATGCCCAAAACTCAAGATGTCTGCTTATATTTCTTTTTTGATCACATTCTAATGGTAAACAGGAGTTGTTATTCTCAAAATTCAATTTTGTTGTTTAAAAAGTTGAAAGTAATGTATAGTAACAGGCATGACATCAATGCCCGGACAGCTATATTTAAATATCAAAAATCTTATATTTTTCTTATAACCTTATAAAAACGTTTTCATGATGTAATTTAAACTATATTTCATAATGTTACGGAATGCCAAGGCAGAAAGCTTAGTTTTGGGGCAGTCATTCTGCATAGCACTCTTTATGTTCTATGATTTGGTAAGCTATAGTTCTGTATCTTCTCTATTCATTTCTGTTTTAAAAAAAATTTATTAAATATTACGTTTTTAACTGTTTAACGAGCGGCGTACACGACTTGAGGACGCATTACACACACATTTTGACTGTTGTAAGTCACGAAGAATTTTGATATCTACACAAATACTTGAAGGTGACATAGTTACACGAGAATCCTTTACTTTTTAGCACATCCTTTCCCGTAAAAATGGTCAATTATTTGTAATGTTGTCAGGATTATTTTTTAAAGCACTGGCAACTGCTGAAAAATGGAGAATACGGTGGAAAGATATTGATATAGAAGAACAACTGCATTGACTGCCTAGTGCTTCATAAAGGACAGTCGTTGCCATCCCTCGATTTAACTACCACCAAGATGTGCGCACGCACAGGCAGTGTGTGTCAAAAACTGGTCTCTAGACCTGTGGCACGCGATAACCCTTTAACGCGCAGTTGGGGACACCAAACTCTGACGTTTTGACTGTTGCCAGTCACGAAGAATAGAGAGGATTTCTATAAAAATAGTTGCGGGTGACATAGCTCCACGAGAATCCTTTACTTTTTAGCACATCATTTCCCGTAAAAAATGGTCATGATTATTTTTAAAGAGCACTGACATCTGCTGAAAAATGGAAGAATGCAGGAACAGCTGGATAGATTGCCCAATGCTGAAAAAAGGGCAGCCGTTGCCATCGCTTGACTTAACTACCAGCAAGATGGCGGACGATCGAAACGTTCATCGCGTGCCACAGATCTAGAGACCCTTTTTTGACGACAGCTGGCTGTGCTGTGCCGGCACAGCCAGCTATCTTGTGTACAATACCTGGCTGTACCGGCACAGCACATGGTATTGTGCACAATAGTGTACAATACCATTGCCCGAAATTATACTACACTGGTGGACAAAATTAAGAGATGGAAAGCATTTTCACACATTTCTCGGAAAATATCGCATAAAACCTGGACAGTTGGTTACCAGATAAAGTCACTATGGCCCTGGTGTCGCTGAATTGAATTTACGTATTTTTGTGGGCGTTGCTAAGCCAGCAGGAGGTATAAAAGTCTGCATCCAGATGCTCAGCTCATTCCATTCTAATACACAGTAGCGATTTTTATGGTGTTTCTGGAATAATCTTGTTGTTTTTTGTTGATTTTTAGGTGAAATGAGTGAACATCATCGTTTAGAGGAAGGTATGAGATGGAGAATTGTAGGTAGACTTGAGGCAGGGCAATCCCAAGCTCAGGTTGCTAATGAATTGGGTGTAACTCCAATCGTTGTTTCGAATTTGTGGAGCCAGTTTAAAAACAGAGGTACAGTGTCCAGAAGATAAGGACAAGGTCGTCCGAGAGCAACAACGCCCAATGAAGACCGTTATTTGGTACTTATAGACAAGCGCCAGAGGACGTCTACGGCGACACAACTGTCTAGGGACCTCGCTACTGCCCCAGGAACATTAGTTTCAAGAAAGACAGTTGCCAGGAGGTTCGGTGAAAGAGGGCTGTATGCCAGGAAGCCCGCCATTTGCATCACACTCACTCCCTCCCACAGAAGAGAGCGTGTACAATGGTGCATACAGCATCAACACTGGACACAGCTCCAATGGGCTAATGTTCTCTTCACAGATGAGTCCAGATTCAGTCTTCAACCTGATCTCGGCGAATATTCATATGGAGGGAACCTGGGACCCGATATCCTCCCAGCAACATCATGGAAAGGGACCAGTATGGTGGTGGAGAACTGATGGTTTGGGCAGGGATCATGCCAGACCCCGCACACCGCGTTTGACACTGGTTCCGTGAATGCCCAGAGGTACAGGCGTCTTTTCAGGGGTGCTGTAGGCCCCGAATTCGTTTTTGTGGACGACAATGCCCGACCACATAGGGCTCGTCTGGTTGATGGGTATCTGGAAAGCGAAGATATTCATCGAATGGTTTGGCCAGCCAAATCTCCTGACCTTAACCCCATTGAGAATGCTTGGGATGCTCTTGGGAGAGCTATTGCGATACGCCAACCCCCCCACCCAGAACCATTCCGGAGTTAAAAACTGTTCCAGTGGAAGAGTGGGAGGGTCTTCCACAACCACTCCTTAGTTCTCTTATTCACAGCATGCATACTTGTTGTGCATGCTGTCTATCTGTGAGAGGTGACCAAACACCATACAAGCCTCGAAACACTTTCATTGCCATCTTTCATCATGAAATTCAGTCCACATTGAACTGTTGGCAATAACTGTTGCCAATGAATGGCACTTTAATTTTGGCTTTGCATACATTATTGTCATACAATAAGTTATATCCATACCAAATTTCTTTTATTTTTATCCAGTATTTCTCGAGATATTTGGGGAAATGCTTTCCATCTCTTAATTTTGTCCACCAGTGTACATTCAAAAGGGTATCTCTATTCTAAAAAAGAGGGTAAAATCATACAAGACGGGCAATGTAAACACGGCGATAGCCGCTGGAGCTTGGCGAGCTTCGCTGACGCCAAGCCAAAGAGCCAAAATGTGCTTAAGCCCGCCACTTGGCGATTGTCCGCAAACTGGCTAGTTGGCGCTTTTATGTAGAACGTTCTGATTGCAACCTCTTCTGCACTTTTCGAGTCATAATCAAAAGCTAATCGAGCCAAAATATGTTCCATTATTTTGGTTCTTCTCGTTCGGCAACGCACGTGTGACGCAAAAAGCTGTGACATTCAGCCATAGAGGAAGCGCACTTGGTTTGCATCGCAGAAACAGAAACGTAAACAAATTGGCGATTTAGGAAAACCAAATATTTTTTTTAAATGAAACTATTTAAAATTAAAATAACAAAGAACAAAAGAGGAAGGGCTCCTCGAAAACATGATAACGCTGGCCCTTTGCTAGACCCAAAAAAATCTCAGTGGGTCCGGCCATCGCTTTAGGAGGACCCCTCGAAAATATGCTAATGCTGGCCCTTTGCTAGACTCAAAAAATACATCAGTGGGTCCGGACATCGCTTTAGGAGCCCCCTGGAAAATATGCTTACGTGCTGTAGCATCGTAAATTATACGCTATAGAATATTTCCGGCCACGAAATTATTTCGAAATTCTTGAGCCTGTCTCAGAACAATAAGAAGGCGCAAGGATACAATGCGCCAAGTTTGGCTCTTGCCACACGATTTGGCCACTCTTGACTTATATCCTAACGCTGCCTAATCATCGCCAAGCATGATGCATGAATATATTTTGAAAATTGAAAAATAAGACTGCGCAAAATTGACTACGAAATTGAAAAAAAACAACTCTAGTGCTCCGAGAAAAAAAAGAAAAACATTGAAACTAAAAAATTAGTTCTCCTTCCGACAGGGGGAAAAAATGAGTGAAACAATTCATCAATCCTGCAATATACTGGATAATACCGAATGGAGTGAGATATTGAGTGGGTAACCATCTATCATGATCTGACTCTACGAAATCTGGAAAAAAAAAGGGAGGAATAAATTCATACTTTTCCCTACTCCTGGAGAGCGGCCAGTATTTGATACTCGGAAATTTCTTAGAATAAGGAAGAAGGGGGGGGGTACGGTTTTGACTTATACAGCATGTCTTTTCTTATTAACCGCAATTTTATGTTACACGGAGCTATTTTGTGGAAGCGGATATATGTCAAGCATACTGAATAATATTAGAAGATGATTGCTTTCGCCAAATCATCATGATATCATCGAACCAAGAACATTCTTGAACTTAAGTGGAGATTAAATGTAGCGATCTATCATTAAAATCTCATAAACTGTGATAATGAATACGTGAAGGAAAAATCATCGCAATTTTTTCGATTCAGATTTTTAAGAAACATTAATGCTTGATGCAGGGATGGAAATCAGAATATTTAATCACTGCTGATTAAGAAATCACTGCCGATTAAGAAATTTTCCCCCGGCCCACAGTGGAGTATTTGTGTCAAAATCCTGGCCAAAAATATTTTTCATGTGTTTCAACGTTAAAATCATTACTGTTGACTTTTGACTCACTTTTTAGTATTATATACTTCTTAAATTATATAAAAAAAGCGTGTTGTCGCCAAATTTGGCGACATATCGCTAAACGACTCGACGTTGGTTTCTAACAAATGTCTTGTCCGTGGAGTGTCCCTTACTGGGAAGTACTGCTTTTGTATAATACCACTTATAAATGTAATACCACGCGGCTGTCGGTCTAACGGTCTGGAGTTTGGGGCGATTTTCTCCAGATGTCACGTGAATACGCATTAGAGCCTCTTAAAAAGCCCTCCGCCTAGGCAACCTTCCCGTAAGGAAAATAGCCGTGCCTTAACCCAGCGGCTCTCAACCTTTTAACTTCCCCCCCCCCCAACAAAGGCTAACTTACGGTAGCGCCCCCAGACCCCACCCCTTCACATTGTTCAGCATACATTCAGTTTTTTAATCTTTAACAATGTACATTTAGTCGAAATTTCTACAAAATAATGCTACCAGTAAAGTTTGAATGAACATTTTAAGCGAAAATGGATATATTTTTGAGAAAAATGAGAATAAATTAGGCGATTTTTTAAAATCGTGCATCATTACTTGCTCTTTGGTTTTTCTCGTGCCTCCCATGGAAATGCTCTGCGTCCCCTTGGGGGGCGCGCCCCACAGGTTGAGAAACGCTGCCTTAACCACAATAAAATATATAAATGTAATACTTTACTTATAATAATACTTACAAATATAATACTACTTATCTATAAATCAATTTTTATCATAAAAGTTTTCAGATTTTTCACTTTTCTAAATGTAGTTACTATATGGATCTTAGTTTTCTAATGACTTCTGAAGATTAACTTTTTCATTCCGATTCTTTTGAACTCTGATATTCGTCTTCACTCAGAATCACTTTCTTTTTCTTCTCCTTCTGTTTTTTTTTTTTTTTTTTTTTTTTGTTGAGAGAGAGAGAGAGAGAGAGAGAGAGAGACCACCATCGGGTCCCTCTGGAAGAAGAAGTTATAGGGTCTCACTGCTATAAGGCTTGCTCTTTTTCATTGGCCTTTATCTAGAGCAGATCATATAAGGGCACGGCTTAAAAGAAGCCCCCTTTGCAAACCCATAAAATCTCATTCCAAGCTCGAGGAGAAAGTAATTTATTTCAAGCCAGCACTTCAAACTGACTTAAAGAGGTAGCACGTGTTTCTGTTTAAACACTCACACTTCCATGACCCGAAGTAACAGTTGTCATCCTTTGAGAACCAAAATCGGGGAGTTTTTGCTTTGGACACAATTTACGACATAAATAGAAAACTAAGCTGTAAATAGATGGGACTATTTACAGGACTAAGTAAGGGCAATTTGGAGTATGTAGAAATTTTCTTCTTATAGCCAATTTACATCAGAAAAATAAATTACATACTGAATTTAAAATACTGATGTTAAATCTTAACTGAAATGAAACTTTATATACCTTTATACTTGCACATAATTTATGGTTTATGAGAAATACAAGCGCGTTTGTTTGTATCCCTTTTGCGATCACCCGTCAAAAAATTATCGAAAAAATAAAAATGGCGCTATAGAAATATTTTTTTATAAAAATGGTGGATGTTGGGGGAACATTTTTTTCTTGGAATAGACACTCAATACTGTAATAATTACGATTATAGTTGAAATTAGGCGCGACACCCTTTCAAAAAGCTTTTTAAAATGTGGATTTTTGAAAAAAAAAATTTAAAAAAAGTTTACAATTTTTTTAAATAAAGTCATATTATTTTTTTAAAGTTAATAGATAAATATAATTAAAATACATATATTTTACTACAATTATACTAAGTTTCAAATCAGTAAATTAATTTAAAGAGCCCGTAAAATATGTACTACGAAGCAATAGAAAACGCTGAAATCTCTTGCCGTAAATGAAGAAACTTGCTTTTAAACCGAGTGCTGCATCTTTTGGATATGAATTATGGTCGAGAAACATGCATCTCATGATGCATCAGTTACTAGGCTATCCAAAAACACATATATTACTGTTTTTAAACAAATTGAAAATTTTCGCTTTTTGGCCAGGATTTTGATACGAATACTCCACGCGGCCGTTTTACATGACATATAGTGTATTAATAAAATCCATGAGTTACGCTGAAGACTTAGAAAACAGGCAGACGACTAGAATTCTGAAAAGCTACTTTTATTGGAAATGTATCAGCAAAACAGTTTTAAAGGAAACAAGTTCAATCTCATACCAGGGCTGGGGAGTAGCGCGCTACAAGTAGCGAAACTACAGTAGTCGCTACTTTTTTTAGTAGTTTGTAGTGTAGCGCGCTACTTTTTTTAAAAAGTAGTTTGTAGTGTAGCGCGCTACAAAAAATTAGTAGTTTGTAGCTCGTTTTGGAAGCTACTTTTGCTGCGTCATCATTTCCGGCGATTGATCTCGTGTGCAAATTCTCTTTCTCATGACACCAAGCATAGAACTGGAACTGAAAGAATACCCAATCCCTCCCCCGACCCTCCCAGTGTATCTATGTGTCTTTGTCTATGTTTGCCCCGTGCCCCCCGGGATTCTATGGGGGCACACACCACACGCACACGAGCATGTATTATTTCTATGCTCTCACAGAATTCAAAGGAATTGTGTGAGAGGGGATTCTTGAAATCTGTGCGAAGAACTTGCAGGGGGCAATCCAGCTTCGTTTTACAACTTCCTGGTTTACACCAGCCCAGAAAATTACTGAGAAAGCAATGAAAAGGAAAAAAAACTCCAATTATATCCCTTGAACCTGAACCTATAATGAATTGTCTACTTTGTTTGGTTTTCTAAATTCGTTCTCAAACGTGAACTGCTCGTCCATTTATTGTCTTTTTTGGGGGGAGTTACGTTGCGTTCAAATTTTCATTTTAACTTGGTTAATGTGACTTGTAAATGTATAATTTTGTGAATAGTGTTTAAGTTTCTATATTCTATGTATGTTTAATTTTATGTTTAAATTTTATTTAATGAATACAATTACCAAAATGGGCCTAAATCAAAGAACCGAAGGTATGTTTAACTTATGTGCATATTTTTTTCTCTTTGTTAAATGTAATATAAAACCAAAAATAATTGAACAGTATGTAACATATTACAAAAATTAGTTTTATGCGTGATTTCCCCCCCCCCCCACGAATCTCGATGAAAGTGAAAGTTTATTTTTGTAATAGTTGTAGTATTTTACGATCTCAAAGAAAACAGCAACAAATAAGAATACGAGTTTTGTTAAGTAACCGGATTATCTAAATACAAATTTAATGATTTTTTGAAAATCGCCTTTTCCCAAAGAGGGACAGGGGGCAAAACGGGTATTTCACAAATTTTTAATATTGATTTCATATCTCAAATTAAAAAAATCTGATGTGTCCAACACATGACTTCCTTGCACGTCCATTAGATCAAAAATATTTTCGACGCACTTCCTCTAAACTTATTTGTTTGAAAGAGATAAAATATCAATAATAGTAAGGTTTAGCGATTTCTAGCCAAATATTTCGATATCGCCAAGCTGAGTTCAATTTGAAAGATTTCCTTCTGACACTTTATTTGGCGATATTTCACCAAAAGCCGACAAACTTGAGATAGTCTGCGAGATTTTGGGGATAGCCAAAGTAGTCATTGACCACAGACTTTCAATGAATTGAATGCATCCATACACCTCAATGTATTTAAAGTCATTTGGCTCACCCTGTAAATAAATTCTCAGTCGATTGCTGTCAAAAAAGATATGGAAAACAGTTAGATATTACAATTGTTCTAAATACAAAAGTTAAAAAATCTACGGGCTAAAGTTTTAGAGTTATATAAAATACGAAATAATTTTTGGCGCCAAATTTGGCGATATTTCGGCGAAACTCGTTAATGTCGACGACATTTGGCGAGATTTTAAGCATGAACCAAACATTGACAGATTATCGCCAAATTTGGCGACATTTCGCCAAAACTCGCCAAGAACGATGACAAATGGCGATACTTTGGGCATGGACCAAATGACTGACTATCGCCAAATTTGGCGATGTTTCGCCAAAACTCGCCAAGGTCGAGGACAGACGGCGAGATTTTGGGCATGTACCAAACAATGACTGTCTACAGTTGTATTATATTGAAGATGTCCATAGACATTAAAGTACTAAAATTCTTTTCGGTGGTCCTGTAAATAAACTCTCCAGTAGATTGGAACCAAAAATCGAGATGCACAACTAGATGTTACAACATTCTTACATATGAAATTTCATAATAGTTTTTGAGATTTGAGAGTTAAATATGCACACACGTACACCAAAAGTCGCCAAGCTTGGCGACTTTTGGCATAGTTCTTGAGGGAGGCACGTGACCGTGGTCGGACCATCACCTAACTTATGTGGTAGGACGGTATTGTGCTTGAAATGGATGAATGCCCCTAAAATTGCCATTGACCGTAATGTATTGGAAATCTTTTGAGTGTTCCTGTAGCAGAACTATAAATGATAAAGACACTTTTTTTAATGGAGAAATTCATTTTCTAACTCTTTACAGCATACATCACTTCTGAGTCGTTTGAAATAGCCCAATACCTCTAAAAAACGCTTTGATGAATTTCAGCCCATAGAGCGTAATGTATTTCGAATCTTTTGGGCGGTTCTGTAGATAAACTATCCAGTCGAATGGAATCGAAAGGGGAGGTGCACAACTAGATGTTACAACTATCCAAAATATGAAGTTTCGACATTCTACGCCTAATAGCTTTTGAGTTAGGCGAGTTTAATGAATTTCGGCCCATAGAGCGCAATGTATTTCGAATCTTTTGGGCGGTCCTGTACATAAACTATCCATTCGATTGCCACCAAAAGGGGATTTGCACAACTAGATCATAGAACAATCCTAAATATCAAATCTCAACATTCTACGACCAATAGTTTTTGAGATATGCGAGTTACATACATACGTACGTACGTACAGACGGCATGGAAAAACTGGCCACAGTAGACTCGCCGCTGGTCAAAATGAGTTGCAGATGCGTTAATATGATCGTGCATGCTAGCCTACGATGAGATGCATCGAAAAAAATTTTTAAATTAAAATTTGAGGTAGTCAAAATCGGTTTTTTTGTCGAAATTTGGCCCCCAAAATTTTTCGGGATCACATTACTTCCTTATACTACGTACAAGGAAGTAAAAACAGACATTCACAGGATTTTTGTTTGAAAATATAAAAAAACAGGAGGAAAAAATGGGTGATTCTTCGAAATTTACCTTGAGGGGATGGAGTCAAAATGAGTTTTTCACATATCCTTCATACCTTACAGGAAAAGAAAAAACAGATATTAAGATTTTTTGTTTTAAAATGTAACAAAATGGAAAACCTAAAGAAAAATTTAAGGATTTTTTAAAGATTGCCACCCCAAGGGATGCTGCACTGGGGGAGGGGGGGGCAAAATGTTTTTTACATATATATTTAACATATCCTTTGTATTAAAAAAAGAACATTCATATGATTTTTTTTTAAATACAACAAAAAAGAATATCTAAAAAGAAATTTTAGGAAGGGGAGGGGATATAGCAAGTTGGCAAAACAAAGACAAACAAATGAAGTATAAGATTTTTATTTTTATTTTGCTTTAAAATGTAATAAACAAGAACGTCTAAAAAATATTAGGATTTTTTTGTCGCCCTTATGGGGGAGAGGAGGGAGCCAAAACATGTTTTTCAAATATCCTTCATATCTCAAAGAAAAAAGAAAGCAGATATTCTTTATTTGTTAATGAAATATTTAGATTAGCTAAAATATGTGTTAATTTTAAAAAAAAAGTTTTGCTATGTCACTTTCTTGAAACATTCAACTATCAATATACGTCAAAAAATAGTAAGGCTGTCTCAGCCCCCCCCCCCCAGAATATACATTTTGTACGGCAAAATTATTACATACGTAGCTCTAAACGACACATTTAGTGGCGTAAGCTGTCCTCCCTTCGCAAATAAATAAATCATTAGCTTTTAAAATGAAATGTCGTTAATTTAAATATACAAGTACAACGTTGTGCTCTTAACAAAACATAGGAACTAAATTAATTTGGCAAGCTGTTACGTGATCTTTCTTCTTGACGCAATGACACCCTCGATTATTGAATCGTTCCTTTATACAACTAGTCCCACCAGTGGCGTATAAATACTTCCTTCAAGGGAGAGGGGGGTGGGGTTATAGACATAACTTTGTGTTAAAATGCGTAATATTTAAGCTAAAAAATGAAAATTTATGGGTATTTTGTTTAAAAAAAATTGACAAAGGGGGGGGGGGGGGTTGAGGGACTGGAAACGATGCAATAACGCCACCGAAAAGGAAAGCCCTCTCAACATCACTTGAATGTTAATCAGGGAGAGCATAGCATTGTTTATTCCAAGGTTGAAAGAGCCGAACGTCTCTTCCTGAGAAAACTTAAATTTAAAAATGTGAGGTATTACCCAATATTAAGCCCGTGTTTTATCTGTCCCCCATCATCCAACGGAGGAGACTCCCCTGGAATGGCCAATGTTGCTTCCGAGGACGGGGGTGTTTGAATGTACCGTCTGGGTACAGCTTTGCTTTGCGCTTGCGATAGCTTTTAAAGAACCCATATTTAACTTGTTCGCTTTCATGTAGAAAAAAAAAAAGGCACAAAAAAGTATGTAATCACCTTGTAAAGTATGTAATCACTTCTGTAATCACCCTGCTGTATTTATATATTTTTTTAATGCTATTTATATTAGAAATAAGGTATTATTTTGTAGATGCAATTAAGTGGATAAAATATTTTTTTTAAATTAAGGTAGAAACGTATTAAAAAAAAAAAACCTCTCAGTTAAACGAGTTTTGACCGAGTTTAACGAGTTTACGGCTCAGACATCCAATTATTATTATTATTATTATTTTTTTTTTTTTTACTTTTTTGGTTCTCATGATTTTTCTCATGCTTTCAGAACTCACTTTCCCAATTTATTTTTATTATAGAGGTATTAAAACTGAATTAGTTTTCAACAATACTTCAATAATTAGCAGTAGTTGTCAGTAGCATATGTATCGGCTTCCATTTCGAGGGGAGGGGGACGATTCGGTATTTTAAACTTTATTGTTCTAAAGTTAAAAGAAATGTTTCAAAATAGCTCCTTTTTAATAATTGCTTTACATTTCTTGAGGGGGCCCGCCGCCCTCCTCAAACACTCCCCTGGTAGTTGTTTATTAGTGCAATAGTTTTTTTCTAATTAAGATACCAATAGTTTTCTCTAATTAAGATATAAATATCCTTAAATATGAATGTAATGCAAACTGAATCTGTTAGCAAAATTTGTCTCCTAAAAGTAGCGAAAAAGTAGCGAAGTAGCGACTACATTTCAAAAGTAGTGTAGCTAACTACATTTTTCAAAAAGTAGTCGTAGTTGTAGTTAGCTACATTTTTCGAAAAGTAGCGGTAGTTGTAGTTCGCTACAAAAAAAAAGTAGTTTTTCCCACCACTGTCTCATACAATGCATTGCTTCAGTAGAAAATAACACCAGGCACTGATCTGATCGTTCCGGCCACACGGCGTGCCGGAGTCCCATAAATAAAGGACACAACCTCCTCTGACGGAGAGCTATCAAGAAGTGCCTTCAAAAACTTTTAACAAAATAGCCAGCTTTTTACAGGTTGGCGAGTAAAAGATGAACACTCATAGCCATAGCCCCATGTGACAACAACTGTCCGGTAGGCGTTATAAATGTAAAATTTGAAATTGACGAAACAACAGCATATCGCCAAGGCAGCAGTGCCAGAATTTGTCGAATGCCAAAACAAAAACCTACAACCCCCGTGCGAAAGAAAAGACAGACGACCGACAGCACCAAGGTGTTACATAGCAAATGCTAAAGCTAAATTAATTTAGAAGGGGAATGCCGAAATCCCAGACATACCGTCGCGCAAAAGGAAGAACATTTTATCGAGCAGAAAACAAAGTGGAGAGAGATATTAATACGGAATATTTGATTTAAAAGGCGAAACAAAAGAACGTTATATTAAGACTCGAAAAATATGTGAACTTCGTCACAACTGCTTCTTTGGACAAGTGACTCCATCATTTCCCTGGTCCGTAGCACTTATCACTGGTCCGTGTACATGATTAAAAAAAGGGGGGGGGATTACATGAGTCCAAGGGCCTAGCCCTTGGACTCATGTAATTCATCTAATATGTGTATACGTGTGTGTGTGATAAGAGAGTGAAGAATGTACATTTTGTATGGTAAAAATTCCTCATGGGGGGAGAGAATTGTGACCCCACTCGGCTACGCCATTGAATGAGCAATATATTGATGCATTTGGTAATCTCACCAAATGCATCAATTATAAAGCATTCTCCAACATAACCCTTTTTGGCGCCTAATTTTTCGATGCATCGTCGTCAAACTGAGCGATATTTTAAGGGAAACTTCACAAAAGTTATATATTATCATTAATGTAATTTTGTGTCACCCTGTAAAAGACCTTTAAGGGTTATTTAAGTCTTTCTAATGAATAATAACCTGTTATGAATGTTTTTAAGGACAGTTATCGTTTAAAGCGCGTTTTAGTGACATTCCTCTTTTTCAAACAAATCAGAATTGATAAACGTTGTTGAAAATTACAAAATAAGGCTCTCTAGCAAAAATAGTCTCTGTAGCATTCATAGTTAATTTAAAGGAACACTCGAAAGAATTTCAATATGTTACGATCAGTTGTAGTTTGGAGAGGCATTCAATCATTTCAAGCACAATACAATAAGCACATAGACATTTACATTAGCTATCCTTATTTAAAGGGGGGAAATAACATAAATAAAATTCCTCAAAACTTAGATTAATAGTGATTCAGCTGTTTTGAAGCAGATAGCGCTCTATAATCAGTCATGGTTTAAAACGTTTGTAGAAACATTTATTTAAAACAGTGTAAAATTGTTATATGTTTCTAAGGATTACAAAAGAATGGTCTACAGCAAAAATACTGTACAGTCAGTTTTCATTAAACTTTCCTATAAACAGGGTTCTACAGCTAAAACGGGTGAACGGATTGTAAAAAAAAACTGGTAGATTGTATTTGTGATGGACTCGAGGAATTTCAAGGAAAAAAAAAGTTTTAAAAATGCCCACTAGGTGACCCGCTTCATGAAGAAACAGCAAATTTAACAATGGAAATGGCTAATTCGAAATCTGTAATGGATTTCTACATTTATTCAACAGTTTCTGGGCTTCGAGAGATGGAAGAAGTTGGTGCTGGCGCCATCTGTCGCTGAAGGCGAGAAGGAGAATGTGTGCTCATTGTCCGGTTCACCAATGAAGGGAAGCGTGCGGCAGGAGCTGGTTTTGATCTCGCGAAATCTGGGTAGTAGATTGAGGCGCTTTCCAGCCGGTAACCCATTTAGCAATAAGATAATAAGGTACCCATTTAGCCGGCCTTCAATTGATGATGTGCTGTGTGTGCGGAGGCGATCTCGCGCCGAAACAGTAGTAACCGGCTCACTCGTTTCACCTCATTCTCGTTATAAGGGAAATTTAATTATAGTCATACTGTATGTAACACAACTTTTTGGGAGTCATTCAAAATTTCGCCAAGTTCGGTGACGATACATAGCCAGGTTTGGCGTAAAAAAGTCTTTATAATGTTTGGCATGATTTCCCTTTTCCGATTCTCATTCGCATCTTTCCCTTTAAAGGGATAATCCGATAGATTCAGAAAATATGTTTTGGCTTCCTCACTGCATGAAACAGATACTCATGGCAGTATATTTCCGCTTAAACAATACACAATTAAATGTCTTATTTTGTTTGTCGTTGGTTGGTAGTGAACTCAAAAAGATCTGGGGTTATAAATATTTGGAACTACAAAATTTTGCAATAAAAGCGAATCCCCCAATATACGCTAGATGATAAAGAAAAGGAAAGAGTTATTGAGTGGGATGTAACCATCCATCACGTAGGAATCCGGGAATAAAAAAAGGAGAAATAAATACATTCTTTTCCCAATTTCTGGAAAGCGGCCCGTTGTTGACACTCTGGAATCTCCTAGAACAAAGGGGGGGGGGGGGTTATGCTTGACTTCTAAAACATGTCTTCTCTTATTAACCGCAATTTTATATTATGCGGAGCTATTTACTGAAAGCGGTGATGTATCAGACTCTGAAAGAGGCGTCAAGAATTAACTCAGATGGAGGAAATTTTATAGGAAATGCAAAGAATGATCGATCCTCTGAAGGTCGAAATTGTGGGAATCCGGGTACAGTTGATATCTTGCTTTTCTGCATTAGATTCTATTTAGAGGTTTGTTTTGAATGTATAGTCGTGCCCGCTGAAGTACTTTGTCGCAACAGTGACCTTAGAACTGCGGAACCATAGTCATAAAAGTGGGGGTCTAGGTATAAGAAAGAATCTATGCGCTACACAATGAAATCGCTTATAGCGCCACCTGGATGCTGAATTCGGAGTTAGCGTTCTTATCTCAAAACTGTACGAGATGCAAGGGAACGCAGTCCATTCATTACTAAACTGTTCGGAATCATCAATTTAATTAGAAAAGACATCTTTCATCAACAATCCTGTTTAAGATCCGGATCTAGACTCTTATTGGAACTAAAAATTCCAGAATATTTCAAAGTTTTGCTATTGGTCAGTGTTTAAAAAGACATACATTTAACAATGCTCTGATTTGGCAGGGTATGCGTGACGCGAAGCCTGGGTGGGTCTCTTATTCCGTGTTTTACTCGTTGACATGATGAAAATAACCCGAGAAAGTTTTAGAAAGATTGTTTGCCCCACCACACAGAATTTGATATTTGTTTTGATTACTTAATACTTGGGTTTATCGGTGGTAACGCAAAGGAATTCAGAATTAAATTAAAAAAAGACTGTATTTTAAAATGATAATGAGGCATAAAACGCTATGTATCTGAAAATGGCTAAAAGAACACGATATTTGATTTTAATTTTAATACTCAGAATTTATTGATTGTGATCGCTCGACTTAACTACCAGCAAGATGGCGGACGATCGAAACGTTCATCGAGTGCCACAGATCTAGAGACCCTTTCTTGACGACAGCTGGCTGTGCCACACAGCCATGGGGGCAAAGCCAAGTGCTAACATTGCAAGATGCCTGAAAAGATTTAATTGATGACATTTCTTTCATAAAATTGTTATAAAAATACTGTATTGGGTGATATAGTGCTGTACAAATTCCTACAGAAATACTTCTTAATTGCAGCAGCTGCGGGGTTAATGTGCCAAAGTTAGCACCATGATGATTTGTAGTTCGGCTGCATTATTTAATACGCATCCTTGTTTACAAAAATATAAAAGAAAGAGACAGCTAAAATAGGATTCAGCCCTCTGCAAGACGATCGGTACTGTATACATTAGCGTATTATATAAGTAGATTTTCTATTTATTGCTTCCCATCCACTCTGAATACACAGTACAGTATGTACTACCATACATTTGTCACTAGGTGTAAAACAAAACTTGCCGAAAAAGCAAGATTATTGACTATTTCAGTCCAGATTATTAATGTATTATTCATCTTAATTCCCTATTTTAGTAACTAAATTAGTACATATACAGTAGTAGGAATGTGTAAAGTACAAACCTTTAATACATACGTAAACTATGCAAAATCTATTAATATAGTAATGAAGAGTTCGATAATTAAATTAACTTGTTTCAGTTCAACTTACTATTGCAGTATAGTATAGGGGAGTAGTATTATAGTATTGGGGATTGATTGGGGGAAATATTCAGGATGGTTCTATATAAGCGGCAAAACACATTGGAATAAGGGAGAAAAAAGAATGGAATTTTCAGAAAATAATACGTAAGGATACGCTACAGAAAACAATACGCTTCAGAAAACTATTCTTATACATGGAATCGCACAGGAATTTTTTTTTTTTGAAGAGCTTCTCATTTTGCAAAATTTTCGAATTTCAAGAGTGTTTTTCTAAAAACTTCGTACCTGATGATGTTTTATCGGCTTGTAAACAGACACCCACGTTTTGAAGTGCTTGGCATAACTAGTTTTTTTTTTTTTGTATTTATCTAACCAAAACCATAAGATTTTTTTCGAAATACGCCGTTAAGAAAAGAGGAGCAGATTAGACCTTCTTGTTTAACGCACGGTGGATGTATGCCGTGGTTAACCGTCATGACATGCGCACTTGGAACGATGGCTTGCAGCAACGTCTAAATCAACAATGTTTTGAGACGTATCGCTTATAATGGTCATGAATGAATGAAACTATTCAATTAATCGTTCTATCGTCGTAATTCAATTAATCGTCGTAATTCAATTAATCGTTCAATTAATCGTTCGAAACTATTCAGTTTCATTCACTTCAATGCTTTCGAGATAATCGATTTTGAAGAATTGTTTGCTTGTTTTTGTGATAATTGCAACGCTACGCTAGGGCGATCTGCCAAGGATGGGGGGGGGGTGGACGTTCTAAGGGGTTCTAACGCGTATTCACGATTGATCTAGAGAAAAACCTACCAAAACTCCAGACCATTAGATCGACAACCGCGAGATGGTACCCGTACTCGCAACCTTCACACTTCGGCAGGGGCGTAGCCAGAAATTTTTCATGGGGGGGGGGTGGGGGTTACGACTACTACAACTCATATATATGTATACGTGTGTGTAATAATGTAGTGAAGAATATACATTTTGCATGGCAAAAAATTCCCCATGGGGGGGGGTTTATGACCCCCCTAACCCCCCCCGTGGCTACGCCCCTGCCTTCGGCCGTCTACCATTTTCAGTGACATTACCACTGTGCCATGGTGAGGCTATTTGAAAAATTCATTCGAACGCTAAGAACATAGCATTCGAAAAGCACATCGCATTCGAAATCGCCAATACTATTAAATCGCCAATGTACAGTGATATCGCGAATGCTATTCGAATAGTAAAATCGTGAGTATTATTCGAATAGTAAAATCGTGAGTACTATTCGAATAGTTAAATCGCGAATACTATTCTAACAGTTAAATCGAGAAAGTTATTTGAATAGTGAAATCGCGAATACTTCTCGAATAGTGAAAATGCGAATAATATTCGAATACTGAAAATCGCGATTATTCACAATTAATAGAATGATTGGTCTAACAAGTCTTAATCAGAGTTAAAATTGTAAATTTCACAGTTGAAATTTTCCACAAACCATGCCATTAGAAAAACCAAAAAAAAAAAAAAAACCCGCACAATTTTTTTTAATCACGAATGATTATTTTGGTTTCTGACAAAAACACACTTCTGTTAGTGGCTCCACATTAATTCTTCACACTGACGTTGCGTTTTTCACTGATTGATAGATCGCCCAGTCTTGTAAAATAGCTTCTCAAAAATCTTTTTCTTTTTTTGTGGTTAGTATATGAGAAAGCATACATCTGAAGTCAACTGCAGATGAATTCAGAATGTCAAAAACTGGCTTCTGTCCAAGGAAATTGATAAAAATGTACTTTTTTTTTCCCAACCCTGTTTTTCATTCCTGGGTTCTTTCTTGGGAAGATGATGGATGTTATGCCCACTCAATACACCCCTTTCTTTTCCATCACCGACTTGGATATCGATAAGTTTGTGATTTTATGTCATGTGCATGGTACATATAAAATTTAAATAGTATAACTTACCAAAATATAAATTTCTGTGAAGATAGAAATGTATGTCAACCAACCCGGTGGTCCACGTTTTTATGATCAACTAAGACAGGTGGTCACCTAATCAAGGGTACAATATTTACTTTTTGATTTTCTTATTTTATCATTTATTTACTTATACACTACATAGTTTATGTAGTATACAACAAAATTATATAAAATATGAAATCAAAATGATACAATATAGAAATAATATTGCATATTAGTGTTGAAAATTAATTTTAACGTCATATTACTGCACTACGTATTACCGAATACTGTCATAGTACACATAGTTATTATGTAGGGGAGAGTGGCCCAAGACGGGTAGGTTGCCTAAAGCGGGTAGGTCAGCATGCGCTAATATCGACATATGCCGTGAGTACCCGAACCCTCCCGAGTCCAGTCCCAACGGTCCACCGGCGTAGCAACATAGCGTAACCAGACACAAAATAAAATAATTGGGGTATTCGTTAAAAAAACTGAAGGTATGTAATTCTTGACTAGTCGAAAACCAGCTTATTATTTTTATTGCCAATATTACTACATTGTTTTGATGCTATCTACCTATTAAATACCATGATGATTCTGTTTTTTTTTTTATTTCTTTATTTCAGGTTACTATTCTTCAAGAAAAATGTGCTTTCGGGCAAAGCGAGTATCTGCCGGGTAGATACCCGCTTTATTTTATTAAGATAGAATTATAGAATTATTTTATTAATATATTTTTTATTTTTTTATCTTATTAAGATTTTTTTTAAATTTTAGACACACCAAATGAGATTTTGAATATTAATGACATAGATATAACTTGAAAGGTTATTTTTCATATTGACAGTTAACTAATCTAATAATTTAATCATTTATTACTTTATATTTAATCATAACTATAATTATAACTAAATGATTAAATGACTAATCTAATAATTTAATCATTTTATTACTTTATATTTAATTAACAAATGCACCAAATCAATATAAGTTAATTTGATGATCATTTATATCATTTAGACCTTTAAGAAGGCGATAAAATAAGTCAAAAATTGTCCTATGAAGCTTATTTTTAATGATAATTATAAGTTAAATTAAAGTTTCAATAGTAATATCCTTAAGGAAATTAATATGTGCTCAGATTTGTGAAGTATATTGTACTTACCCGCTTTGCCCGAACGGCTTACTCGCTTTAGGCCCTCTTCCAAGGCAAAGTGGGTTTTTTAAGCATTTTTAATTTTTGATAATAAACAATTATTATATATAAAATAATGCAATACTCATTCTTTGTTTTGTAGTTTAATATCCCTCCTAAGAAATAAATCAATCATATCGATGATAAAAGCTCCAAAACGACTATTTTGGGATATTTATCGTTAACCTACCCGTTTCAGGCCACTCTACCCTATACTACTATACGACAGCTGGCTGTGCCCGGCACAGCCAGCTGCGTCGAAAAACGGTCTCTATATCTGTGGCACGCGATGAACGTTTCGATCGTCCGCCATCTTGCTGGTAATTAAGTCGAGCGATGGCAACAGCTGGTCTTTTTTCAGCATTGGGAAATGGTTGCGCCTCCTAGGGTAAAGATGAACTATTTAAAATGTCGCCAAATTTTAGCAGTTCAAAAACGGGAAATTTCAGTTTAACACTGTTACATATTAGAATGAATATATACGGACATTCCTCCAATATGTGTTTCACCGACAATCATTAATGAGGAACGAATTCTTTTGGTATATTCACATGTGAACACTAAAGGACAGACTTATCGTTTGACCGGAAATTAAGACAGTCCCTTTTCCGGTCAATTACCACCGTTATCGAAGTGAGGGGATTGTATTTCTTGGAGAGCGGAAAGGTGAAAATTACGCAGCTCTGACGTAAAGTTGTCATGCTTTCGAAAGAAAAGATTAAGAGAAGGGGGAAAATAAAACGAATTAAAATCAGCCCTCAATAAATCGCTATCTTTGATTCCACGTATTTTTTGACGGTAAGCAGGGGTGGCGGTTTAAAAAAGGAATTTATAATTTATCTGTTCAAGCTAATGCTATGAATATATTTACTTTTAAGAAAAGCACATGGAGTAAGTAACTTTCCATCGAAATAAACTGTATTTATTCAAAAGAAAACAAATGAGCATGAAAAAGTGATTGAATGAATAAACATACCGTTTATATTAATTATCGAGAACTAAGAAAATTATCCTAAGTAGTCTGCCTTTGATTTGTCACAAAATAAATATATTCATTTTCTAAATGTTCTTTACCTGACACATTTTGCACTATTTCTTTAGTTTTAGATTCACTTTCTTCTTGTTCGATGTCTATAGATGGCATCAGATCCATAATCTCATAAGTTGACATATTTTCAGCAACATGTTCTTCAGAATCCATACTGATAGAATCTTCTGCTAACATCATCGATATAGAAATTGGTGAACAAGCTTTCTCCATAGACATCTTGAGCTCTATTTCGGCCTCACATTCATTTCCTTCAGGGCCACTTTTATAATTTATTAACCCATTGTGCTACTGCTTCCAAAGTTCCCTACTGTCTCTTTGGTAACATAGTCCCAAGTCTTTTTATATAGATAAATGGCATCTTTTTATGTCACTCAATAATCTCGATCTTCGTTTGTGTTGTCTACAGTTTTTTTCACAAAGAAACTGTAGTGTGATTTAAACGATTTTATAATGCCAGCATAGCATCTATTTGTTGCAATAATCCTGTAACATTCGGCTTTAAAACTTCAGGGTGGACTTTACTCATTTCTATTTTTGTCGGTGTGATTGTATCCCTTTATGGCAACAAAGAAAAAACACCCGTCTTTGAAAACTGTTCCTGATCAAAGCTTTACTGCCCCTGTAAGTGATCATTCTCGAAAACGCAAACTATCATCAAAGATTTAGTTCAAGTCGAAAAGAATACGATCCAGTCTTATCATTTTACACCCACAAATATTTCACGGTATGTTTTCGGAAATCTTCAAAACTTTTAGGTAAGGTCTTTGGAAAGACACTGCCGCTATCTTGGTTCAGTTCAAAATAACGCATTATGCCCTTTTGATTGAAGTGCCTCATTTTAATCCTCTTGAGAAAGAAAGGTTGGGATGAGATATCGAAGCTGTATTACGCAAAATCATATAGGAGAGTTAATCCGGCATGATGGATCATCTCTTTCCCAAGATGATCCACTGATGTTTGGAACTTCACTTTCAGCTGTCATTGGCTGTTTAAATAGTCACTCTTGCAATAGAAAAATCAACTTTTTCCTAAAAAGTGAACGGCGTATAGTGGTAGTCGAGGGGGCGGTTTATCGAGAGAATTTTACATTGGAATATGTTGTAGTAGATCCATTTTCTTTCTGAACTGGCGATCAAAGAGGGTGGCGGTTTAACGAGGATAGGCTTATGTAGATCATGCACAGAGTCACCCTAAAATCTTCCAATGGATTAAAGTGTATGGGCAATCCTTGTTTGGGTCATATCATGAAACTTTCCCCCTGTCTCCAAGTTTGAGAACTTTTTGTGAAACATCGTCATCTTGACATGAAAAATATGTTTCCAAATCTGAACCCACCAAAGGTATGTCTCTTGTGTTTGGCAAGAAATCGTAATACTTCAATGCTATGGAAGGATCATGCTTCACTTTCAAATGAAGTAAGCTCAGATGTAATGCTTTAATAATGGGGACAATTTAATAGATGAACAAGGAAGTCGGGTGATGTTTATATCAGATTTTCAAGAAAGGTGAGTTGTGGCTATCGAACCATTCCATTATACTTTAGGTCCGGGTTTGATTACCGACCTGCGCTTGGCTGTTAACTTGTCCAACAATGCATAGAAGGTAACATGTGCACCCGACTATGTGCCCCCATGGTAAAATGGCCAATACTTCGACTGATGATCAAATGTTCTTGCATAAAAAAAGATTTTTAAAAATGTAAAGTGCATTTCGCAGTAAACATCAGACTAATCGTTTAACATAGCCTTAAAAAATTAGAATCTCTGACAATAAACTCCAAATGTCCTGCTTCAAATTAATGACTGTAAATATGAGTGAAGAACAATTCTTTAAAAAATAATTAATCACACAAACGTTGCTCATTATTCAAACAATGTAATTACGAATTTTATCATCCTCAAACGCCATTTAAAACTTTCAACTGTAAATGATGTTTTTTTTAAGAGAAACAAACAAAAAAAAAACTGTCATTGACCACTGCAGAGACATTTCATGCTGATTATGCAAATTTTTGAGGTACACACTAAAAAAAAAAAAAGCATATTCATCAGCAGTTTTCAAAAATTAATGACAGCGCATCTGGCAACAAGCGGACCTTTTGAAAGTTTTAAGCCTTGGGAAAAATTTCCCTGTTCGGATAAAAAGGCTTAATGTGTTCGGTCTCTCAAGAATAAATCACGTGACACGTTTTCTCGGATTTGTCGAGACATACATAAAAGACACTCATTATGTTTTTCTTAGAAAAGTTTAAAGTGGACTTTTTTTTCCCCTTCCATTTTATACTTTAATGAGCTGGTATATTGCTTCGGTAATTAAATAACTGAATGCAAAGAGAACAACACTTCTAAAAATGTTTAATACGTATTTCTTAGTGATTTAACGTTCAATTTTGTTCTTTTTTCTAAGTTCTCTAAGCAGGATTGTGCAAATGACACGTTCTCTAGATTAATAATTTGTTGTGGTATTGTTAATAGATAATTACGCCCTGATTAAGATTTTTGAGTGCTCTAGGCAGTGGCGTGGCCGGGAATTTTTTTTCGGGTAGTGATATAAAATATAATTCTGTATTAACCCTTTAAGGCCCAGTGTTTCCGCTCTGGGAACACCACATTCTGACGTTTTCACTATTGCCAGTCACGAAGAATAGATTTGATTTCTATAAAAATAGTTACGAGTGACATAGCTCCACGAGAATCCTTTACTTTTTAGCACGTCATTTCCCGTAGAAAAATGGTCAAGATTATTTTTAACAGCACTGACATCTGCTGAAAAATGGATGAACGCGAGAACAGTTAGATAGATTGCCAATGCTGAAAAAAGGGCAGCCGTTGCCATTGCTCGACTTAACTACCAGCAAGATGGCGGACGATCGAAACGTTCATCGCGTGCCACAGATCTAGAGACCCTTTTTTTGACGCAGCTGGCTGTGCCCGGCACAGCTGGCTCAGCCAGCCGGGTCAGCTGTGCCCGGGCACAGCTGTGACGGCCGGCCGGGTACAGCACAGTCGGGTATCCAGCTGTGCCCGGCACAGCCAGCTGTCGTCAAATAAGGGGTCTCTAGATCTGCGGCAAGCGATGAACGTTTCGATCGTCCGCCATCTTGCTGGTTGTTAAGTCGAGCGATAGCACGGCTGCCCTTTTTTCAGCATTGGGAAAGGGTTGCGCCTCAAAGGGTTAATAAACTGAATTTATGTTGGACAGAAAAAGAACCATGGATTTAACGTGCACGCACACCACATGTACACAGTTGTGTCCTATGGTTAACTGGAATCGAATCCTCAAACTTTCCAGTACCATTCCAACACCTTAATTACTGGGAACCAGCATATAAACACAGTTGTGTGGGTAAATAACAATAACATTCCAATTCACAAATTTTGGACAATAGCATGTTTCATGTATAATTTTTTCTGCAGTAGGATTTAGTAGTTCATAATGAAATGGATACATACATATTTTTTATTAGGTTTTGTTTCTGGAAGGTGAACTTTCATGCGTTAATTTTTTTAAATAAAGTGCCTTAAAATATCTTCATTATAGCTTAAGCTTTAAAATCATGTTATCTCAGAAGGATCACTTTTCAGAGGTTTGCATAGAAGCCTATATGGCTGTTTGTAAAGGGGGGAGGGGACAAGTCAGAGGTCCTTCTCCAGAAAGATTACTATATTTTAGTGTTGAACCATATCTACGTTATACTAGTACGTAAATTATTACGCATTATATACAGACGAAAATTGGGTCCGTTTTGCGGCCCCTTCACAAAAATACAATCGATTAAAATGGTCCCTTCAGAAAATTACAATAGATTAAAACTGCTCCTTCACAAAAATATAATCGGTTGAAACGGCCCTTCATTGGCATTTTACCATACTTTTCAATCTGTTTTATCAATTATTTTAACAAAAAAGTGACTTTCATTAAAAATTGGCAAGAAAAATTCACAAAAATAAATGTTAAAATTCACAAAATTATGAGTACTGAAATTCACAAAAATAAGCAGTTTTCACAAAAATGAGACCCTGGAAAAAATTTCGGAATCGATATATTTTTCTCGAGAGCTAGAGAAATAGCATCACAGCTCCCTCCTTATAGGCATGGGAGCCATCTGTAGCTTATCAAGATTCTTTAAAATGAATGAAAACTTAACTTTTTCTTTTTGTCATTTTGACCAGAAATATCAAATGGAAACATAGGACCACCGTTTAACTTTCAGAACTTAAAATCTACTTGTTCTGTAGATGACTTCCTTTATAAAAAAAAAAGAAAAAAAACTATATAAAGATAACAGAAAACATCTCAAATTTTCGTTCCATTTTTTCGCAGGCGTAAGGTGCTCATAATTAGTTCTCCTATTCAGCGAGGTGGACAGCAAAGACAACTGGTCAGAATTCGCACGAAACCTTGATGAGATCATGTGAGAGAGGTCTGCATAGAAAAAAATGGTTCAAAGAACCATCACCAGGTGGTGTTTTACAATGTTATTATTGCTGATATGCAAATTGTCCCACCGCGCAGAGGTGTAAAACATCTCCTTTATAGTCTTTTTATTATTTCCGTCTCTGGAAAATGGTTATTTGACTGTTTTTATTTACACTAACTAGGGTCCAATGCCCCTAGACTCGCTACGCTCGCTTTTCGTATGAGGCATTCAGCCCCTAATAAATCTTATTCGTAAAAAAGGCATAATTTCAACAAACAAAATCCAAAGGTTGGATCAGATAGAATGTTACCGAGCTACACATTGCTTGGTTCTTGCGTGTTTCTTGGAGCATAAAAATTTAAACTTCGCACTATTTTTAATTATGTGAAACCCGTGGAACACCTTGCGTATTAGCCAATTAGGTCGATTTTTCATAATTTGGCGACTCGCGCATATGTATATAGTTAATAATTAGCTCTAAGAAAACAGTACTTCGTATGTTTTCTTTGATAAAATCTACGGAACAGCTAGGATAACTTGCCACCAATGGCGATTTAGACATGCTCACAACCTATAATTACTGCTCATGCAAGGTTCCCGGAAAACCGTTATCCATATTTTCATATACATAATCCTCTGCAGATTGGCGTATTTAGCACCACGAATTATATCATCTCGCCGCGCTATCAAATATCCAAAGTGTACTATAACTGCTATAATGGCATAGTTAACGTCACCAAATATTTCTACTGTTTGCAAATACTCCAACTGGACCGAAAAGAATTTAAAATAATTTGCATTTTAATTATTTTTCATTTTCTAAATACTTGGTTCTAACTTTTTGGAATTCGCGGTGTAGATTCACCCTGCTTGGAATGATACCTAATGCCAAGATGGCGCTTTTAAAATCAGTTACAATTAGTTATTTTATTTTGGAAAAACGAATAATCGCTACTTCTAAACTCCTGCTGTTTAAGCGAACTTACTATTTGAAAATTATCAACTTTGTGTAACACACTTTGAGTTTTTTTATTTTACATACTTTTTAATTTGGCGTAGAGAATGGGTGTAATTCTTCTTCATGTTTGTCAATTTCACGCGATTCTACATACTTGGAATTGCTTTGTTGCAAAGGTATGAATGATTTTATGCTAAATCTGGAAACCATTATGTTTATTTTTTTCAGTTTTTTATTAATATCTTCTAAAATAATTCGATTTTCGAAATTTTGAGTCAGCTTATCAGGTTCCCCGGAATTTTCAGAATCCTTGGACAGCTTAGTCGAAACTCAAATCCCCACGGTTTAGGAGGAGATAGCCGAACAAGCTATTGACAGCGGCGGCGGAGGCGACAGCGGTATTTTTTTTTTTTTTTTTTAGAATAGAGAGAACGTTGTGCAACTACATCTTGTGCTGATTTTTTAAACAAATTCTTTTCCTCGCGAATTCCTCTTCTATGGTCTCATGAATGTTTCTTGAAAATTCGGTAGCATTCTGACCTGTAGTTTTTGCTGTACACTGCTCTGAATAGGGGAACTTTCATAATGAACACCTTGTATGCTCAACTAGTAAAGCAATCCGGCTGGATTCGATGTTTCATAATCAATTCGTTTAACATGATTTCATCTACGATTAAATACATCATTAAGAGTTCTTTTACAGTTTTGTACTAAAGTAAGATTAATGCGATATGCTTGTTTTTAAAAATCTCCTATGCATCATCTTTAGTACTTCGCAATGAACAAACTTTATGCATGAAATGCGTATCGGAAAGTATCAAGATTAAGTTTTTAATTTTATATTTCAACGCCCGTAAATAAATTCATAATCTAATAAGCCGCCTTTACCACTGAGGATTAACTAAAGAGGAGAAGATAAAAGAATGGAATTTTCCCCCCCTCTAATTTATCTTTATTTTTTTTAACCTTCTGCGCACTTCAAAGAGGAAATAAATATCAACCGCCAGATAAAGATCTAAAGTATTTCTTCTGATCTTTTTTTTTTTTTTTTTCGTATAACAATGTTACAAGAATAATAGTTAAATCGTATTTTCCGACAACTCTTCTGACATTTTTGTGATAGTTTACTCCATAAATCCTAGAAACGACTAATACAGCGGTGTCTTGACTTACGCGAGAATGCTGTCCAAGACTCCTAGCGTAAGTAAAAATTTTGCGTTGTGAGATGGGGTACATAAGCGATTTCTTTAAACACATACACAAATATTTTAGACACTTATTAGACCCCCCCTCAAGCTGTTGTAAACCGTTCCTTAACGATATATTACCATCTCCCACATAAAGTAATGACTAAATGATTGTTGGTGCTTCTTTGTGTCGAAATCTCGTGTAGCGTCCGTGGAATCAACGTTAGTTCTGAGATACGTACGCATCAAAAAATCGCGTAATAACCATTCGTGTACGTTAGATTGCGTGTGTATCACCGAGTCCCAGTACTGCTTCTTTAAACCCTTTTGAGGCGCAACCCTAGCCGGCACAGCCAGCTGTCGTCAAAAAAGGGTTTCTAGATCTGTGGCACGCAATGAACATTTCGATAATCCGCCATCTTTGGTAGTTAAGTCGAGCGATGGCAACGGCTTCCCTTTTTTCAGCATTGGGCAATCTGTCCAGCTGTTCACGTATTCTTCCATTTTTCAGCAGATGTCGGTGCTGTTAAAAAGAATCGTGACCATTTTTCTACGGGAAATGACGTGCTAAAAAGTAAAGATTCTCGTGGAGCTATGTCATCTTCAACTATTTTTATAGAAATCCAATCTATTCTTCGTGACTGGCAACAGTCAAAACGTCAGAGTTTGGTGTTCCCAGAGCGGGAACACTGCGCGTTAAAGGGTTAATCCCTTGCCTGTGGAATATATTGGAGGAAAATTTGCTATAAGAATGGAAATTTCTTTTCTCTTTAATTTGTTTAGCATTAAACGTAGATCGGGCATTCAAAATTTGGCACATTTGTGTTGCCCGAACTGAGTTCGGGCGTCACAGGCAAGGGGTCAAAACTCAATTGCGCGGAATTACAGATACAAAAGAAAATCTGAGTGGAAAATATTTTTTTAGTTAGTTTATCAAATCTGCGACTTATGAAAGCCTGATTGCGTGTGGTAATAACTGGTCGTTGCTTGTCGAAATTGGACGGTAAATATTCTGATGTGGGCACCTCATGACTTCTTTGTACATTTATTAAATTACAGACTTATGTGATGTACTACATTGAACCTTATTACTTTCCGAACATGTACCATGTAAGGAAAGTATTGTAATCATGAAAAAATTCGAATTCGAGATTTTGGGGTTTTTACACGTTTTGAGGGCTTCTGAATCCATTTATGCTATTTTTACGAGTTGTATGTATGTATGTATGTGTGTATGTGAGTGAATACGATAGCTCCTGAACGGAGCATTCGATTGAGCTCAAATTGGATATATATGTCATAAACCACCGTCGTAAGACCGGTATTGATTTTGGTGTGTATAGGACTTATAGTTTTTCTACAGGGCTACGACAAAGATTTCTTTTACATTATGGCCTATGGGGGGAATTTCTTGAAAGTGCGCTAGCGTTTAAACGGTAGATTCGATTGAGCTCAAATTGGGCATATATGTTATAAACCACCGTTGCAAGACCGGTATTGATTTTGGTGTGTATAGGACTTATAGTTCTCCTAAAGGGCTACGACAAAGATTTCTTTTACATTATGGCCTATGGGGGGAATTTCTTGAAAGTGCGCTAGCGTTTAAACGGTAGATTCGATTGAGCTCAAATTGGGTATACATGTTATAAACCACCATTGCAAGACCGGTATTGATTTTGGTGTGTATAGGACTTATAGTTTTTCTACAGGGCTACGACAAAGATTTCCTTTACATTATGGCCTATGGGGGGAATTTCTTGAAATTGCGCTAGCGTTTAAACGATACATTCGATTGAGCTCAAATTCGGTTTACATGTTATAAACCGCCATCCTAAGACCGGTATTGATTTTGTTGTGTATAGGACTTATAGTTCTCCTAAAGGGCTACGACAAAACTTTCTTTTATGTTATGGCATATGGGGAGAAATTCTTGAAAGTGCGCAAGCGTTTAAACGGTGCATTCGATTGAGTTTCAATTTGGTATATATGTTTGAATTATTCATCGATTAAAATTTATTTAAGTGCTTGGTAATGGTCTTAATCGTAAGTGTTCGGAAAGTCGAGTGGAGTCATTCCAGATTTTTTTTTAATTAAAATGAGATGTGATAGTTCAATTGCGTTAGGGTTTGTATAATTCAAATCAAACAAACAGATTTCGTCACGGTTCAAATCAAACATAGCATATTTCGTCACGTACTCTATATTCTTCAGACTCTGAAGATAATGGCAGTCCAGATTTTCTTTCAACTGTCAATCCAAACCGTACAGATTATGAGCTATTCTCACATAACATGGATGACACATGCAGTATCGCTCTAAATAGTTGTGTTTTAATCAAGGAAGGTGAACTTAAATATAAACAAATGTACTCTGTTGGCGATATAATAAGCTTAAATCAAGCGGAATGCGAAGTTCTGTACGTCAAACAACAATGTCCAGTCTTCAAATTTGTGCGTTCTTCGGAAACATACATTTTTGAAAAAACTCAAATTTTATCAAAACTACCACCACCTGTTCCTTCAGGTGGTACAGAAAGGAAAGTAAAAATGCTAATTTTTGAATATGATTTTTGTAAATTCAATACAAAATGAAAATCTATAGGCTAACCTCTAATAAAAGTTTTATCTTAAGGTATAACTGTCTAATTTTATTTGTTTTCTTTTCAATTTAAGTTTCATATTTATGTCTGACTAATGTTTATTATAGCTGTACATAAAACATTTATGCTGAAATTTGTACTTTGGCTCATATTATTTGAGTGCTTGTTAAGTGCTATTAAGTGTTTCATTGTACCCGGTATATGGGGTACAATGAAACACTGATAGACATTTACATTTTGCAATTTTTACTTCCTTGTACGTAGTATAAGGAAGTAATGTGATCCCGAAAAATTTTGGGGGCCAAATTTCGACAAAAAAACCGATTTTGACTACCTCTAAATTGAATTTTAAAAATTTTTTCGATGCATCTCATCGTAGGCTAGCATGCACGATCATATTAACGCGTCTGCAACTCATTTTGACCAGCGGCGAGTTTATTGTGGTCAGTTTTTCCATGCCGTCTGTACGTACGTACGTACGTACGTATGTATGTAACTCGCATATCTCAAAAGCTATGGGTCGTAGAATGTTGAGATTTGATATTTAGGATTGTTCTATGATCTAGTTGTGCACCTCCCCTTTTGGTCGCAATCGAATGAATAGTTTATGTACAGGACCGCCCAAAAGATTCGAAATACATTACGCTCTATGGGCCGAAAATCATTAAACTCGCATATCTCAAAAACTAGTAGGCGTAGAATGTCGAAACTTCATATTTTGGATAGTTGTAACATCTAGTTGTGCACCTCCCCTTTTGGTTCCATTCGATTGGACAGTTTATCTACAGGACCGCCCAAAACATTCGAAATACATTACGCTCAATGGGCCGAAATTCATTAAACTCGCATATCTCAAAACCTGTTAGGCGTAGAATGTTGAAACTTTATATTTAGGATTGTTCTATGATCTAGTTGTGCACCTCCCCTTTTGGTCGCAATCGAATGAATAGTTTATGTACAGGACCGCCCAAAAGATTCGAAATACATTACGCTCTATGGCCGAAAATCATTAAACTCGCATATCTCAAAAACTAGTAGGCGTAGAATGTCGAAACTTCATATTTTGGATAGTTGTAACATCTAGTTGTGCACCTCCCCTTTTGGTTCCATTCGATTGGACAGTTTATCTACAGGACCGCCCAAAACATTCGAAATACATTACGCTCAATGGGCCGAAATTCATTAAACTCGCATATCTCAAAACCTGTTAGGCGTAGAATGTTGAAACTTTATATTTAGGATTGTTGTAACATCTAGTTGTGCACCTCCCCTTTTGGTCGCAATCGAATGAATAGTTTATGTACAGGACCGCCCAAAAGATTCGAAATACATTACGCTCTATGGGCCGAAAATCATTAAACTCGCATATCTCAAAAACTATTAGGCGTAGAATGTCGAAACTTCATATTTTGGATAGTTGTAACATCTAGTTGTGCACCTCCCCTTTTGGTTCCATTCGATTGGACAGTTTATCTACAGGACCGCCCAAAACATTCGAAATACATTACGCTCAATGGGCCGAAATTCATTAAACTCGCATATCTCAAAAACTGTTAGGCGTAGAATGTTGAAACTTTATATTTAGGATTGTTGTAACATCTAGTTGTGCACCTCCCCTTTCGGTTCCATTCGACTGGATAGTTTATCTACAGAACCGCCTAAAAGATTCGAAATACATTACGCTCTATGGGCCGAAATTCATCAAAGCGTTTTTTAGAGGTATTGGGCTATTTCAAACGATTCAGAAGTGATATATGCTGTAAAGAGTTAGAAAATGAATTTCTCCATTAAAAAAAGTGTGTTTATCATTTACAGTTCTGCTACAGGAACACTCAAAAGATTTCCAATACATTACGATCAATGGCAATTTTAGGAGATTCATCCATTTCAAGCACAATACCGTCCTACCACATAAGTTAGGTAATGGTCCGACCACCGTCACGTGCCTCCCTCAAGTACTATGCCAAAAGTCGCCAAGCTTGGCGACTTTTTTGTGTACGTGTGTGCATATTTAACTCTCAAATCTCAAAAACTATTATGAAATTTCATATATAAGATTGTTGTAACATCTAGTTGTGCATGTCGATTTTTGGTTAAAATCTACTGGAGAGTTTATTTACAGGTCCACTGAAAAGAATTTCAGTACTTTAATGTCTATGGACATCTTCAATATAATACAATTGTAGACAGTCATTGTTTGGTACATGCCCAAAATCTCGCCGTGTGTCCTCGACCTTGGCGAGTTTTGCCGAAATGTCGCCAAATTTGGCGATAGTCAGTCATTTGGTCCATGCCCAAAGTATCGCCATTTGTCATCGTTCTTGGCGAGTTTTGGCGAAATATCGCCAAATTTGGCGATAATCTCTTATTGTTGGTCCATGCTTAATATCTCGCCAAATGTCGTCGACATTGACGAGTTTCGCCGAAATATCGCCAAATTTGGCGCCAAAAATTATTTCTTATTTTGTATAACTCTAAAACTTTAACCCGTAGAATTTTGAACTTTTGTATTTAGAACTATATTATAATATCTAACGGTTTTCAATATCTTTTTTGACAGCAATCGACTGGGAATTTATTTACAGGGTGAGCCAAATGACTTTAAATACATTAAGGTGTATGGATGCATTCAATTCATTGAAAGTCTGTGGTCAATGACTACTTTGGCTATCCCCAAAATCTCGCAAACTATCTCAAGTTTGTCGGCTTTTGGTGAAATATCGCCAAATAAATTGTCAGAAAGAAATCTTTCAAATTGAACTCAGCTTGGCGATATCAAAATGTTTGGCTAGAAATCGCTATATCTTACTATTATTGATATTTTATATCTTTCAAACAAATAAGTTTAGAGGAAGTGCGTAAAAAACATTTTTGATTTAATAGACGTGCAAGGAAGTCATGTGTTGGACACATCAGATTTTTTAAATATAAAAAAGCTATTTACAAAGTCATAAAATTTCATTTAGATTGGGAAAAGAGTAGGTTAAAATTGTTCATTAAATTGATTTTTGTACATGCAAATTTGTGAACAGAAAAAAATATAGTAAATTTAGTTTAATTGTACCGTAACTTCCCCTACTGGATATTTGAATATTTCTCTGACACAATATTTGCTTTACTTTGTACAAGGAAATAAAAATTTGCAAAAACCTCATTAAATTCTTAGCTTTATTTTTTTTCAACAGAACACTGATTTGTAGTAATTAAACATACTGAAAAAAAGTTTCTTTTAATGTAGTTCATTGGTAATAATTAAACAAAGTGAAAAAGAAAATGTTTCCTTTAATATAGTTAAATTCGATAAAGTTCGACATAAAGCAAGGCAATTCTAACAGTCAAATGAACACATTTCAAATTTTCATATTTTGAAGTTTGCTGGAGTTTCCAGAAAAATGTCTTTATTTGAATAAAATGAAAAAACATAACATTGTATAGAGAGTGGTTATAATTAAACTGTCCCTATAAATTGTATTTTAACAAAATAAAAGCGTGTGTAGCCTTCAGTAGAGCAATACTTGATTTCTATCCCCCCACTGACAGCATTTATTTCCCTTCAAACGAAGAAGAGAACCTTTACTTTGACAATACGGAGCAAAATGTATGTGCGTTTGAAAAGGCAAAGGTCAACGAGGAAGTTTAACAGTGTCATGTTCAACATATAGTCGATAAAATGCTGCAGTCTTAAATAAAGCAAGCGGAAAACATCATATAGCGTAAAAAATTACTTAAACAATGCATAACTAATTTCTAAAACAATACATAAACAATACATAATTATTGTAGAAGTGAACTATTAATTTCTTTACTAAATTTTACAACAATTTAAGGTCTACTTTTATTTCTAGAAGAAAAAAGAAAGCTGTCTTTGAAAGTTTATATTAAACTTTCCTATAAAATTATCACGTCGATTGAACGTCGACGTAGAATCCGGTGACTGCGCTCAGTAGCGGATCGCAGGGAGATGTCTAGGTGCTTCATCTCCTCCCCCAAATTTACAATTGCTCAAGGTCAACATTCTGAGACAAGTATACTGTAGTGACAGTTTTACAACTCTCTAAAAATTATCACGTCGATTGAACATCGACGTAGATCCCGGCTGTGGCGGGCGCAGCAAGACGTCTAAATACTAATTGCTTTACTAAATTTTAACATTTAAGATCACTTTAATTCGAGAGAAAAACCTTAGTTGAAAGTATATTAACTTTCTATAAAATTATCACGTCGATTGACGTCGACGTAGAACCGCGGCTGTTGTGGCGTGGCGCAGCAAGACTCTAATACTTAATTTCTTTACTAAATTTTACAATTTAAGATCTACTTTAATTCTAGAAGAAAAAAAACCTGTAGTTGAAAGTTATATTAAACTTTTCTATAAAATTATCACGTCGATTGAACGTCGACGTAGAATCGGCGGCTGTTTGTGCGTGGCGCAGCAAGACGTCTAAATACTTAATTTCTTTACTAAATTTTACAACAATTTAAGATCTACTTTTAATTCTAGAAGGAAAAAAAAACCTGTAGTTGAAAGTTTATATTAAACTTTTCTATAAAATTATCACGTCGATTGAACGTCGACGTAGAATCCGGCGGCTGTTTTGTGGCGTGGCGCAGCAAGACGTCTAAATACTTAATTTCTTTACTAAATTTTACAACAATTTAAGATCTACTTTTAATTCTAGAAGGAAAAAAAACCTGTAGTTGAAAGTTTATATTAAACTTTTCTATAAAATTATCACGTCGATTGAACGTCGACGTAGAATCCGGCGGCTGTTTTGTGGCGTGGCGCAGCAAGACGTCTAAATACTTAATTTCTTTACTAAATTTTACAATTTAAGGTCTACTTTTAATTCTAGAAGAAAAAGTAATACCTGTAGTTGAAAGTATATATTAAACTTTTCTATAAAATTATCACGTCGATTGAACGTCGACGTAGAATCCGGTGGCTGCGCTGTGGCGTGGCGCAGTAGATCTCTAAATACTTATGCTTTACTAAATTTCAATTTAAGGCTACTTTATTCTGAAGAAAAGTACAATTTACAATTAGGCTACTTAATCTAGAGAAAAGTATCTGTAGTTGAAGTATATTAAACTTTTCTATAAAATTATCACGTCGATTGAACGTCGACGTAGAATCCGGCGGCTGCGCTGTGGTGTGGCAGAGTAGACCTCTAAATACTTAACACGATATGTCATTTTGATTCACACATTTTTCTGATATCATATAAAAAATTATTGATGCAACAATAAGGTCACCACCATAATTATTCAAGGTAAGAAAGGAAGATAAAAGTATGATTTTTTTTTCTTCCAACTTTACAGAAAAGCCCACTTCAGACGAGAAATAAATATTAACTCCAGATAAAGATCAGCAGTATATATCTTGGTTATTTACTTTCTTTCCGGCGTTAAAGTACAGATAGTTAGATCGTATTTTTCGACAGCTCTAGGGACATCTTTGTAATAGTTTGCCTGATAAATCTTGAGCAGAGTGCAGTGCTTTAGAGAGATTTATTTCGCTGACGTAAATGATAATGCAACATTTTAAAAATACAGCAGGAATTTAAGCGTAATGTAGTGAAAGCAATTTATTATGAAACTAGGACAATCATGTACACTCATACCATTAATATTTTCAAAAAACTTATGTTAAAAAAATGTAACTAGATTATGGTGGGGGGGGGATGATATTTCTTCGTTCGGTATAGAATATGATTAAAAACTATGCATAACTAAAAGCCAAAGTCCGTTGTGGAACAAATTACAACGTACGTTAGACAAAACATTTGACGACAATATGTATACACTGAATATATTTAATCTTTGTCCACCTAAAATAAATAACTTCATATTCAATTTTTCTTATACACCCAAATCAAATTTCATGCTCTTCTGGAAACGGGCGGAAACTTTTCGCATTTGAACTACTTAGTCTTGTGTACACAGCCCATGTCATATCAATGCTTCATGCAGACGATATCCTTTAAATGTAAAAAAATAAACTTTGTTACCTAGAAAAACTATTTTAAACAAATTGGAATCTCAACTTTCCCTTCAAAGTCTGATGACCGTGACTTCAATATGATGTCATGTAAATTGCGACAGCTTATTTTGTCACGCAAATGATTCACTTTTCGGACGCTCTGAAATAATCTGTTACTGAAAGTAGCGAAAAATCGCTTCAAAATTAGGGAATGGGTGGATATTGAGATTTTATACAGTAGCGCAGATTGTTTTCTATAATTTTATACTTAATTATGAAAAAATTCAAGCGGATCGTAGAAACGGAGATTTATGCCTTTTGTGCTTAACGTTTGAAGCTTTTTGGAGTAGTAGCGGTCAAAATTTTATCTTGGAGTGGTTACCCGGAACTGTTATAGAATCAGTCGATCAGTGAGTCCGGGATCAGCGTAACTATATACTAGGATATATTAAAAATATGTATTTTTTTACTATTTTGAACTTTTTTCGATCAATACATCCATAAAAATTGCTTACAAAATGGCCTTTTTGGTAAGCACAAACTCAAATTTAAAATAATAAATTTTAAGATGTCAATTTTATTTTGACATTTGAAACCACCTTGGGGAAAGAGACCTCTCTCATAACTTCAATAATCGTATTTTAAAAGCTATAGAAGCTAATGATTTTATCATAAAAATATATCACAGTTCATTATTTCAAATAGCTAAAAAGGAAAAATAATAGTTTCAATGCATTCTATATTGAGATTCATTCCCGAAATCAACCTTTTTGGATTATTTTACCAAAGTTTAACATTACGATAATAATTTTTTCGGATAATATGTTTTGCGATGAAGCCAAATGTAAATAATCTCATTTTGGAAAAAAAGCAGAAACCAAACATAAATGCTAAGCTTTACCTGCGAGATGGCTCATATAAAAACTCCTGTAAGTCAAGTAAATCAGCAGCACAATTCAAATTAATTTAGAAAGGTAAGGCATTAGACTTGATAATAAGCCAAAAGAAAGTTGGATTTTTGTCCAAAATTTGCATTCCGTCACCTTAACATAACTTAACATTACAATATTCATTCTTTTTAAAAGAAAGAAAAAAAAAATCAAGAAAGATAGATCATGCAAAATCAATCGATTTACCTTTGCAACACAACAATATTTTTGCGCCAAATTTGGCGATGATTTAATTTATTTCAGTTTGATTTAAGTTATTTCATTCTTAAATTTATTTTAGTTTAGTGATTAAGGCAAAACTACACGAAGGCTTCGGCCTAAGGGGAACATGCCTTAGGCGACACACGTATTTTTAAGGGTTTCTAACGCGAATTAACGTTATATCTTGAGAAAACCACCCAAAACTTCAGACTATTAGATCGACCGGCGCAGGGTAGGCCAAAACCCAGGACCTTCAAGCTTCAGCGAGATTTAAGAGATTAGAAAAAATTCAGTGTATATCACAGCTAATTTAATTTTGCGAAACCCGGTAAAGAACTTTAAAACTTATTTCCATTTTTTAAATCTTATAAACGTGTACTAAATGTATCGCGCTTGAAATGGATGAATGTCTCTAAACTGTCACATACACTAACTTGTATTGAAATTCTTTTCAGTGCTGCTGTAGAAGAATTATAAATGCACTATTTTCAATGGACTAAAGAAATTATTTTGTGTCTCAATAACATATATGATTTATCTTTCATTTGAAATAATCGAGTAATTCTAAAATACGCTATAAAAATGATCAATTACCTACAGAGCGTAATGTAATGAGATTCTTTTGGGTGCTCCTGAAAAAAAAAAAACGTAAATACTACATGCACTTTTTTCAATAGGGTACATGGTAAAGTACTTAGGAATGACATATATGAATTTGATAGTAATCGATGCATATTTACTGCAGTTAGAGCACGGACGAACAGATAAACCAAATCATAAACACTTTTTAACCTTGTTGGAAAGTGTTAAAAAAAAAGAATAGAAATAAATTATAAGCCATTAAATTTTCTTTTTCTATCATTAATTTGTAAAAAAAGCTTATTTACATAACAACGCAATTCTTATCGCCATGGGATCGAGAATCATAGAATAAGAGCAACAGAATTGGTCAGAATTAATCATTCTTTTATGCTATTTCTTTATATCGAGCAGCATAAAAAAAATTAAATTTTACGCAAAAATATAATTCCAACTGCAAGGTCCTTCCTCTCAGGCATTCTGTAAGAGTGCCAGATAAGTAAGTGCATCTCGGGAAGAACTGATGCATAAATTTTTATCACAACAAATTTATAATATTTTTTTCATCCTTTTGTTTTCCTATTATACCACAAGCTGTTTTATCTCGCTCGAAATAAAGAAAAAAAAATAATAATAACAGCAGCAAGAGATAATTTTCTAAAGTTTCATGGTTTTCCAGTAATTTATGATAAACTTTCTGTAGCGGGAAGAAATAATTATATAAATAAAATATTTATTTTATCCAGCCACACAAACAAAACACGATGGAATAAATAAAAATAACTGCATGAAACGCTATTTTGAAAAGTTAAACCATGAAAGTAGTGTTTAGAGATGGATTATTCTCCAAATTATACAGTTGCTTTTATCAAAATCTGTTTTTCATGTGTTTTCAATTGCCTGAACTCAGCAGACTGTGAAAAACTTCTGAATTTAAAATAATTCTAAAATATTTTCGAAGATGAAGTGAAAAGACTGAAATAAATATTTAGAACTTTTAATATACTTTTCATTTATCAATCCCCGCTATTCTACATGCGAAGAAAATTATCAATAAATAAAACTTATAAATTATACACGTGTTCATGGTTAACCCTTTGAGGCGCAACCCTTTCCCAATGCTGGAAAAAGGGCAGCCGTTGCCATCGCTCGACTTAACTACCAGCGCTTTTAAAATTACAACTATCCGCTTCAGCTATAAATGAGAAAAATACAAAGTTCTTAATTTGAAAATAAGAAAGACCAATCAAGCCAAATGCATCGATGATAAAACACTTCTCTACGCAACATTTTTTCTTGAGCCGAATTTGGCGATGAATCGTAGTCAAAATTGGCGATTTTGGAGATGACCTCAAGACAGCTGCATATCACTGATAAAATAATTTTGTGAGACCCTGTAAACGAGCATTTAAATGTTATCTACAGTCGTGGCGCGAGCGGGGGGACAGTGAGGGCCATGCAACCCCCGTCGGGGATTTTTTTTCAGAATTTCTTGCTGAACGGAATTTAAACTGTTCTCATACTGAAGGGAGTGATTATCTGCAGTTGGGAATATGTTTCTCAGGTTTCAAAGAAATCAGCAAGCAAGATCGAATCCACATTTTCAGGTTCCGCAGGTATTTTAACCCTTCGAGGAGCAACCCTTTCCCAAAGCTGAAAAAGGGCAGCCGTTGCCATCGCTCGACTCAACTACCAGCAAGGTGGCGGACGATCGAAACGTTCATCGCGTGCCACAGATCTAGAGACCCTTTTTTTACGACAGCTGGTTGTGCCGGCATAGCCAGCTGCGTCAAAAAAAGGGTCTCCAGATCTGTGGCACGCGATGAACGTTTCGATCATCCGCCATCTTGGTGGTAGTTAAGTCGAGCGATGGCAACGGCTGCCCATTTTCTAGCGCTGGGCAATCTATCCAGCTGTTCTCGCATTCTTCCATTTTTCAGCAGATGTCAGTGCTGTTAAAAATAATCGTGACCATATTTTTTACGGGAAATGACGTGCTAAAAAGTAAATGATTCTCGTGGAGCTATGTCACCTGCAACTATTTTTTATAGAAATCAAATCTATTCTTCGTGACTGGCAACAGTCAAAACGTCAGCGTTTGGTTTTTACAGAGCGGGAACACTGCGCGTTGAAGGGTTAAAGTGACCTCTCCGATCAGCTGCCCATTACCTTACGTAATGACCTTTCTAACTACAACTTCGATGTCACCAAACTTCTCTGTTAACCAACAAAAGATAAGTGATGACCATCCTCATTAGGTCATTAGCGGATTCGTACAAAAAAAGACGTTGGTTGACGTTGTGCCATAGGTTTGCATGAAAGATGCTTGAACTGTAAAGGCAGTGATCACTGTTTGCAAAAACAGCACTGGGCTGTTTCCCATTTTCACTAAAGTCTTATTCACATATCGTGTAGCCTGTGGCCTATTGGATGGTCTGTGTTTGTATTCCGTTCATTTGCCTTACCTTCGATTAAAGGTAATTGATGAACACCCCTCATATTTGTGGATCGCGATATATGAATAAGCTTTTAAGGTAAGGTGACCATATTTCTAAACGGTAATTTGGGGACAAATCAAACATTGTCCTCGAATCTAAACAAAACTTGGGGACACTAGAAAATATTTTCGAGGACTTATTCGAGGACACAACATATTACCATGTACACCCTTCAAAAAAGTATTCGAGTAAGAGATAAATTTCCTATTTTAGATTTGTGAATAATAATTGAGTTTTTGAAAAACGTGAAAGAAATATGGAAAGCTATATTTATACATAGCCTAATTCATATTCTATCGCGCATGAGAACCATGGAGTAATCTAAGTCCATGATGCGAACAAACTTTTTCAGAGATGAGTTTAGCTGTTTCTATAAGAAGAAGGCGGTTTTTGTTGTTTTCTTTTTCTATTTCTTCAGTTTTTTCCCCCCAGAAAGTAATAACTGAAACTTTGAAGAAGAAAAAGTACACATCTATAAATTTGAGGACATTTGGGGACAAACTTAAAAAAATTTCTATATTTGGGGACTGTCCTCGAATTTCGAGGACGTATGGTCACCTTATTTTAAGGGTATCATCTCCAGTAACCAAAAGCTCAGATGAACGAAACTTATAACTTGAAGTTTTGCTTAGTAAAAATCCAAATTATTTTTTTCTTTTCTATTCCTCCCCCTCCCCCCCCCAAAAAAAAACATTGGTGTTGATTGAGGCGTACGAACAGAGTAAGGCAAACTTAAGTTCGTGTCTGATTTACTGCTAAGCTCAATAAGTCCCTAAATTGGGTACCTCAAACTTTTAAAGCTTAGTTAGATTAAGGTAACGAAAAACTGAAAGGATGCTAATTATATCCTGACCTACACTGAAGAGGCATCGTGTACATGAGGAGAATGAGCATGGTAAATTTGTGGTACCGAAAAACCTCTTGACGTCGCTACGTCACTTGTAGCAGGAGGGGGGGGGGGGGCAATACTGAAAAGTGCCCGATCTTCTAACAAAGATCTAACCTGTAGAAGGAATATTCGTAATAAGAACACCGTGCTGGATAATGGTGACTGGGGCACGTTGAATACGTTGTGGTCGCAATGACCTCCAAGTTTCCATGCAAAACAATGCCTCTGAGGTTCGTAAAACTAAGTCTCGGGGTCTTCTGCTGGGTATTTGCTTCAAAACTAAGAAGCCCCGCTAACGATCTGTAGTGCTGCCATCTACCGGCTCCCGAATGAGAATGAATAGAAATGAACTCTTAGGAGTTATTGGTAGAAATTAACACCCTTGGCAGGTACTGCTGCTATCGTTTTAATATGGATTTGGTGTTGGTCCAAATGGCTCTAAAAGCAGAAGCGCCTCATCCCCCATAATCCATGAAAAAAAGACAGACAGACAGGCAGATAACTCAGAGAAAATCAGTTAGAACAAACTGATTTTCTCTGAGTTGTCTGCCTGTCTGTCTGTCTTTTTTACTACTGTCTTACTGTTACTGCCGTCCAGGAGTTGTAGCGGCTAAAGAAGCGTTCTATCACCGCCGGCCCCACCAGTGGCATAGCGCTAGCGCTTTGAACTGGGAGACGGAAGGTGCCTGGTTCGAAACCAGGTCGCGTCCGCCGGCCTAACCGCTCGGAGTTTTCAGTGGTTTTCTCCGAAACTTCACGTAAATACGGATTAGGATTCCTTTGAAAGTCTCCCGCGGAGGGCAATACCCCCTTGGCCTACATCCCTCGCGCAGATAATTGGCCTTGACACTACATTTACATTTTCTATCACGCCTTGGGTCCGAATTCGAATTCCCAGCTTGAGCATAACTGTTAACTTGGTCGTCCTTTATAGGTGGGGAACTCTGGCCGCACATTCGGTATTCCCCAATTGGCCAGTAATTTGATTCTTAGTAGTGGCGAATGATTGATGAGAAACAGCCTGTCGTTTGGGAAAAGAAATAATGTGTACATACACTGAACTCGCAAAAGTTAAGGTACAAACTGCTTTTTGTGAATAATATGGAAATGAATGAACATAGAAGCAAAAAAAACTTGGACAAAATGAGCAGTAGTTCTTTATTGAGTATGACCTAGAAATTTACATAAATTCAACACAAACATGGTCTAAAAGCAAAATAACACTTAGTAGAAAAGTCCACTTTTGGAGAAAACAGTTTATGAAAGCATTTTGTGGAAACATGTGGCGGAAACATTAAAAATAATGAGTTCTAATAAGGAAGGTCTCCACCCCTAACTGCAATTCACTGGCGCCATCCATTCTCCATGCTGCTAATTAAGTTGTCGGACACCTCAATAGGAAACGAAGACCACGCACGGATTAGTCCTTGTTCCAGCTCATGCAACGATGTTGGAGGAGGACTTGAAGCAGTCACTTGTTGGCCAAGGTAGTCCCAAACATGTTCTATCGGACTAAAGTCCCGAGATTGAGAAGAATAATTTCTTTAGAAATATAATTTCCGTACTCTACGGAAACCTTATATTTCCGTGAATTCTTCTTCCCGAAATCTGAAGAAGAGGAAAAAATTTCTATGAATCTGAAGAAGTTTCTTCAGTTGAGAGTAAAAAAAAGAAACGGATATTAGTCAAATAACGGAGATATACCAGCAGCACTACTGCCAGAAAAATTTTGGTTAATAATTATAATTACAATCGAGACAGCTTAATATATTAAGAATTAATAGAATATCCCGCTCAAGGCCGTAGACTGAAGGGAGAATAATGTGGATTTGATCCGTTAAATGTAGTCACGAAATGTAAGCACGCTAAGTCAGTTTTCATATTTTTCCTTTAATCAGACCTATTCACAGCGTTTGCTACTGATTTTATCGTAAGGTAACGCCTTTTGCGGATTGAATTCTAAAAAAATAATAATTAATTTGGTAATGACAAACTAATTGTGTCTTAACAATTAATTTGTGTTTGTGGCATTTTAAAGCAAGAATTTCAGGGATAAATGTTTCATTTATTGAAGAAACATCCGTGAAAACCAGAACAGTGCACTCTCAGAAGAACTCGTACTTATGCACTAATTTATCCCTCATTTTTCAACGAATATTTTCCGTTCTCTATGGAAACGTTATAGTTCCGTGAATTCTTCTTCCTGAAATCTGAAGAAGAGCAAAAAATTTCTATGAATCTGAGGAAGTTTCTACAGTTGACAGTAAAAAAAAGAAACGGATATTATTCAAATAACAGAGATATTCCGGCAGCACTACCGCCACAAAAATTTTGGTGAATTAAAGATATAATTTCTAAGAGTGTATTCAGTAGTATTGGGTTGGCAACAAGGTAATTACGTTTTTCCGTATGTCAATATTTCGCCTGGCCCAAACTACTAAAACTAATAATACAAAATATGGCACATACGTCATTTCTTTAACGTAAGTGCTAGATTAGAGAGCATTTTCCAAAATTCGTAATCTTAGTGGTCAATTATCCGGCGGATGATTTCAAAGAAAAAAATGGATATCCGTGAAATTCTACCTGCAAAATACAGATTTCGCGAATACCTAAATATTAATTTCAGTACATTTTGATTATCGTCCTCGAAGGAGGAGAGGCGGGAAGCAAAAGGGGATGGCATCCATCTTTCATGGATGAAAAAAAAACGATATTAAGAGTATGATTCTTTCTTTAAACTGTAACAAATATGAATCCTATGTTTAGGCACACCTTGTTTGTAATTAAAAACTTGTTGAAAATTTATTTCTTTGCATTTTACCTAAGAAAATGCAATTGCCAACCCAATAGTGGGATGATCGTTAAACGAGAGAGAGAGAGAGAGAGAGAGAGAGAGAGAGAGAGAGAGAGATAGAAAGAAAAAGTGTGGTCCCAGTGGGCGCAACCCGCAGCGGCGATCTTATTGAGATCAGATTCATCGCAGCCAAGAAGCCGGTCCGCTGCCTAATAAAGCTGTACCATCCCTTAACCTACCAAACCCAGACCAATCCACACGGTTCTTTGGCAGAAGTCTTACGCAGCGGGAAGAGAGCCTTAGCCTTAACCAACCAAACCCAGACACAATCCACACGGTTCTTTGGCGGAAGTCTTTCGCGGTGGAACGCGAACGGGGTCCGGTTTCCCGACGAGCGAATCTCTCCAGCCGATTGTCAGTCCCAATCAAGCAACGGGTTGCTTGTTCGAGACCCGAACCAGATCCAGTCCAGCTCTCTCTCGACTGACAGCTGTCTTCGTTACAGACCACCGGGGACCTGCTCTAAGTACCTGGTTGTGCTACATAAGGATTCCATTGTAGAACAGTATAACATTTGTTTCGTTGATTCCGATTGAATCTATTGTTGGAGCAACTTGGAGAACGGCCGCTGGAGCCCGGTTGGGAGGGGAATGGATCTCGTAGCCTAAAGGTTGTGGGCTCGATCCTGCCAACTAAAGACCGCCCTGCTCGCTAATGGTGACTCGGGCACGTCGAATACGTTGTGGTCGAAATGTCCTCCAAGTTCCCATACAAAACGATACCTTTCAGGGTCGTAAAACTAAGTCTCGAGGACTTCAGTTGGGTATTTGCTTCAAAATTAAGAAGCCCCGCAATCCTGCTTTTGACGCAGCTGGCTGTGCCGCACAGCCAGCTGCGTCAAAAAGGGTCTCTAGATCTGTGGCACGCGATGAACGTTTCGAGCGTCCGCCATCTTGATGGTAGTTAAGTCGAGCGATGGAAAGGGCGTCCCTTTTTTCAGTACTGGGCATTCTATCCAGCTGTTCTCGCATTCTTCCATTTTTCAGCAGATGTCAGTGCTGTTCAAAATAATCATGACCATTCTTTTACGGGAAATGACGTGCTAAATAAAAGTAAAGGATTCTCGGGGAGCTATGTCACCCGCAACTATTTTTATAGAAATCAAATCTATTTTTCGTGACTGGCAACAGTCAATACGTCAGAGTTTGGTGCTCCCAGAGCGGGAACACTGCGCTTTAAAGGGTTAAGGAGGACATAGTCAAACGAGAATTTTTTCTCTTTAGCACAAAATTTCCCGTAAAAGTGAACGATTATCTGTAAAATCGATTTCAGAATTATTTTTATCAGTACCGGCATCTACTGAGAACTGGAGAATGTGACGAAGATGTACATCGATATTGAAGAAAAACTAGACAGGCTGTCCAATGCCGCTAAAGTTCAGCCGCTGCCATGGCTCGATTTAACTAGCAGCAACATGGCGGTCGATCGAATCTTCCATCGCGTACCACAGAGCTCAAGAACATTTTTGACACAGCCGGCTGTGCGTCGGCGCACAACCGGCTGTGTCGACTCATCGTAATCGACTCGGTATAGTTCATCGACAGCGTTACCCAAAAGATTGTCAGTACATTAAAATCCAGGAATAGCTATCGTTTTGAACACACCTCACATCGCAGCGAAAGTCAAAAAGCTTTTGGCGAAATATCGTCCAATTCTTTTCAAAATTTTCAAAACCGAACCCAGCTTACATTTGGTGAGATATAGCCATACCTTAATATTATTAATGGTATCTCACTTTCCATGTGGAAGTCATGTGTGCATCCTCATCAGGTTTTTAAGACAAACTAGAGAATGAAGCGAAACCGCAAAGGAAGAACACTTAAATCCCACTATACAGTCTCGCAGACTCTCTAACAATTCCGGGCAACCACTCCACGATAAAAATTTTAACGCCATTATTACGAAAAGATCAAAAAGTTATGCACAAAAAGCCTAATAACATCTAAACCGTTTGTACGATCCACTTGAAAATTTTCATAATTATGATTGTATAAAAATCTGGAGTGATTCCACTCGACTTTCCGAACACTTACGATTAAGATTATTACCAAGCATTTAAATAAATTTTAATCGATGAATAATTCAAACATATATTCCAAATTGAAGCTCGATCAAATGTACCATTTAAACGCTAGCGCACTTTCAAGAATTTCTCCCCATAGGCCATAATGTAAAAGAAATCTTTGTCGTAGCCCTGTAGAAAAACTATAAGTCCTATAAACATCAAAATCAATACCGGTCTTACAATGGTGGTTTATAACATGTATACCCAATTTGAGCTCAATCGAATGTACCGTTTAAACGCTAGCGCACTTTCCAAAATTTTCCTCCATAGGCCATAATGTAAAAGAAATCTTTGTCGTAGCCCTGTAGAAAAACTGTAAGTCCTATACACACCAAAATCAATACCGGTCTTGCGACGGTGGTTTATAACATATATACCCAATTTGAGCTCAATCGCATGCCCTGTTCAGGAGCTATCGTATTCACTCACACACACACACACACACACACACACACACACACACACACACACACACACACACACACACATACATGCATCTCGTAAAAATAGCATTAATGAATTCAGAAGACCTCAAAACGTGTAAATACACCAAAATCTCGAATTCGAATTTTTTCATGATTACAATACTTTCTTTACATGGTACATGTTCGGAAAGTAAAAATATAGAAAATAACCTGCACTACTTTAAAAAATCTGAAAATCCACCCGCTCCCTCATTTTACAGCGATTTTTTACCATTTTCAGCTCCACTTTATTTACGAGAGTCAAAAAGTCGTTTGCGTGACAAAATTACGATCTGCAAAGGACTATGACGTCATATTGAAGTCACGGTCAAGTTTCGATTCCAGTTCGTTTTAAACAGTTTTTCTAGGTAGCATAGTTTAATTTTTTTTTATTAAAATGATCGTCTACATGAAGCATTGATATAAGATCGTTCGAATGCGAAAAGTTTCCGCACGTTTCCGATTTGAATATATAATAAAAATTGAATATGAAGTTATATATTTTAGTTGGATAAAGATAAAATACATTTAGACGTATTTTCGTCAAATGTTCTTTTCTTTTTCTAGCGATCGTTGTATCAGATTGTAACGAAAGTTTTCCGCCAGATTTGCTTGAGTCAGCTCACGCGGTACCCAGCTATTGACCTTATATGTCAAGTTTATGCGATGCTTAGCGCGACTAATGGACATGGCCCTAAAGTCTGACTCTTTTAGCTAGCTCTCGTGGATGAATATTTTATCTTCTTCCACAAATTCTCGTAGGCGGGCCTCATCAGCATCAGTAGTCTGGTCAGAGCGCTCTGCTTCTTTAATATCCTAGTCCTCGTTTTTGAACTTTCGGTACCAAGTCTTCACAGTGTCATATGATACAACAGTAGTACCTTAAGCTGTACACATGATTCAGTGTCATTCTGTAGCTGACCTTTTGCGACAGAACTGAGAGTAAATGATGGATCAATCTGGTAGCGTGGTAGTTCCATTTCAGATACCTTATACTTAATCATAACGATATTGTTTTACGGATTTCACAACACAGTGCTCTAAAACAAGTCTTTTCTTTCAAATAACAAAAATCGTTTTACAAAATATTGGCAAAGACACCAACGCGAACTGCTTGTGCAGGCAATACTTGGAGTGGCGGAAAACTTTCGTTACGACCTAATAATTGCCTCCACAACGGGGTTTCACTTCTAGTTTTACGATGTGAAAAGAAATAAGAAAGTTAAGATAACAAGAAAAATAACGAAGTTCACCGAGAACTTGAATCAAGCTTGTGTGAGGATGACGGAGGACATCTTAATTCCAAATAAGCAAAGGGAGCTGCCCTCCACATCATGCACGTCAGATCCGCTTGGTCCCCACGATCTCCTATCGCCATCTGACCGGAAATGACCCTCCAAAGTTTCAGATTACTTAGCGAAAAAGTTCCTATTTAGTGTTAGAGTAATCCCAGTTGGAGACAACTATGAGATCATGAGACGGAGAAGAAAGAAAGAAAATTTTGTTATCTTGCATTCTCTTTTCTCTTTTTATCAACACTTTTTTACTAAGTTGATAAGTAAATGTTAACCCTTTAAGGCGCAGTGATCCCGCTCTGGGAACACCGAACTCTGGCGTGTTGACTGCTGCCAGTCACGAAGAATAAATTTGATTTCTATAAAAATAGTTGCAGGTAACATAACTCCACAAGAATCCTTTACTTTTGAGCACGTCATTTCCCGTCAAAAGATGGTCACGATTATTTATAACAGCACTGACAGCTGCTGAAAAATGGAAGAATGCGAAGAACAGCTGGATAGATGGCCCAATGCTGAAAAAAGGACAGCCGCTGCCATCGCTCGACTTAACTACCAGAAAGATGGCGGACGATCGAAACGTTCATCGCGGCCCACAGATCTAGAGACCCTTTTTTGACGACAGCTGGCTGTGCTCGCGAACAGACAGCTGTCGTCAAAAAAAAGGGTGTCTAGATCTGTGGCACGCGCTGAACGTTTCGATCGTCCGTCATCTTGCTGGTAGTTAAGTCGAGCGATGGCAACGGCTGCCCTTTTTCCAGCATTGGGAAAGGGTTGCGCCTCAAAGGGTTAACAGTTTTGGTTTGTTTGTTTGTCCGTCTGTTCGCCTGGATGCTAATTGCCGTAGAAGTGTATCATTTGCTACAAAATGAATACAGAATGTACCAAGGACGCTTCGTTAATTCTTTATCTGTTAGACATAGGGCGGCGATGTATATTGAAAAAATATTCAAAATAAGGTAGGAAAAAATACTGCATTAAGAAAAATTCTCTATCGTTTTTCAGAAAGTCACACTTATAAAATTTGTACATACTTACCCCTTACAGGAAAAAAGGGAAGAACATCTGAAACATTTTCAGATTTTAAATACGCACTAAAGTGTTATATATACGCTTAAAACAAAAGAACTAAATTCGCTCCGAAGGAACTAAATTAGCTTCGAAGGATTTAAAACCGGGACAAGTTTGTCTCGATTTTTAATCTTTTGGAGCTAATTTAGTTCTTTCGAAGCCAATATAGTTCTTTTTTTTAATGTGTATATATATATTAAAAGCGTATCATAATACATGAGTCTTTCCTATATTCTTTCCTCATTCCATTAAGTTGGAAAGTGTACCATTATTTATGAGCGTGCCGTATTTTTCTCCCTTTTACCATAAAACACATCTTTGGAATCGAAATCTCTCTTAAAATCGCCTACTAAAACTGTTTTACAATTTCCGCCAAGCATATTTCAGCTGTACTTCATCGTTTAAAATACTATTTGGAATGGATATCATAATCCATGAGTGTGCCATGTTTTTTTTTCTTCTTCCATAAAGCACATATTTGGAATTGAAATCTATATTAACCCTTTCATGGGCACTGGGAAGATTACTTCCCACCTACATAATCTTACGAAATATACCTGTGGAAAGCAGAATACCCACTAAAATGTATTGCCCTTGCTTTTACAACGTTAGAAAAACTAATTCTCACATCTATTTAGTTCTGCCATGTTTGTTCAAGTGATTCAGACATTAGCCCATTTGTTTTGAAAATTCAAAAGCATTTATTAGACACGAGGTTCTAAGATTTGAGTTGCAGTTTTGATGTTATGTTTGTACTGCTCAATAATTCTACATCACCATAACATCAAAAGAATTGAAGTATGGATAGGTATGCATACACTCATACATGAACTGCCTGAAGTAAAAAACTGCTAGATAATTTTTATCCCCAGTATTAAAATGTAAACATAAAATTTGGCAAATAAAATATGTTTTCTTAAATGCTATTGTTTAATTGATAATAAACCCCCCCAAAATATGAGAAATTCAAAAGATAAATAACTGACCCATGAAAGGGTTAAAACCGCCTAATAAAACAGTTTACAATTTCCGCCAGACATATTCTAAGAATACTTTTCAAGCTCGGTTCGGTTTTGAAGTTATTTTTTGGCAGCATACTTGGCGATTAGATAACAAAAATTGCAAACCTTGTGCAACTTTCAAGATTTTAACCTACCCCTTCACCCCAACCTCCGCGTTATCTGGCAAACACATTTCAAAAGATCTTCGCCAAGACAATTCATGTCTACAAATCATGTCTACAAACCTGTCTACAAATCATGTCTACCAATCATGTCTACAAAGAGTTGCCGATACAAAAATCTGGGACTGAACGAAATAGCACCCTAGTGCTAAAAAAAAAAAAATCCCAGTTAGTAAAATGTGCCCCATATACTAAAAATTTGAAAATTTCAGCCTTTCATCATAAAACGTCTCGGAGATGTGAAGATAAATATATACTGACTTAAACCACTTATCCATGTCTTTCGAACTGGAACAATCACGTCGGATGATAACCTTTCAGGGGTCATGCAGGAAATGCGAAAGAAAATCATTTCTTGCACTCTAGCATTAAACGTTCACTTTCAAACTCGTGTATAGCACTCGATCATCTTTTTTAAAGCTTTCTCTGAGGCGTTTTATGATGAAAGGCTGAAATATTGTACATCACTTCATTAGTGGGGGGGGGGGACACTATTTTACTAATTTTGAATTTTTCGTACGGGGGCTGTATACGATTTTCAAATGTGTAACTTTTTAGAAAATTAACGAGAGCATTTTTTTATTAAGGTAGTCTTTTTTTCTAAATTATTTTGATCATTTCCTACATTGCATTGCCCACTTATCTGTAATAGATAAATAATTAAAGCTCGTTATCACCTTTTTGGGACGCTTTCTATACATCATTTCAAGTACAGTACGCATAAGCGTAAAGTTTTCAAAATTATTGGGGGGGCCGGGCCCCACAACCACATATATTCACGTCAGTGGTGTAGCCTAGGGGGGGGTCATAACCCCCCCCATGAGGAATTTTTTTCCATACAAAATGTATATTTTTCACTCCCTTATCATACACCCGTATACATATATGTGAGTTGCAGAAGTCGTAACTCCCCCAAGAAAAATTTCTGGCTACGCCACTGATTCACGTACATATAACTTAGTAATAGCTGCCAACTACCATGGAATATATATAAACACTTTTTCTACATGATTTTTCCGCTTAAAATGTAGCAAAATTTTTGTGCTGCGCGCGCGAGCTGGTTGCTATTTAAAAAAAATAATTAAAAAATATACTGTTTACAAAAAAAATGGTTAATTATATTCCGTAGTAGTTGGCAGCTATGACTTACTACATATAAGTAAATTATTGGAGGCGCTCGAGCTCTATGGGTCTATAGAATTCTACACCTATGTAGGGTAAGTATCCATGTTAGTATCTTCCTACCATGTTATAAGTTAAAAATAGAAGCAGTGTAAAAAATCCAAAGGAGGAAAAAAAAACATTTTCGATGAGATAGTGCATTTTAGACACATCTGAACTTTTCTTTATTTCATACTTTACATTGCATAATCTGATTTTAATTAACCAGAGCCTGGCGAGGGCAGCTTATAGTAACATTGTGTGTTATGTGGCGTCACAATGAATATTAAATCATGATTGAAATCAAAAGAAGAACATTTTTAAAAGTAAAGGTTTTTTTTAAACGTTTGTAAATGGCGTAAAATACTTTTTTTTTATGTTAGTATAAATTAATTTTCTGTATTGAGTGGTAAATTATTGGGTGGGCTCAGCCCCTATTCACAATTTATTGGGGGGGCTCGAGCCCCACGGGCCCATATAACTCTACGCCTATGACAGTACGATGTATCTTCTTTGAAAACAGTGTACGTAACATAATAGGTCTTTTTACACGAGCATCCCAAATTGTCTTCAAATATTGAGGAAGGCGTTACGTATTTTGCTACCATGAGGTGTGACTTCTAAGCTATGACGTCACACGGATTATTTTCGTCCTTATAGCTCTGTATTCGGAGAATTAGAAAAAATGCAATGCATAAAAGAAATTGAGATAGTGATTTCCCTGATGCCTTATAGAACAAGCCTATCTCTAGGCAACAATCTCTGGGTTGGTTTTCCCCCAACATATTGCCTTGTACGGTAAGTCTTTCGGTAGTGCATGTACGGATCGCTGTTCATGCATTTTCAGAAAGACAACGACTGTCTATGTGTGATTGTATGACACTGAACAGTGGCACATTTTTAGGTTGGTGCGTAAAAGAAAAGTTCGTTATCAGTTAGGTTTATCTCTGCTGATTCTACGTTTACGTTCACAAGCACAATAGGGCTTTTCTTTGACGTATCAACAAATCACAAATTTTGGAGATTTTCGTGTTCTCAGACTTGCACAGTTCGATACAATAGTTCTTTTATTTTAAAAATGTCACATATATAGAAATTCGATATTGAGAAGAATAGTACAAAAATGAAGACAGATTTTCTTTTTTTACGTAAACTGAATTTGTAACACTGTAAATACAATACTAAGCCTCTTATCTTTACAGTAAAATACTTCACTGCAAAGAAAATTTGTTCAGTAGAAATTTCTAAATTATGCTTCTAAGATTATAAATACAAAGAATGAATCTTGTTTATTTTATTGACTCAAACATATATTCTAAACCAGTGGTCCCCGACCCCCCGGCAGCGGACCAGTACCGGTCTGTGGATCAAATGGTACCGGACCACCAAAGAAACATTAAATGATTTCCATATTATTTACTGTGGTGTATTTCTCTCGGGTTTTTGCGACTTTTTCGGGTGTGTGCTAATATATACCTTTACAACAGAAGAAATCTTGTAACTATTTTAAATTAGTTTATTGTTTGTTCATTTCAAGATTATGAATTAAATTTGCAGTCATAAAATTCAGGATTCTTATTGATTTAGTATTGTTGTTAAAACACTTAATATTCTGTATAATATACAGGGTGGTTTAAAATAAACTTCCCCTATATATGAGTCCCTAATAGCCTAACCGTTCAACTAATCGAAATAAAAGTTTAGGTATAGTTATTTGAATGTATGAGGTCCAGATTGTGATGATTTAAAACAACAAACCTCTCACAGTTACGGTTACAGTGACAAAATTTCGAAATTTTCGAATGGCAAAACCCACTTTTTTCGAACGCAAATTGATCAGAGCGTGGAAAAAACCTTAAACGGCTTTGCAACGAGACACGTATTACGTAAATTGGCGGCGATCAAAATAAAAAATCTGAATCACTTTTATTAACCATACAGAAAGTGCTATGTATGAAAAGCGTATCATAATCGGTGTTCCTATTTTCCTTCCATATTCTATTAAGCTAAAAAGTGTATCATTATTCATGAGTTTTGCGTGTTTTTCTTCCTCGTTCCATAAAACATTTCTGTGGAATCGAAATCTATATTAAAATAGTCTAGTAAAATTCTTTTACAATCTTGAACTATTCTAACTATACTTCACCTTTATAAATACTGTTTGAAATGCGCATCGTAATCCATTATTGTACCGTGTTTGTCTTTCATGTTCCATAAAATGTTTCTCAGAACTCAAACCTGTGAAATCAGAATTAAAATCGCTTACTAAAACTGTTAAGGCTGTTCTTCGAAAAAAAAAGAACTCTGTTTTTAGTCTTGGTACACAAATTGAAATAAACTAATAGTACCATGGTCTCCGAAAAATTTCAGATGGTTCTTCAGAAGCTGTTTTACACACTGCGATAAGCGAAAACGCTGTGGCTTTTGTGAAATTTTCAGAAAAAAATTCTTAAACATAGATCTCAGCAGCAAGATTTTTCGAAGAGTGACACGCCTTGCGAAAATTTAAGATTTTAAAGAATTTTTTCTAAAAGTTTTGAAACTGATACAGATTGGCCTGTCTTCGCAGTATCTAATGCAGCTTGTAAAGAGACAGTTTCAAAAATTTGAAGTGCCTGGAATAATTAGTTTATTTGTAATTATGTACCAAAATCGCATGATTTTTTCGAATAACACCGTTAAGCAATTCCTTGTGAGATATATTCTAACTATATTTCGCCTTTGTAATAAAATGTAGGGTTTGCCAATTTTTCACTATATCCGGAAGGTATCGCCAAGCTAGGCTCAGTTTTAGAGACTTACTTCTTGGCGTCAAACTTTGCGATAAATCATCAACAGTTGCGAACCTTGGCGACTTTAACATTTTATTCTCCTCCCCTCCCCCCCCCCCCCACACACACACTCCTGGCAACCTCATTGATAAAATTATTTGCAATGCAGCGAAAATGTGTTGACGCAAATCGGCCTACAAAATATGGCGACAGAAAATCCCGGTGTGAATGAAACAGCACAATAGCGTTAAAAATAAAATAAAGCGTTCATATTATTGTAAACGTACGTATGATTTGTTAAATACAGTATACTTTGAATTTTTATTTTAAATTCTCCTAGGCCAACACCCTTCTTCACAACTACAACCCCACTTATAAAATATCAAATGTACGAAAATACTATTTGTCGATAACATGCAATAAAAGCAGTATGGCAATGACATATTTTTCGTCCAAATATCTTCTGTAGCACAAATTTCATTTTTTTTTTTTTTCCATTTGTGTCCTCGCACTTTCGATACAGATAAAAAGAGCGACAGTTTTTTCTTTTTGTGGGGGAGTCAGTAGTAAGTATCTAAAAATAAAACTTCGAACGGTTGAAGATCTCTTCGGAAGGTGGGGGAGGCGGGAAGGACAAAGAATGTACTTAATTAAGGGAGGCGGTGTCTTGTTGTGCGGTGATAACTTTGTTTATCAGACTGGGCCTGAGGAAATCAGTAGGACACGAGAGGAATAGGGGATTATTTTATTCTATTTTTGTACGGGTGCTGACGGCTTGTCGAAGCTTTGCAATGAATGTCAACAGATAGTTGGAAGTGAAAAATATCGACCATAAAATGTTTTCCAACTCTAATATATTTTTTCTGAATATTGAAAATAAGTAAAACTGAAATACATCAATTTCATCTTTTTTGAAATACAGAGTCCTAAAAAAATGTTGGACACTTTACAATATTGATTTTTTTTTTTTAAATGTTTCATGAGAAAGTTGTGGAGGGAGAAAAAAAACGCTAAAAAGCAAATAATGTATAAATCGTATACTGATAAGTAAATGTATCGTGAATGTGTCATTTAAACAACACAAACCTATCCGATTTTGATAAAATCTGTTGTTTCAGTTTTGCAGTAGAAATATTTTAAAAGTGTACCTCAACGGCATGTTCATACTCAGGAACCCCACCAGTGGCCGAGAGCATAACGTTCTGGACTAGGATTCGGAAGATGCCTGATTCAAAACCAGGTCGCATCCGCCGAGCTACCCTTTCGGAGTTTTCTGCGGTTTCCTCCTAAACTTACCGTAAATACGGGTTAGGACCCCTTAGAAAGGCCCTCAGGGAGGGCACCCAACCCCTCTGCCTAGAACCCCGCGGAAAAATAATTGGCCGTAATCTAACAACAAAAACAGTATCATCCACAGTTCTTTCAGAAAAAGGAGAGGGGGGGGGGGAAAGCTCTCAAAGATTATTATTATGTATCCAATTATACGATACTAGCTGCGTACCTGTTCTTTGCAAGGCAAAAATTGAATTCTTTTTCTTCTCATATGATTGAAATTAATTTTACTGTTGCCGAATCTCAGGCACCCCACCCCTCGGTCCAGAGGCCCAAGCGTAGCTAATTGGCCGTAATCGCACAACAACACAACACAGCATCATACTCAAGACTAGTTTTCGAAGTCTTAAAAAAAAATCTCATTTTAATCTCAATTTATGCATATATATATATATAGTATGAGTTGGTATGTGTGTGTGTGTGTGTACGCATACACTCTTTTCATTATGCTCTTTTTCAAAAAATTTCCTACACCGCGGCGGGCCGCCGCAGCGAATTTCCGTGCGGCGGATACCTCTAACCGGGCGCCGATTTACAAAAGTGCAAGATTTTCGTTTTCCGGTAATTTTTTAACAAGAAATCTGATAGATGGAGCTAGGTGTCAAGAACTTTGGCAAGAGATCGAGAGGAGCACACAAATTGCCAAAAATTTGGCAATGTGATTTTTCAACGGGACGGCTCACCTCCACATGGGCCAACGCCTATGCGCTATTGCCTCAAACAAAATTTTGCAAACAGGTGGTAAGGTTCAAGATGGTCTAATACATCGGCGGATTGAACCCTTTGGCTTTTTTCATGTTGGGTTACGTCAAAGATATTGTTCACAGGATTACAGGTCCTATTGTACAGGAACTCAAGCAGCTAATCACAGCCGCTATTCATTTCATAATTAATCAAATGCTTTCAAATATTTAGAATGAAATCTGACATCGTTTAGATATTGTACGAGCCGCCAGAGTATGTCATATTGAAATGTATTACTTTTGTTATGTATGAAATAAATCATTTTAACGTTACTATGTTTAGAATTTTTGAAATTTAATTTATAAAATGTACAACGATTCTCGGGCACCCTGTAAAACAGCAGGAGGGGAGTACATCTTTTATTCGACTGCCAAATATTTGCAACGTTCCTGAAAATTAGTTAGAATGACAGTTAAAAATTAAAAATCAAATCAGCGTTTCCTGTTATAAGACGTTTTCCATCATGTTCTTTTTCATTTTTTATTTTGCAAATAAATAAAAACGAAATGCATTGTTTTCATTGTCTTTGAAATTGCGGTAATGAATGTAAACAAGTGATATATATATAAAAAAAATTCAGTCAATTCCTACTTAGGTCAACAAAGTAAAGTTTTATTTAGTCACTTTTTATTAAATTGAATTAATTGCATTTAATTAATGAATTATCATTTGAAAAAACTATTTGAATTTGAGTGGATGAATAAATAGTATTTTATTAGCGACTGAAAATTTGAACAATATATATATAAATATGGATAGGAAGAGTGTGAACTAATAGTAGGAATAAAAAAAAAAAAGAGATGCACAGTTAGATGTTACAATAGTTCTAAATACAAAATTTCAACATTCTACGGTTAAAAGTTTTAGTTACGCGAAATGCGAAATAATTTTTGGCGCCAAATTTGGTCATATTTCGCCAAACCTCGCCAAGGTCGACGACAAATGCCGAGGTTTTGGGCATGGACCAAATGACTGACTAACGCCAAATTTGGCGATATTTTGGCAAAATTCGCCAAGGTCGATGACAAATGGCGAAATTTCGGGCATGGACCAAACAATGACTGACTACAGATGTAATATATTGAAGATGTCCATAGACATTAATGTATTGAAATTCTTTTCGGTGGTCCTGCTAATAAATTCTCCAGTAGATTGAAACCAAAAATCGGGATGCGCAACTAGATGTTACAACAATCTTATATATGAAATTTCAACATTCTACGACTAATAGTTTTTGAGATTTGAGAGTAAAATACATACACACGTACAAAAGTCGCCAAGCTTGGCGACTTTTGGCGTAATTCTTGAGGGAGGCACGTGACCGTGGTCGGACCATTACCTAACTATATGGTAGGACGGTATTGTACTTGAAATGGATGAATGGCCTAAAACTGCCATTGACCGTAAAGTGTTGGAAATCTTTTGAGTGCCTGTAGCAGCACTATAAATGATGAAGACACTTTCATCGATTTAAAAATTCATTTTGTAACCCTCAACAGCCTACATCACTTCTGATTCGTTTGAACTAGCCTAATACCTCTAAAAAACGCTTTAATGAATTTCTGCCCATAGAGCGTAAAAATCTTTTGGGCGGTCCTGTAGATGAATTATCCAGTTGATTGGGACCAAAACTGTATTAACATCCAGTGTCATCCACTACAAGTTTAAAAAAATGTATTTGAACTTGAGTGGATGAATAAAAAAGTATTTTATTAACGAATGAAAATTTGTTCACAGATGAGTGTGATCTAATAATAGGAATTGAAAAATACTATTACTTCAATATTCGCATATTTATATCAAAACTACTTTTTATTTTATTGCGGATGCACACTTTTTGCTATGCTGTTGCAAATACATCAAAAGATCGACATTCGCGAAAAAACTGTGTTGTGTTGTGGGATTACGGCCAATTATCTATACGTGGGATTTAGGCCGATGAGTGGGGTGCCCTACATGGGGGTCTTTCTAAGGGGTCCTAACCCGTATTTACGCTACGTTTCGGAGGAAACCACGGAATACTCCGAACGCTTAGGTCGACGGACGCGATCTGGTTTTGAACCAGACACTTTCCGTCTCAGAGTTCAGAGCGCCATGCGCTCGGCCACTGGTCGGGCAACATCCCCGAAAAAAATTCACATATAAAAACATCGGTTGTGAGACATTTCTTATCACAAATGTGCTTTTATTTTTCGAACGCGCACAAATTAATGGGGTTTGTTATCTTTCTAAAGTATCCCAAAATTACATTAATAAATATGTATAGCTTTTTGGAGGGTTAGCCTCAAAATCTCGAGGGGTTATCCGTAAAATTTCACGGCAACACAAACGGCAGATTTGTCTACAGACAGTCGTCGGCAACACAAACGACAGACTATGCAAAGTGACCCCTAGTGGACATTTTTTGAACTTAAAAAAAAATCTTTCAGCGCATTTCATGTAGAGTCCATACGCCAAACTTGGTGACAATCTATTCACCGATTTAAGCTGCAGAATGTTGTTTATAGGGTAACTAGCCGCCCCATACCTTACTGTTCTTTATACTCAGTGCAGTGTTGACTCAATTTCTGGACTCATTTCAACAAAAATCATGTTTCTTTGTTTTAACAGTATTTGTCATTCAATTTATTTAGGTTAGGGTTGCTACACATTTTGGGTGTCATCCTAAAAGCCGATGTTGAAACAGCCAATGGCTAAAATGTGCTTTAGCCCAATGCATGATGACATTTTTAGAGGGGTGATGAATGCGCCAACTATTGTCAATTCGATATTTTAAAGACGTGAAAACGCCCGAAGATAATGCATTTTTGTGTATCAATTGTTGATATTTTGTAATCTAGCTACTGCGTGACATAGACTTCCTCTATTGGACGTCATTGAACTGTTAACTTCGATTTTCGCGCATGCCTTATTGTTATTGCACAAATGTTTACATGTAGCTCTTGCCGTTTCCAGCTTTAAAATACGGTCAATTTTGGTACCGCATACGTTAGCATATTTTATAATAAGGTAATTTTTATCACAAACACCCTGTACATAAAAATTTAGCCTCACGCCCACCCCTTCCGAAAAAATAAGCACTTATACTAAAATAACATTTGAAATTGCATTCTATACTCAATTAAGCATCTTCAGTTCTTGCAGGAAGAACGAAAGCTTTTTAAAAAAATCTGGAATGACTCCACTCGGCCTTCCGAACACTTACGATTAAGATCATTACCAAGCATTTGAATAAATTTTAATCGATGAATAATTCAAACATATATACCAAATTGAAGCTCAATCGAATGCGCCGTTTAAACGCTAGCGCACTTTCAAGAATTTTCCCCCATAGGCCATAATGTAAAAGAAATATTTGCCTTTTACATTATGGCCTATGGGGGCCATAGTCCTGTAGAGAAACTATAAGTCCTATGCACACCAAAATCAATACCGGTCTTGCGACGGTGGTTTATAACATATATGCCCAATTGGAGCTCAATCGAATGTACCATTTAAACGCTAGCGCACATTCAAAAATTTCCTCCCATAGGCCATAATGTAAAAGAAATCTTTGTCGTAGCCCTGTAGAAAAACTATAAGTCCTATACACACCCAAATCTATACCGGTCTTGCGACGGTGGTTTATAACATATATGCCCAATTGGAGCTCAATCGAATGTACCATTTAAACGCTAGCGCACATTCAAAAATTTCCTCCCATAGGCCATAATGTAAAAGAAATCTTTGTCGTAGCCCTGTAGAAAAACTATAAGTCCTATACACACCCAAATCTATACCGGTCTTGCGACCGTGGTTTGTAACATATATATCCAATTTGAGCTCAATCGAATGCCCCGTTTAGGAACTATCGTGTTCACTCACATACACAGACACATACATACATACATTTCGTAAAAATAGCTTAAATGAATTCAGAAGACCTAAAAACGTGTAAATTCACCAAAATCTCGAAATCGAATTTTTTCATGATTACAATACTTTCCTTACATGGTACATGTTCGGAAAGTAAAAAGACGGCTTAATAAAGCGAGCAGAATATTCCTGTATGACGTACACTACTGATTGCCAAGCTCATAAAATGGAAAGAAAACTCAACGATGCAGAGAGACATTTGGTCTTTTCCTAAATAGTGTTATAAATTCAGGAATGACCTTTTTATATTGCTCCGAGAATGCTCTCAGAGGCAATTTTCGTGTACTATAAAATGCCCGCGACTCAGCAAAGAATCAATAGTTTAAAATGGGTCGGGAAAAATAGATAAAAAAGGTCACAAAAATGTTCTAGATCAGTGCCAGTCTTACAAGCCTTCAGGGATACTTCTGTAGTGAGAAAAGGTTCCGTAGATTTTGAAAATTTTAATCATCAATAGTTAAAAGAAAATGTTTCCTGAAATCTTTCCAGCATATTCGCATGACAATTTTTAGTGTGTTTCAGGTTTAGTTATTTTTTATCTTTCAGTTAATAAAAACATGAAAAAAAAAATTAAGAATACAGAGTAAAATTAAGATCAATAGTAAACTTTTGCTTGTAAAATTTACTGCTAATTGGTTTCACATCTTCTGGTCTTTTCTAGCTGTTTAATTGTTATCATACTGTATAACCATTGTGCTGGTATTTTGCGATTCTCGATTTTACTGATAACAGAAATATGAAAATTTCGATGTCACTTCTTGAACAGGGATGTTCTTTAAATCTAAGCATAAAATCGAATATCACACCTACTGGTCATGTTCAAATATTTCGTAGAGTTGAGCTCGATACTCTGAATAGGGCAGGAAAATAATAACGTTTCGACTATAGCGAAAATGCCGTCCAAAAAGGGACACTAGCTAGGGTTAATAGTACAGATAATATTTTTTTTGCCCTTTATTTGGCTGTAATATTTATGTATTTTCGTTTTACGAGACCAAGAACTTTAGGAACGACTTCAGTTTGCGTTTAAATATTGAATTTAACAATAGTGGCAACATTGTGTAAGTGGCAACAATGAATTTTATATCAACTACTGTGTTAAAAATAGGAAATTAAATTAGTTATTTGAGTGCAAATCCCAAGTGAGATCGTCATTAGTTTTATGCAAGAAGCGTGAAGCTGCATTATTCGTTCTGTAACGGTTATAACCTGTTTCGCAAGAGTTAGGTCACGAACATTTACAAAAGCACCGTGATCGTCGCGGAAACAGAGTGCATTTTTGGCATCAAAACTTACGCTTTGCAACGAATGTTTCATATTTAAGATACCAACAATATTTTAAGATCGTTATGTAAAATTTCAGTAAGGTCGTCTTCAAGATGAGTGCGCCAATCATAAGCGTAAAGTTTTCAAAATTATTGGGGGGGCCGGGCCCCACAACCACATATATTCACGTCAGTGGCGTATATACATGTATGCGAGTTGCAAAAGTCGTAACACCCCCCCCCCATGAAAAATATCTGGCTTGGCCACTGATTCACGTACATATAACTTAGTTGCCAGCTACTACTGAATATAATTAACCACTTTTTTCTACATGATTTTTTTGGCTTAAAAATATAGCAAAAATTTTTTGTGCTGCGCCCCCGAGGTGGTTTGCTATTTTGAAAAAAAGTAATTAAAAAATATACTGTTTACAAAAAGTGGTTAGTTATATTCCGTAGTAGTTGGCAGCTATCACTTACTATATATAAGTGTAAATTATTAGAGGGTCTCGAACTCTATGGGTCCATAGAATTCTACACCAATGTAAGGTAAGCATCCATGTTAGTATCTTCCTACCATGTTTATAAGTTTAAAAATGGAAGCAAAGTAAAAAAATCCAAAGGAGGAAAAAAAAAAAACATTTTCGATGAGATAGTGCATTTTTAGACACATCTGACCTTTTTCTTCATTTCATACTTTACATAATCTGATTTTAATTAACCAGAGTCTGGCGAGGGCAGCTTATGGTAACATTGTATGTTACGTGGCGTCACAATGAATACTAAATCATGATTGAAATCAAAAGAAGAACATTTTTAAAAGTAAAGGTTTTTTATAAACGTTTGTAAATAGCGTGAAATACTTTTTTTTTTGTGTTAGTATAAATTAGTTTTCTGTATTGAGTGATAAATTATTGGGTGGGCTCAACCCCTATTCACAATTTATTGGGGGGGCTCGAGCCCCACGGGCCCATATAACTCTACGCCTATGGCGCCAATAGACTTTTCACACATGCGAACTGCACGAGAAAATGAAACGGTTGTCCGCATCGTACAATGTTATTTCTGAGGTACTAGTGCTAAAACGGAAAACCTCAAAAACAGCTCTATATGATGCAGAGATAAAGTATTTTGAAAGTGAAGGGTCTCTCCTGAACACCGTGAAAGTCTTTTTTTTTTAATTAAGTGTGACACTGAAACAGATTTTGTATCATCATGTTGCAACTATTTCAGTATTCATTTGTAATGACGCAAATTTTACGTTACGAGACCAATAATTTTGCCTTTTTTGAGAGATTCTACTTCACTAGATTTAATTCGAATTACACGAGTAAGAAACAAATTCGTTTCCTACCGTGCGAAGAACGAGCAAGTAGCTAGTATACACTAAAATAGAACCTCTCCACCCCTTTTTTTAATCATTTAAAGCTTTATCTACTGACGGTACTTAGAAGTACCGTTAAATTAAAATTGTAAAAAAAGAAGAAAAATCTATTCATTGTAACCATTCATTTGAAAAATCACTATCAAATATTTATTTAATCAGCTTACATCATGATTGCATGTTCTGTTAGAGTAGATTGTTTTAAACAGACAGCTTTCCGCTCTCTTTCTGATCATGCCATGCCCCTTCCTCCCCAAAAAAGAGCATTAGTGAATTTTCAGACGTCTTTTTTATGATTAAAGGATTTTCTGAAAGTGTGTCAGTCAAAGTTTACTCGACCCCTTCAGATTGGTTGGTCTTATACTCTTTTGAAAAAGACTCGTTCACTGTTTATAAAACCAGTCATCAAACATATAGCTTATGCTTACTAATTTTTTTGTAATTTTCCTTTTTTTATTACAATAATCAGTATTTATTATTCATTGCCTAACTATAGCAAGAGAAATCAAATAGATTCAAGATAATATTCTTGACAATTAATTCAGTAGATAAAAGGTTAATTTTAAAATTTTAGATTCGTTGTTCGATTGCAACCCAGCAGTCTTTTTGCAAAACTGGATAATTTCGTCCCGAGCATTCACCGTGACTCCAAAGACAAGAACAATTACAATCGAACCCGCTTTGCGGAATATCGGTTAAAGGAATATCTCGCGTATTGTAATAAATTTTCATTGTAGCAAACCAAAATAATTTGCTTAATATAATCCCGGATAATGGAACATCCCACTTACTAGAATAAAGTTTCTAGGCAAAATTGACTATTCCACTAAGCGAGTTTGACTGTATAGGAAAAGCTTATAGAAACATTCGCTAGAGTAAATTGTTTTAAACTGACAGCTTTCCGCTCTCTTTCTAATCATGTCATGCCCCTTCCTCCCCAAAAAAGAGCATTAGTGAATTTTCAGACGTCTTTTTTATGATTAAAGGATTTTCTGAAAGTGTGTCAGTCAAAGTTTACTTGACCCCTTCAGATTGGTTGGTCCTTATACTCTTTTTAAAAAGACTCGTTCACTCTATAAAACCAGTCATCCAACATATAGCTTATGCTTACTAATTTTTTTGTAATTTTCTTTTTTTATTACAATAATCAGTATTTATCATTCATTGCCTAACTATAGCAAGAGAAATCAAATAGATTTCAAGATAATATTCTTGACAATTAATTTCAGTAGATAAAAGGTTAATTTTTAAAATTTTTAGATTCGTTTGTTCGATTGCAAACCCAGCAGTCTTTTTTGCAAAAACTGGATAATTTCGTCCCGAGCATTCACCGTGACTCCAAAGACAAGAACATTTACAATCGAACCCGCTTTGCGGAATATCGGTTAAAGGAATATCTCGCGTATTGTAATAAATTTTCGATGTAGCAAACCATAATAATTTGCTTAATATAATCCCGGATAATGGAACATCCCACTTACTAGAATAAATTTTCTAGGCAAATTGACTATTCCACTAAGCGGGTTTGACCGTATAGGAAAAGCTCATAGAAACATTCAGAATCACACTGGCTCAAACACTTCCGCAGTAAACTTCTTCCCTTTTGGACTAGGTCATCTTAACTTAAACCCTTTTAAGGCGCAGTGATCCCCGCTCTGGGAAACACCAAAACTCTGGCGTTTTTGACTGCTGCCAGTCACGAAGAATAGATTTTGATTTTCTATAAAAAAATAGTTTGCGGGTGGACATAGCTCTATCAGAATCTTTTTACTTTTTTTAGCACGTCATTTACCGTAAAAAAAATGGTCCACGATTATTTTTTTAACAGCACTGACATCTGCTGAAAAAATGGAAAGAATGCGAAGAACAGCTGGATAGATTTGCCCGATAATGAAAAAAGGGCAGCCGTTTGCCATCGCTCGAGTTAACTACCAGCAAGATGGCGGGACGATCGAAAACGTTCATCGCCTGCCACAGATCTAGAGACCGCTTTTTTTGGACGCAGCTGGCTGTGCTGGGGCCACAGCCAGCTGCCATCAAAAAAAAGGGTCTCTAGATCTGTGGGCACGCGGATGAAACGTTTTCGATCGTCCCGCCATCTTGCTGGTAGTTTAAGTCGAGCGATGGCAAACGGTTTGCCCTTTTTTTCAGCATTGGGAAAAGGGTTTGCGCCTCAAAGGGTTAAATACTCGAAAAGCCATAATAAACTAACCAAGATCATCCAATATGACGTTTAATTTCTTTGCTGTTATAAACTTAACCGCTTGGAAATAAATGCACTTCGCATATGTTGAGAAGGTCATAAATTTGAGAGAAGGGCCCTTCCGTTTATTCTTTCTTTCTATTTATGAAATTTATAAAAGTTCTTATCTCGTAGCGTTTCCAAAAATGCACGCATTCAGTCTTTTACAAGAGATACTCCAGAAGGGAAAAAACAATAATTTTAATGCAAAAGGTAACATTGAAGTATTACTTAAAATTTACTAGGCAAAACAAATTTATTTCCCAAAGCAGCCCTCAGAGACGTTAAGTACACAAGTAAAGCTTTACTTTGCCTACTTAAATATTTTAAAAACACTTTATTTAACATATTCCCCCTTTCTGTAAGAGCAGTGAAAGAAAACTGCACAAAATCAGTACATTTTTTAAAAATTTCTTTAATATCGATTGTCGTTTGTACGGCAAGTTATTTCTTGTTTGGATTGAATTTAAGTACCCTTTTTGCGTTTGAAGCTTTGCTGAATTACGTAAATTTATTATTTTTATAAATAAATTGCGGCTGGTTCTGTATAAGTTTTGGATTACAATTTCTTCTGCAAGAATATTTATAGTAGAGAGCCATTGGATTTCGGTAAGAACAAAATACGAATTGATATTTGCTGTAAAATGTAACTGATTTATATTTATTAAAGTTATATGTTGAAAATATATGTTTATAAATAACATTTTTTCTGCAAGGATGTTTACAAAGCAGATCATTGAGGTATTATAAATACATTAAAATAACATTAGAAAATTTTTTTAATTTAAAAAAATGCCTTTATTTCAAAAATATTAAGTAATTTGCGAATAATTTTTTAACGGAACTTTTTTAAAACTATAACTTTTCTCTTATTTGAAAGCTTTTTTGTACGCAAGTTTGTATGGGTATATGTTCTCCAGATTTTAACAAACTTGATTTTTAATAAAAATTTTGTCGAATTTTAAAATATTTTTCGTTAAAAAAATTGTTGTATAAAGTTTTAATTATGAGATATTTTTACATGGCTTTCGCTATAAAGTGTATTTGACCATATAAAGCTACAATTCGAACTTTGACTAACTGATTACAATTACATTAATTATATGACTGATTGAGTAAAAAAAAATTGCCTGTTTTATTCTCCCCCCCCCCTCCTCCCGAACGCTTGTAGAGCAAGCTGATATTTCGCCTAAGTCAGTGCTTGGGGGGGGGGGGAACCCTTCAAACATTTAAACATTTTGAGAAAAAAATAATCATGAAATCTAACGATGAATGCTGAATCACAATTATCTATTGAGATTAAAGATTTTGGTCAGTAATCATGACTAATGATATCGTTATTCTTGACTACGGACTGAAAATTAAGTACCCAAAGTCATAACAAACGTCAACCATACTGCCTCCTTTTTTATCACTCTTTTTCAATTCGTTGTTTATCCTCAAACTGTCCAGAAGTGCTTTTATATCATTCATGCTAAGAAGGCTATAATTTTTTTAAGTTTTTTTCTTGGAATTCTGTTTTGAGTTCTAATATTTAAAGGAGTACAAACCCACCACATATATTTCAAAAAGATACTTCAGACTAAAAAGTGCAGGCTAAGTGCAGTATAGCTTCATAAAACACTACTAGTATTTGACAGTCAAAACTTTTCAAGAAAATAAATTATTTCCGCAGCCAAATTCTGTCAGTTTGAATTTAGGAAACGTCACACAAGGCTTAAGATTGCTTCTTAAAATATTTTGAACGCATTGAATGTAGTATATTTTCTAGATACGAAAATAGTCAAATGAATTATTTAGTGTTAAAAATAACTCATATTTAATTTTATCTAGTGGCAAATGCTGGGAAACAAAAAAAAATTAAGAATATGACGTTTTTTCTCGTTTTAGATTCTTGCTCTAGTTTTGAAGTAAAAAAAGAAATTTGGCACATTTGAAAATCTTTTTAAGTGTTATTTTAGTTTATCTACATGTGTTGAGTGTATTTAAAACTGTAAGTGCATTCAGGCTGACGAAAAAATTACAAAATCTGAAACACTTTTATATTTTAAATACGCACGAAAGTGCTATATATTAAAAGCGTATCATAATCCATGCGTCTTCCCAAATTTTTCCCCTTATTCCATTCAGTTGAAAAGTGTATCATTATTCATGAGTGTGTCATATTTTTCTTCCTTGTTTCATAAAACCCATCTTTGGAATCGAAACCAAAGTGCCACCAATCGAAACCACTACATATTCAGTTACCACGACGACTTTTTGCATTTATGTGGCAACCGTAATATAAAAATGGCAGTTTGGAACAACAGGTACGTACAGCATTACTTACTTGTTTATTTATTTATTTGGGTTGTCAGTTAATGCAGTTTTAATAATTAAGAGTCTTCAAATTCCTTAACTAGTGCGTTTATCGCTAATATGCCCCCCCACCTCTGCGTTATCTGGCGAACGTATTTGAAAAGATCTTCACCTTGACAGTTCATGTCTACAAAACTTGTCTACAAATCATGTCTACAAAGTCGCGCAGACGAAAACCTGGGACTGAACGAAATAGTACCCTACGGCTAAAAAATATCATGATATGATTTTCTTCTACGTCTACCTGGGAACCTAATAATGTGACCACCTTTGGAGGAACAAAGCTGGTCACCTTATAAAGATCACCTAACTGTGTTGTGCCAAGGAAAAGCTACGCAGCCAATGTTTGGGGGTTGCCTTGGTCGGAGGACTTTTTAAGGGGTTCTAACGCGTATTCACGTTACATCTAGAGAAAATCGACCAGCTCTCCAGATTGTTAAATAGACACTCGCGATGTACCCGAACACGAGACCTTCAAACTGCCAGCAGGGATGGTCACATTACAAAAGTGGAAAAGTGTGGTGGTTGTAAAGTGAAATCGTACAAAAGTGGTCAAAACCGACGGGTGGTTGCTTTACCAGTTTCCACTGTATGTACAGCTGCTGGAAAAAACGGCCCACTTGCTCTTTATTTGGCCATTATTCGTCGGACTGTAAAGTTATATGTACCATTCGTTTGCAAATGACGTATAATTTAATTTTTTAGTAATTTAATTTGCATAAGGGCCCGTTTTCATATTTAATTCTGCATCAACTTCATTTTTTTCAATGGCAGCATACTACTTTGATTTTATTAAACGAAAGAAAACCTTTAGAAAACGATTCACTACATTTAGAAAAAAAAAATGAAATCTCACGATATATTGCTCAAAAGTATTTTCAAGCTGTTAATAAAATAATTGAAACAAAGTTTCAAGTTACAAAAGGAAAAGGAACAATTAAATGCTAATAAAACAAAATTCCAATACACATGTCATATATTACATACATTAGACCGATAATAATCCGGAGTAATTGTGGCCCGGACCCTTTCCGGATATTCGTAAAGAACCCCCCCCCCCCAAAAAAGTCGTTTGAGTTCATAACAGAAAAAAAAACTTGCTAAAACCAATAATAATTCACTTTAGTGGTTAAACAATATGAGGGGAAAAAACCATTAATTATTATGAACAACACGCAAAAATACATATAATAAAAGGAATCAGATGGCTGTTTTGGGTCTAATAAGGGAACCGTTTGTCTGTGCTGATGGCAACAAAACAAAATGTTGCGAAAAATTTATTAAATATTTTTCACCAGTAGTCACTGGCAATGGGTTACCTTATTGAGGCGATCGAAGTGAACGAACGAAGCTCTTACACTACACTCAGGATTTTCAATGTAACGCTTCTCCTCCTAAACCGCCTGACCGATTTTGTTCAAATTCGGCATGGTTATAGGTTCCAATGGTGGCAAGGTATGAATCTGAAATCAAACCAATCGGGTTGACCAAGGTTGGAATAATCACCGCAAAACATGCTGCCATTCACTTTCAATGGAGATATTAGCAGAATTATGCTGTTTCTCAATCACTCGCTCCGCGCGCTCATTGAACCTATGGCATTGCTCAAGGTCACGATGCTGATCACTTTAAAAAAAGAATGTCTGTCTGAATATCTGTCCTTAATTACAAATATCTTTTTTATAAAAATTTACTGTCATCAATTTTACATTTTAATTCAGTTGTTTAAGTGTATAATTATAAAAATATTTGCACGATGTCACACCCGCCATAATTTCTGTCACACCGACTACATGAAATTTAAATTTTTTTTCAGTTTAGATAAATTTATTTTAAAAATGGTATTATTTTGTTCAGATGAATCTGTTTTAACCATGAAAAAAAAAAAGTCTTTATTATATGAAATTTCGTAAGTATTTTTACAAATATAGATGCTAGTGAAAAGCCATGCCATGGAACTGTTGCTCAAGGTCACGATGCTGATCACTTTAAAAAAAGAATATCCGAAATCGGGCATGCCACCGAGGAATAATCACCGAAAAAAATTCAACTTGAGGTAGAGATAACTGCACGAAATTCGCTCAGCTCAATAATGCATGTGCGATATGCCATGCAGACCTAGTCTATATATCACTTCACATTTTTTTTTCTCAGAACTGAATCCGGATTATAAACTGTCCGAATATTTGACGTTCGGATTATCGAATGTATCTCATACAATTTAAAAAAGAAAAAAAATTGCTTTCAGATATATTCATTGATAATGTAAAATGTTTCGAGCACGTTCACTTTACACGCACCGCTGTGTTTCATGAAATACTGAAACACGAGTTACAAAATTACCAATTAGTTATGGAAAAAAACGAAAAGAAGATAGAAGTCCATATTTCAATCAAGGAAAATGCTACCAAATTCCTCCCACGTTTCCAACAAATGCAGTCGTAACTCAAACGACTTGATTTCAAAAATTACTTCTGCCCTCCTTCTGATTTTCTAAGAACAGATTTAGAAGAAAAAAAAAAAATCCCATCATAGTTTCTTTAAAAAAAATGGCACCGCGAACACATATATATTCCTCGTTTCCTCTACGCTTTATTGCCTATTCTTTGCTCGGAAGTTCTCAATTCCCACAGCGGATTCCGCGGGATGTCCGCGTACGGAAGAAGCAATTGGAGTGCGGTCATATTTCTTTCTTTCCGTGCGAGAAGCCATCTTGGATTTCTTTTATTGACGAAATCTGGGAGTGCATAAAAATATCAGCCGTCGCATAAACCTTCCGGATAATGAGAGCCGCTGCGGGGCGATGAATGGGCAAACGGGCATTCTGTTTCCGGGGTAATAAATAAGTAAAGTATGTGGAAAGCAGACTTCGTGTAATCATAATCGTGTAATCGTAATCGACTGTAATCGATTACATTTTCTTGTGTAATCGTAATATAATCGTAATCTGGCAATTAAATTATTCATGTAATCGTAATCTAGTTGTAATCTGGAAGTTTACTTTTTCGCGTAATCGTAGTCTAATCGTAATCTAGAAATTTCATTTGCCAGGTAGTCGTAATCGAAGAGCCTGTAATCGTAGTCGCTTTGATTACGAGACGATTACAAAACGATTACAGTTGCCCAGTTTTAGTTTTTGTTCAGCTTGCTGGGAAAATTTTCACGGGGAGGCACAGGCATGCCCTGAAGGCAGGAAGTTCCCCTGGAGCTCCGACGTTTGGAGGAAGACAGGAGCTCACTTGTATTATTTTTTTTCCCCGGGAAAATATTTAGATGACCATTCTTTTGTTGTTGTTGTCTGTTGTCTTCTGTTCATCCAAGTCTGGACTGGTGAGAGACAAGAATGGACTTCCCAGAAGAAAGTGAGGGTTGCACGGGAGGGAATAGCTAAAACTATTTCTTGTGGTGTCAGATCTTTCCTTCATTTCTTTATTTTGATTTGCGGTCGTGAAAAAGAACATAAATGGCACCTACACAGGAAAAAGTGCAGCATGCTTTTTCAGTTTTAGAAAAGTATAAAAATAAAAATGGAAAAGAATATGCATTTAAAAACTATGAATGTGTTGTTTGGATTAGTGGACAACAGATAAACTTTGGTTCCTTGTGTTGTTTGGATAAGCAGGTAGGAGCGCATATATTTCCGTTAAAACTCAGTATATCTTTGTGCTATTAATAAGAATGTAATTGCATACGAATGTAATAATTTTATAATGTATAAAGACCTTTAGAAATATCAATATTTTTTAATGATCGATAAATTTCTGGATAAATGGGTAAAGAGTAGGGAACATAGACAATGATCTACAAAATCCCTTTTCCCCCTTTAATAGAATTAATATTTTTTTCCCTTCAATAGAATTTGATGGTGAGTAAAAATGCGTAAAAATATTAGGTTGTAACGAAAGTTTCCCGCCACCGCAAACATCGTCAGCACACAGTTCTCGTTGGCGTATTTGCTCATATTTTGTCAAACGATTTTTGGCTTTGAAAGAAAGAGGCTTACTTTATAACACTGTGTTGTGAAATCTGTAAAAAATATAGTTATCATTAAGTATAAGGTGTCCCAAGTGGAACTATCACTGTAGAGGATTAGAACCATCATTTACTTTCAGTTGTGTTGTAAAAAGTCAGCTACATAATATCAACGAATTATGAGTACAGCTTTAACTGCTATTGTTGTATCATGTGACACTGTGCAGGTTTGGTACCGAAAGTTCAAAAACAGTTATCTAAGGAGTTAGAAGTTAGTTTTTCAGGCAGATATGGCGGAAAACTTTCGTTACAACCTGATACATAATGAAGTATTAAAAATCAATTTTGTCTTATTTTCGACTTGATTGGCTGCCTTGACTTATCTGAAAGTTTAACGGATAAATAATTTATTTTCATTTATGCCAGTGTTAGTGATTAGTCCCAGAAAACAGTTCATTTTTTAAAAAATATGATTCACAAAGTATTCTTACTTCGTTTTTTTCACTGATGAGTGTGAAAATTATTTAAAATATTTTGTTTTTATCTAATTTGTACTGTACACATATTATATTAAAACATAGTACGTCTTTCGAAATTGAATTGTTGGCATCTATTTATTATCAATTTGGAAATAAACTGGAGACCAATTATATATAACTTTTCTATTGTGTGTATTATAAGCTTTTATAATTTCTCCGAGAATTCGCATTAAACAACATAGGCGTAGGACAGAGGACAACATGTTCCGCTTGCCGTCTACTTTGTTTAAAATACCATCGATTCAAAAGTCTTTTCTTCATGCAAAACCTATAAAAATTTCACTATTTCCACTCTTGAATATATTATATACACACATCCCTCCCCTCCCCCCATCCGCAAATCTTTGACATCTCTACGTCTATATTAATCTATTTTCTATCTCTCATAAAAATGTTAGCTCCTTTATACCACATTCAAAAGTTTAAACAACTTTTGGCACTATACTATTTTCATTAAATTTCAAATGCATGTATGTATGTGTATATTAAATATTCAATATGTAAAAGGAATTCTTGACCGGAGACAAAAATGTGTGTCAGTTCTTTAGCATATATAACAGCTAATTGCTTAGAAAGTGAGCATATTTGAAGGATTAATTATTTATAAAATAGTTTTACAGTAAATTCGTGCCTTTTTTATTGTAATTGGCATTACGTTGGGTTTTACCATTCACACCGCCAATATCACTGTCCAGTTTTGTTTATTACGTCGTACCAGCACCAATACACTATATATGACCCACCACACTTTTAAGATGTATGTTTAGAGATATCTTTAGACATCTCCATTCTGCTTTTCTTAGGTAATTCTTATTAGTAGTATTCTTAAGTCTTTCTTCAATAGATAGTATGCATGTAGTTTTGAGTTAGTAGTTAGTTTTGAATTTTTAAAACGGCGTGTGTATTCTAGAAATTAAAAGTTTGTTTGTTCGGCAGGCCCGGTTTTAGATATTTAATGCCCATATACGTGTTATGAAAGTATAAAAAAAGAAGTTAAACTGTGCGTGAAGTTTTCTGTGAAATAATAACTGCAATATACGTCCAGCCTCATTTTGTCAGATTCAGGCTAATGGTTATTGTGGAGAAAACAATGCATTTGTCGAGAGCCCCTGTTTTTAGCATTTTACTCAATGCATTAAAAAATCTTAAACTTTGGTTTAATATGTTCGTGCACATCGTTGCAAGATCGTAATGACAGAGGTTCCTCCTTCACGGCTGAATAGAAACCACGGCTAACTTTTCATGCGTCTGCCAGGACCTCTTTCAAAACCAGAAAACCAGGACATAGGCGAGGAAGCAACGCCGAGCATAGAAGGGATCAAATATCAATTTTTGTATACTAATTTTTGCTTGATTAGGTTAAACCTGGGTTCATTTCAAAGATGTGTTAAACCACCAAGCCTGTCCCCCCCTCCCACCCCACACGCACACTGCAAATGATATATGTTTAAGTTAAAATCGGAAAATGCCATGTTCAAATAGAGGTTCGTATGCATTAAAAAACTTTTCACAAGTGGGCCTAGGAAATCAACCAGGTTCGTCTAATAGTATGGAAGTTCTTGCTGTATGGCATTCTTGTAATTTAGCTCCCTGAACAGATGGACCCATTATTCTGTTCTTGAGTTAAAATTGTAAAATTTAGACATTATAATATCAATGCCAGAAGGGTAAAAAGAAAAGTTTTGTAATCGTAATGTAATCGTAATCGGACTCGAATGTAATCATAATCGAATGTCTTAATAGATTACATAATCATAATCTAATCGTAATCGGAAATTGGGTTTTATATGATAATCGTAATCTAACCATAATCGGGAATTACACTTTCTCCGGTAATCGTAATCCTGGTCTAAAAGTGAAAATTAATCGTAATCGTAATCGATTACACGTCTGTGTAATCGGCACGAAGTCTGGTGGAAAGTTGTAGAATTGTGTTAAATCAGATATCAATGTGTTTCTTCACACTAATTTATTTGCTTACTATGTTGTAGTTAAGAGGAAGTTGATTACCTGAAAATGGATACATAATTTTTAGATAATCAACTGAAAATTGTGAAAAAAAAATAATTTTCAGTCTCTTAAAATTGTTTTTTGAACAGTTACTGAAAAGTATGTAAAAATAGTTTAATTTGAAAATTCGAAAATTCCGGGGTCGATGCAGACGAAAATTGGGTCCATTTTACGCCCCTTCAGAAATTAACAATCGATTAAAATGCTCCCTTCACAAAAATACAATCGATTAAAACAACTCTTCATTGGCATTTTACCCTACATTTTAATCTCTTTTGTCAATTATTTTTACTCATTAAAAATTAGTATGCAAATTCACAAACATAAGTGTTGAAATTCACAAAAATAAAAACAATTTTCACAAAAATGGGACCCAGGAAAGAATACCTGGATCGACCCCTGAATTTATTCAGATTATCAACTCATCGGATCTTTTCATCCGAATTATGTAACTATAAATTTTGTATTGATAATGATTGAAACGATCGTTTCAGAAACCATGTAGATCATAATTTTTCCAATCACTCTCAAATATAGGTTTGTGATACATACATTTATTTTGTGGGGTGGAGGGTGGGGAATACTTCTAGATCTTTTTAAAAATAAAACTGCTTGTTAAATCCTTATCATGCTTGCAATAACCGAGTTTTTATAGGGGCTTTTAACGTTAAATCAACAGTTTGATATAATTTTTCTCGATAAATCACAATCAGGAAGTCGAATCGGAACTGAACCGAAAACAGGAAAAGACCCGTTATTTTGGTCGGAACGAAAACCGGAAAAAAAGTATCGGTTTATTTCGGTTCGGGATATCTTCAGTCATTTTGTTACTGCAACCAACTTATCAATATTTTCTAATTTAACGTCAACCATTTAATCCTCATCATTACATGTAAACAGTCTGTTTTCGTTTCTCAGAGCCTTTTTCTCGTTTACGCATGCGTAAGGTCTCAGGTCTGATTCGATTTCATCAAAACAGGGGCGAACGGAAGTTTAACAACGCTCTTTTATGGTTAAAACTCTATTTACACTTGAACTAGCAATAAGTAGAATATTTTCTGAAATTCCGAACTAAATTAAAACAAAATGGAAAACATCATAAAATGTCAACTATCCAAAATAGAGATTCAAGAAAGCCCATCTCAACCTATCACCCCTTTTCCATATAGAATCGCCTTGTTTGCAGTCGCTCTGCTTTAGCAAAACGGACAGTACATTGCTTCGCGATTTTCTGTTTTGATGTTCACTAACTACTATTCTGTTTTAGTTTCGCATGGAGCTACTTTGTAGGAGTCCAATTTAATTCAGTTGCTGATAGAATTATATGTTTAGTACAAATAAGAATATACAGTGAAACCTCTCCGAGCGGCCTTCCCTGTATAGCGACCACCCCTCTAAAAGGCCAATTTTTCATGGCACGGATTTTTGGCTCACAGATCTAATGTCAAAATAACCTCTATCAGCGGCCACCTGACCCCCTCTAAACGGCCACCGAGTGGGATCGTCCGTTTCATTTTTCGGGAAATTCTACTCACTCCATGCCTTAATTTTGAGCGGAAAAGCTTAAGTTTAGGTTTATGGTCGAATATAAGACCCAGGACTTGAGGGAAATCGATGAAATTATTAAAAATTCCGAAGCAGTTAGAAACGAATCGGTTACAGATATGCTTTTTAAAGTAAAAAAACGAGCTTGAAAAAATGGTTGTTTGAGAGAAAAGTAAAAATTTAAAACAGACACAAATTGTATCCTTTTTTAAAAAAAAAATGTAAGAAAGCTTTAAATGAAGCACTATTTTTTCGTTAGAAAAGTTTTAAATTTCATTTTAAATAAGGAATATGTGTCAGACTTGTTTATATTACGCATGATAGCAATTAACTTATACTAGTAAATAAAACCCTTCAGAATGGCCACCCCCTCTGAGCGGCCAAATATTCTTTGTACGATCGGGTGGTCGTTCAGAGAGGTACATAAAATAAAATTATTCATTTGTTTCACTTCAATTATTCATTCAACGTTTAAAAAGTTTTCAAATGTATTTCCTATTTTTGGAATTGAACCCAAAACCGTTATTTTTGGTGGTGTGAAAACCGGAACTGAACTGATATATTTTCTTTTTGTTGAACCGGAACGAATAAAATTACGGTTCGAAGCCCTACGCTGCACACAACAACAGAATTTGACTTGACTAGCATGAAATATTCTCTCATGTACTTTTCTTTGCACGGTGGGTATTGGAACGGAAAAACAACTTTTACAGGCAAAAGTAAACCCTCTGGGTGGTTTTTCGACTGCTGGTACGTGTTTAGACGTGTAGTGTTAAACTATAAGTACATATAGTACTACTTTTAGTAATAGTAATACTTATTACTAGTAATAATACTAGTGATACAATAAAATACCTGCTGTTTAAAGATTAAAAAATTATCAATTTTTAACTAAATAATTTACTAACCAATTAATTATTTAGAACTTTGTGAATAACACACATAAAAAAAAAAAATCTGATGTGGACACCGCCCGACTATGGCCGAGTGGATAAGACACTGAACATAATAGACCGACGGCTGAACTGTGAAGGTCCCGCGTTCAGACCTATTGCGCGGCTGTCTGTCTAACGGTCTGGAGTATTGGTTGGTTTTCTCCAAATGTAAAGTGAATACGCGTTAGAACCCCCCTTAAAAAGTCTTTAGACCGTCTACCCCCCCCCGTAAGAAGATAACCCTCGCGTAGACTTGCCATAACACAAAACGAAGCTGGTGTGTACACTGCACAACTTGCTCGTATACGTCTATTAAATCATATAACATTTTTTGTGCTCTAATCAGTCTTCTTCAATTTAAAAATGCGATGCAGTATTGGAATAATATTAAGGTTCGGCAGTTCCTCGACAAATATCTGTAAGCTTCGTCAAGCTGGATTCATTTTTGGAAACTTATTTGTGGTGCCATTGAATGATATATTGTTACAAAACTGTAATGTCGCTTTCCTGTAATACGGGTCTTGTTGTGGAGAAATGAGTTTCACAGGCATTGTATGGTTCTTGAAAACCCATGCCCCTTAGACCTAAAAGAAAAACTTGGCAACCGTTTGGCTACAAATTTGGCGACTTTAGCGACAGAAATTAAGTTTCTGACCAGTTGGTTCGCCATCTTAATAAATCTTGTTCGGAGAGAATCCTGTTTCTCACAGGCTTCCTTGGCACTGAAATCTCTCTGATTCTGAATGTAATTTAAAATTAAGATGGTTACAAACAGGGGCAGCCCTATGGTAAATGGCGTCCCTTTTATGCTGTACTCAGTGTTTGAGTGGGAAATGACGCCCCTTCGAAGCCCTAAGGATGCTATGCTTACCTTGCTTACCGTGTCGGGCCGCCCGTGGTAGCAAAAATAAGATGGTTTAGTGATAAAAACCTGCAAAAAGGTACAAATTATTTTCTTCCTATATTAACTCTGAACTGAATGGAAAGAAAAAAAAAAAGGAAAAAAATCTGAAACACTTTCAGATTTTAAATAAGCATTAAAGTGCTATATATTAAAAGTGTATCATAATCCATGCGTCTTCCCTATTTTCTTTACATAGTCCATTAAGTTGGAAAGTGTATCATTATTCATGAGTCTGATTAAACAAAATTAAACCTGATATTTATGCCATCCTTTTTCTGGATGTTATACATCAGGGGCGTAGCCAGAAATTTTTCATGGGGGGGTTACGACTACTACAACTCATATATATGTATGCGTGTGTGTGATAATGGAGTGAAGAATATGCATTTTGTATGGCAAAAAATTTCTCATGGGGGGGTTATGACCCCCTAACCCCCCCCCCGTGGCTACGCCCCTGTATACAATAGAAATAGAAAGGGAAAAGCTGAGCGGAAAAATGCACAATTCGAACTGAATGAAAGTTTCAAAAATTTATTCAAGTGTTTTCTTTATCCCAAGTCAAGCGTAACAGACGATGAAATATTATTTTAGCATCATTTAACGATGATAGAGCATCAGTCACGTGATACAGTGGGTTTCTTATAAATGTGTATATTAAATGCTGCAGACACGGAGATATATTATTATAAATTCAACTTCGTATATTATGAATATATAAATTTAACTTCGTGGCTACAGATCTACTTGTTGTATTTTTGCGCGCTGTGGAAAAAAAAAAAAAAATGTTGATGGTTTGTCACGTGACTCATTCAATTAAGATTTCATAACATAAAATGAAACCGTCTAACAATTATTTCAAATTCGCCTTTCCGCAGGCAAACTAAGAAACCTGACGTTTCATTAATTAAAAACTGCGTAGTCTATAAGTTTGCGCCATCTGTCGACGGCTTTGTAAAATTAAAACTCAATTGTATACTTCTTTGGATAAAAGATAGTGGTTTTTTCGTGTGTTATTGTTTGTATATTATAGGAACAGTGTTACTTTCGCGCGATAAAATGTAACCTATTTGTTAATCGAGGACTTTGACTGTCTTTATTACGAATTTCATCAAAATCCGCCAAACCGTTTCAACGTGAAAGAGTAACAAACATAACTGCAAACACTGACGTTCATACATTAGTAGGAAGGATAGGATAAGATAATATTATCCATTCAAACCATGCCCGAATCCGTTTTGCATTGAGGACTGTTGCAGCATTTAGTAGGACAGGATTACAGTAGAAATGATGGTGTACGGGAAATCTCGTTTAAAAAAATTTCAATATGTTAAAGTTTATGGATAGAGTCATTTTTGAAACTGAATCTCATCTACTCCATTATTAGAGAAAACGAAACTAGTTTATAAACTTACAAGAAATTCCTGTTATTTTCATGTATCAGATTTTCCTTTTTCCAATCAGCTTCTATTTTCTCACCAAACTATCAGAATTCGAACACTCTTTTAGTAACCGTTTTTACACCTCTTAAAAATTTCGATAAACATTCCCTCATTGATTAAAAAAAAAAAAAAAAAAACTAAAAGCTTCTAAAACATTTCTCTAGCAACTCTAGTAGTTTGTAAGTAAGGAGGCCCTCTACTTAACCCTTTGAGGCGCTACTCTTTCCCAATGCTGAAAAAAGGGCAGCCGTTGCCATCGCTCGACTTAACTACCAGCAAGATGGCGGACGATCGAAACGCTCATCGCGTGCCACAGATCTAGAGACCCTTTTTTGACGCAGCTGGCTGTGCGCCGCACAGCCAGCTGCGTCAAAAAAGGGTCTCTAGATCTGTGGCACGCGATGAGCGTTTCGATCGTCCGCCATCTTGCTGGTAGTTAAGTCGAGCGATGGCAACGGCTGCCCTTTTTTCAGCATTGGGTAATCTTTCCAGCTGTTCTCGCGTTCTTCATTTTTCAGCAGATGTCAGTTCTGTTAAAAAGAATCGTGATCAATTTTTTTTACGGGAAATGAACGTGCTAAAAAGTAAAGGATTATGGTGGAGCTATGTCACCCGCAACTATTTTTATAGAAATCAAATCTATTCTTCGTGACAGGCAACAGTCAAAACGTCAGAGTTTGGTGATCCCAGAGCGGGATCACTGCGCCTTAAAGGGTTAAAACTTTCCCATAAGTAATAAAATTTACTTAGAGCTCTCTTTAGAGAAGGTTCATTAATTTCGCATGATCATTTACTAAATTACGCACTCATTGACCTCCCCCCGTTCCCTTCCTCATCTTACCCCACTGCACTTACCGACATCTGTTATCGCAAACTCTCTGTTTGAACGTCAGTGCGTTTTCCGATCGGAGCTCGTATAATCTCGGGACGAGCTTCGGAGAGAATTTTTAAATGCAGGTTTTTAACGACCGATCCACATTGCCATGCAGCCCCGGGTGTTTTGATAATGTTGGGAGTTTGAATTACAGTTTCGTTTCGTTACAAACTAGCTGAAGTACCCGTTATTCGTGAGGGAGGAAAGCACTTGTTTTTCTAAAACTGACGTAATTGAAACTCATTTGATCAAAACAGATTTTTCAAGACTTTCAAACTGTTTCAATGTTGATATTTGCATCAGAAGAGCTGACCTAAACTCTTAAAAAGAATAAGCTTCATTTTGTAGATTTTTGTACTGGTAGCCCACATTAATATTGAACAAATAGAACATTAAATTATCAGCCTAATTTCGGGGCACTTTATTTTTTAAGGAAAGATTTTAATGGAAAATCCTTGATTTTAATTAAAAGAAGTTATAAAACTTAAAAGTTGAATGCAGTTTTAATAAAGTTCAATGTAAACTTAAATATTGGTAAATTGAAATGCTATTTTGGGAAAAAAATCATTTACGCAAATCCTTTACAAATCCTTTATTAGAAAAACTTGAAATTCTCTATGGATGTGCTTATAATTAACCAAAGTAAGTATAAAATGTTAAATAGAAAAAATCCTTTTTTAATAGCCAAATTTTATAGTGTCGGGTGTGACAAATTTAATAAGTTTTTATTTAGCATTTTCAAAAATTACAATGTATTTCTAAATTAAATATAAATGTGAAGTATTCAAAACTTATGTTTCTGTAAATATTTATATGTATAATATACACATTTGTTTTCGCAATCTTTATTTCTTAACTGTTATCATATTGTTCTCCTAACCTGTCTGTATTAACAGTAACTTATTTCGAGGTTACTAGTTATTAGTTTTTTCTGCCTGTGCCTTTTATGAAAATCATTTTTATTAACACTGAGCGATGAGTCAAAAATCTTGAATATTTTTATTCAGATTTTTGAAGTCTTCCCAAGAGTAAAGACAAGTTTTTTCTATTTTTTTCTGTTTAATACCATATCTCATTAAATACACTGTTACAATTTTAATGTTTTCCTAACATTATGTGAAACTTGTTAGAAAATATAAAACAGTTTCTTCAAATTTCCATCTAATGGGAAGATCCTCAAGTTCAACATTAGAAAAAAAAAATAAGTAATAGCTCCACAAAATGAGAAAGAAATTAAGAAATGATAAATTCCCAAGGAAATTGTGAAAAAAAATGTGCATTAATGCTCAAATAGAAATTAAACTAAAATATTTTTTGTTTGGAATTTCGTTCTGACTTCATTAGCTGTTGCCAGCAGTAGTAAAAAAAAATCAAATTACAAAATGTACTGTGCTACTATACTTGCTATAAATGATGAAAATTTTGAAGTTACGTTGAAATATATTCATTCATGCGGCATTTTTTGGTATTGGCCAGAAACAGTAAACACATCTGTGGAAAATCAATCCGTAATAATAAAAAAATTAAAAATTTAAATTTAAATTTAAAAAAAAAATCCACCTCCATCCCTTGTTAATAATAGAGGCTATTATTATAAATTTTGACTATCGAATATCTGTCCTTAATTACAAATATCTTTTTTTTTTTATAAAAATTTACTGTCATCAATTTTACATTTTAATTCAGTTGTTTAAGTGTATAATTATAAAAATATTTGCACGATGTCACACCCGCCATAATTTCTGTCACACCGACCACATGAAATTTTAATTTTTTTTTCAGTTTAGATAAATTTATTTTAAAAATGGTATTATTTTGTTCAGATGAATCTGTTTTAACCATGAAAAAAAAAATAAAGTCTTTATTATATGAAATTCCGTAAGTATTTTTACAAATATAGATGCTAGTGAAAAGCCATGTCATGGAACTGTCGCCCCTGCCACACAATTAAAGAAAAATATTTTAGAAAATTGAACCGTGCAAAGTGTTTGCTACTGCTTTAGAATCGTAAGTTAGAAGCTAATTTATCATACTAATTTAAAAAAAAAAAGATTACCTAATAAATTCTGCATAAAAAATTATTAAAACACCTTGAAATTTTAAGACGGGTGTCCAAATGTTACACCCGTTACCATGGAATGGCCCAGGAGTGACCTATAAAATAAGGGGGAAATGGAAAATTTCAAAACAAGCTTTTTTTTACCATTCTCATACCATAAATAACTAGTCTTAAAAATATTTGTATTTTTAATGTTATTCTGATTATTTTGCATTTTATTTCCTTCGCATGCATGGCAATACTTCTATAGCTCCTCAGAAGAGGCAGCAATGTTTGTTGTCGGAAAATCGGAATCTTTAATGTTTAGCTTCACGTTAAGGTGTGAAAACAATTTATTTTTTACATGGAAAATTCCTGGAAAGAAAATAAAACGTGAAATTTTCATTATTTGATTTTATGCTGACGATACTTTGAATTGAAACAAAGAAGCTTGTTAGAGCTAAAAATCACAAAAATCGGGAACAGTCGAATTTTCAGATTTTAACGTAGCCTATATTTTTTCCTCCTGTATTTATGTGCATAATCTATAAAAAATTTCAAATCTTTCAGTCGAGTCGTTGAGGAGTTAAAGTTGAATACACACGTACACACATATACGTTCACTTTTATTTATGTATGTAATTTAAAAATCGATTCTGAATAAACGTCGCTCTATTTTCTAACAGTACTCACTTTTTAGAAATGCTCATACTTACGTTATTAAAAATTACGTTATTAAAACTTACATACTGACGTTACGTAGAAATGCTCGACATTTACGTTATTAAAACAGGCAACATTACCTAAGTTTAATCATAAAAATGTTCCGTCATAGCGGCCACTTATATAGTTTTCTTGGCAACATCAGGATTGAGCACAGGTATGCTATAGGACTGTGATACTTTAATTTCTTCATTTGTACTTTTTAAAAGTATCACTGACCTTGTTAGAAATAGGAATTGTGGAAGATATCCTTAATTTATCTCTAAAATTCCTAAATCGAAGATAAAATCTTTTTAACTATCTAAAAACAGAAAATTTATCCCCTAAATTCAGTAAAAACTCGCTAGTTTCAGCGAAAAGCTTTTAAATTGTTAACACTGCCCGGGCATAAGTTTATCGGGTAAACATATCAGGAAAATAACATCAGTTCCTACCAAAACGAAGATTTGAAGTTTCGTTATAAAGAAGCCTGCGCAAAAGCCTTAAAATTTAGTTTCCAGTAATTATATTGGTTCCTATTCAATTTTTTATTAGAAGCAACCGATGGCTAACTTATAAACAGTTTGCATGTTAGTACAAGAACTAGTTGAATCAAGTTAGGCTAAATGATTTCCCTTTCACTATCTTCCTAAGTAACTAAGTTTGAACACTCTTTCCTTCATGTTTAATATACTACTCGGCGACATTGAAAATACTGTTACGTTAAACAGGTCTTCCAATAAAAACTGTAATGAACTCTCATGTAGATGATTTTTGGAAAAAGCCGTCTATGTAAACTTTTTAATGACCAAGAAAACTTGCTCTATGTTCTCTATCGCAGAGGTTCATTAATTTTGAATGAATATTTACCAAGTTACGGATACTCCATTTAGCGGTGTTTTTTTATCACGAACGGTCTATATTTCCTGGAGTTGACGATCAAAGATCATTTAGCTAGCAGTAGAACAAATTTTATATGCAGTTTTAACGATCGCTCCTACTGACCCCGAGCATTTAAAAAATGCTCAAAGAGCATTACAGTTTCGGTGTAGTAGCTTTTACCTTGTACAATGTAAGTCATAATTTTGGCGTGTAATGTTAGTTGGACGAGCTATGGAGTCAAGAGAAACGTTGTTAACATATGTAAGTTTTCAGCAGGTTTTTTTTTTTCTTTCTCATTGAAAAGTTTTATTATTATACATTGTCTTCGGATAGCGCCATCTTGTTTGAATAGAAGAGGAAAGTACATTTTTATGGCAGCAATTTCAAGTTTCCTAAATTAAATAAATAATTTATCCTTTAAAAATGCCTATCTAAATGAAGTCGTTTTCTTAAGTAAAAAACGACTAGATATTGGCGTTATATGGATTTTGATGAAACATTGACAACTAATAGTATTATCTTTACAGACCGGGGCATGGTTGCCATTCTTTTGTGCCGTCGCACAGTGGAGTATTCGTATCAAAATCCTGGCCAAAAGTCGAAAATTTTAAATTTGTTTAAAAACAGTAATATATATGTTTTTGGATAGCCTAGTAACTGATGCATCATGTAATGCATGTTTTTCGATCATAATTCATATCCAAAAGATGCAACACTCGGTTTAAAAGCAAGTTTCTTCATTTACGGCAAGAGATTTCAGCGTTTCCTATTACTTCGTCTTGCATTTTTTACAGGCTCTTTAAGTTAATTTACTGATTTGATACTAAGTATAATTGTAGTAAAATATATGTATTTTAATTATATGTATCTATTAGCGTGAAAAAATAATATGACTTTATTTTAAAAAATTGTAAACTTTTTTTTCTTATTTTTTTTTTAAAGATCCGCATTTCAAAAAGCTTTTTGAAGGGGTGTCGCGGCTTGTCGCGCCTAATTTCAACTATAATCGTAATTATTACAGTATTGAGTGTCTATTCCAAGAAAACAAATTTCCCCCAACATCCACCATTTCTTTAAAAAAAATTATTTATATAGTGCCATTTTTATTTTTTCGATAATTTTTCGACGGGTGATCGCAAAAGGGATACAAGCATACGCGCTTGTACTTCTCATAAACTATAAATTATGTGCAAGTGTTTGGATAAAGGTATATAAAATTTCATTTCAGTTAAGATTTAACATCGGCATTTTAAATTCAGTATGTAATTTCTTATTTTTCTGATTTAAATTGGCTATAAGAAGAAAATTTCTACATATTCCAAAATTGCCCTTTCTTAGTCCTGTAAATAGTCCCATCTATTTACAGCTTAGTTTTCCATTTATGTCGTAAATTGTGTCCAAAGCAAAAGTTCCCCATTTTTGGATCTCAAAGGTTGGCAACTGTGACTTCGGGTCATTGGAGTGTGATTGTGTAAACAGAAACACGTGCTAGCTCAGTTATTTTGAAGTGCTGGCTTGAAATAAATTACTTTCTGCTCCAGCTTGGAATGAGATTTAATGGGTTTCAAGTAGGCTTCTTTTAAGCAGTGTCCTTTTAGCTGCTCTAGACAAAGGCCAACGAAAAAGAGCAAGCCTTATTACAGCGAGACCCTACAACTTCGCTACAGCTAGAACCTACAACAGAGGGGCCCGATGGTGGTCCCCCCCCCTCTCTCTCTCTCAAAAAAAAAAAAAAAAAAAAAAAGTGATTCTGAGTGAAGACGAATATCAGAGTTCAAAAGAATCAGAATGAAAAAGTTAATCTTCAGAAGTCATTAGAAAACTAAGATCCCTATAGTAACTACATTTAGATAAATTTTTATGTTAAAAATTGATTTATAGATAAGTAGTATTATATTTATAAGTATTATTAAAGTATTACATTTATATATTTTTAATGTGGTTAAGGCACAGCTACACGGCTATTTGCCTAACGGGAAGGTTGCCTTGGGCGGAGGGCTTTTTAAGGGGTTCTAATGCGTATTCACGTGACATCTGGAGAAAATCGCCCAAAACTCCAGACCGTTAGATCGACAGCCGCGTGTTATTACATTTATAAGTGGTATTATACAATAGCAGTACTTCCCAGTAACGGACACTCCCCGGACAAGACATTTGTTAGAAACCAACTTCGTGTCGTTTGGCGATATATCGCCAAATTTGGCGACAACACGCTTTTTTATATAATTTAAGAAATACATAATACTAAAAAGTAAGTCAAAAGTCAACAGTAATGATTTTAACGCTTTTTGGCCAGGATTTTGACACGAATACTCCACTGTGCGTCGTCTGTAAGATTTGGCTAGTTCATCTTCTCTTAGGTGATTTTGAAAAGAAACGGCAGTAATCTGCAAAGCTGAACACATGATCCAGATATGCAATCATCTATCCATACATCACTTCATTATCCACTTTTTTCTTGTCTTGATTTCAGTAACGAAAATTGAAAAATTCTGTGTCCATAAAGCATGACGACTCAGAACACATAGCAATGTAAGATCGCAAAAGCTGGTCTTCGTGAGCCAATTAAAAATCCCTTTCAAATAGCTGTTGAAACGTCAGTTTTATTTATTAACTAGCTGAAGTACCCGTCCTTGACGGGTTAGTGAATGCAAATTTCCAAAAAGCAAGAACTTTCGTCAGCATTGTAGGAGTACACAGAATGGATGTAGTATGTTGCCAAAGTAAAGAAAGCGAAGTTATAATTTTTATGTATTGTTAAAATATTACAGGTTAGAGAGTCACTAAGTAATATAATTTCATTCGCTTTGGTCGTAATTATGTGATGCGCGAACGAATATTGACGCATATTGAAATAATTTTCGCAAAATCTCAAAATCTTATCAACATTTTTGAAAAATTTTGAAAGCTAGAATTTAAGTTGAGTGACAAACTATCCTGTCACCCAATTTCGTTCCATTCCCTGCAGTCTTTATTTCGTGATGCTGGAACAAACTTTCAGCATTTTAAAACGATTTTCGCAAAATCTCAAAATGTAATCAATATATTTTAAAATTTCAACGCCTATAAATTAAGATTAGCAACTACCTATCCTATCACTAAATTTCGTATCATTCGTATTAGTCGTTATTACGTGATGTTTGAAGAAATATAAGCGCATTTTGAGAGAATTTTCACAAAATATCAAAATCCAATAAAAATATTTAAAAAATTGGACACCTATAGTTTATGTTGAGCAACCATCTATCATGTGACCAAATATCATATCATTCGCTTTAGTCATTATTACTTAATGCGGGAACAAAGATTCATTCAGTTTTAAACGATTTTCGCAAAATCTCGAAATCTGATCAATTTTTTTTAATTAGATGCTTATAGTTTAAGGTGAGTGACCACCTATCATTTCACAAAATATCATTTTTTCACCTTTGCAGTTATTACGTGATGTGCGAACACAAATTTACGCAGTTTGAAATGATTTTCGCAAAATCTCAAAATCTAGTCAAGATTTTTTTTTAATTCGACGCCTAAGTTTTACGTTGAGTGAGCACCTATCATGACACCCAATTTCATATCATTCGCTTCAGTCGTTTTTACGTGATGCTCGAACACAAATTTACACAGTTTGAAATGATTTTCGCAAAATCTGAAAATCTAATCAAGATTTTTTAAAAATTCGACGCCTATGTTTTAAGTTGAGTGACCACCTATCATGTCACTCAATTTCATATCATTCGCTTCAGGCGTTTTTACGTGATGCTTGAACACAAATTTACGCAGTTTGAAAGGATTTTCGCAAAATCTCAAAATCCAATCAAGATTTTTTAAAAATTGGACGCCTATGTTTTAAGTTGAGTGACCACCTATCATGACACCCAATTTCATATCATTCGCTTCTGTCGTTTTTGCGTGATGCTTAAACACAAATTTCCGCAGTTTTAAACGATTTTCGCAAAATCTGAAAATCTAATCAAGATTTTTTAAAAATTCGACTCCTATGTTTTAAGTTGAGTGACCACCTATCATGACATCAAATTTCATATCATTCGCTTCAGTCATTTTTACGTGATGCTTAAACAAAAAAAGCGTCACGGACAGAATGACAGAATGACAGACAGACAAACTTTTTTTTTAGGGTGGCATCGGATTCCCGGCTGCTTGAAACGGATAGAAATCGCAAAATTTTTGAATTCCAAGAAATGTACAGACAAAAGTCTAATTTTATTTATATAGATATGAGAACCATAAATCCAAAACATTTTTCCACTTCTTTCGAAAATGCGGAAAATCAAAAACAAATCGTCAAAATGAAGCTTATGCAAAATCACTGACAAATATCGCTATGCAATCATAATTAAGTCAAGTGCCGCATAGGAGACTATCAATTAACGTTCGAAAATTTTCAGCTCGATTGAAAAGACCAAATATGTGAAAAAAAAAAATATTGGCAATAAGCCATTGCACTCTCGAGATTTTCCGTTACCCTCTACTGCAAAGATACGGGCTTCGACAACTATTTGTCCGCACGATTAAGTCCAGAGGCTGACGTTAAGGAGCCAATAAATCAAGCGACGAAAGTAACGAACTTCCATTACTTCACTTCTCAGGGCGAGTTCTTCAATATCTTCGAATTTTCTTCCCCCCCCTTGCGCCATTTTCATAAAGAACACTCCACAGATAAATATTGGCCCGGAATCAATTCTTTGCAGAGCTTAAAACGATTTGGTGAACGGATGGTAGGGACATGACAACTTTTGTGTGTGTGCTCTACAGAAGGCAGTTAACTCCGCAAAATTTAAGTATTTCATTAAATAGAATGAACGATAAGAGTAAAAATTTCTGCCACGCGTTAGTTCATTTGATTCTTCTAATCTGACACTCGGTATAATTTTAGCGAAAGCTGTCAATCATTATTTCTGGAAAATTTTGTAGTTCTGACAAACACATAGCACGTTGGAGTACCGACTTTATAATTTGATTAATTAGAATTTTATTCCATAGTAGAGCTTTGAAAAGTACAACTGTCGATGTTTTAAGAAAAAGAATGTTCATTTTCTTTAGTAAATATTCTAACCTAAGTATTTAGCATTTAAATTTTGAAAGAATAATTAATTGACTTTTAAAATATTTTTTTTTAATTTTCTACTTAAAATTTAACAGAAGTATTTAACAGGTGGACGATAAAATAGAATATTTGCAAATTTTCTTAATTCATTCAGAGAGTTTTATAAACTAAGCATGAATTTTGAAATAAAAACGTTGTGCGGTTTTCTCCTGCAATTTTGTTTATAACATGCAGCTTTCGTTTCATACAAAAGTCTACACGAAGTATCGCGCTACTGAATTGCATAAAAATGCTTTTATCTGCAATTCATTGTCATTCACTTAAAATATTATTAACGTTAAATAAAAACACTTAAAAAGATGGTGTAAAAGTACGATAATTGAAAGGACTTTACAATAAGCACACAGATTCAGGTCGCGATTTTCCATTTTTCCAAAAAACTATTTTTTTTATTAAATTTTCGTTCTCCAATAGCATCAAAGTTAATAGGACTTATTATGTTGTATTGGTCTTTGTTACTTAATAATATTCTGGCTTCTACGCTTCAAATAGCCAATTTTAATAAATTAGTACCTTTACAATGATTCATTATTTTTATTTTTATTTTATTTGTTTTATGTGTGCCTTTGTGTGGGAATTTTGGAAATTTCATACCGATACTAGCAGGGGTCGACCGAGGAATTTTTTACAGGGTCCCATTTTTTTGAAAATTGCTTATTTTTATGAGTTTTAATACTTATTTTTGTGAATTTCAACCCTTTTTTTGAATTTTCATGCGAATTTTTCATAAAAGTCACATTTTTTGTTAAAATAATTGACAAAACAGATTAATAATATAGAGTAAAATGGCAATGAAGGGCCTTTTTAATCGATTGTATTTTTGTGAAGGGACCATTTTAATCGATTGTAATTTTGTGAAGGGGCCGAAAAAGAACCAATTTTCGCCTGCATGGACCCCTGACTAGGGTCCCCTACCATGCCGAGCTGTCTGTTTTGTGTTATAGCAAGCCCAGACGAGGGTTTAATGCATTTAGGAATTCTAACGCGTATTCACGTTGCATGTGGAGAAAACCGACCAAAACTCCAGACCGTTAGATCGACGGCCGAGCGGTTGGCTCGAATGCTTGACCGGCACACTTCAGCCGTCTACCATGTTCAGCGCCTTATTCACCCGGCCATGGTAGGGCTTTTCCCGAATTGTATCTATAATCGAGAACTTTCCAAATTGGGCCCTGTACTGAATAATAATGAAACTGTTGGTGCGTTTCAAGGGGGTAGGGGGGTAATGAAATATAAGCACATTTTTGTTACAGTTATCTGTGCTTATTAGAAGGTTTACGAAGTTCAGCACATTCCGATAGGGATTTAAAAAAAATGGCAATTACTTCAGTTTGTATGTTTGCGATCTAACTACCGTAAATAGAGTCATCGGTTTCTTATAAAATTTATACAGGTTACGTTATGCTGTATCATGCACGTCTTTGAAGGTGTAGCATTCATAGTTCTTAGGAAGAGTGTAGAATCTCCCTATAACGAACTCGCTTCGTTCCAGTTAAAAAATTCGGTATAGAGAAAATTTCGTTGCACAGAGGTTAGAGACTTTTGTAGTTATTTCAGCAAATATTGCAAACGTTTTAATTAATTCGATGTCTAAAAATATTTAATTATGACGTTCAATTAAAAATAAATTAGTACATGTCATAAATTTGTTAAACTTATGTTTTATTACTTTTCATTGGATAAATGAAATGTTCAAAAGTAAAGACAATTCACGAATTAAGAGGATAAAATATGTAGCGCACTTACGTTTATTTTACTTGTAAAGTTCTGTTATTTTGCATTGCTTTGCATTCCGTAATTTTAAGTTTTCATAAAAATATTCACATTTTAAAAGTGCGCTGAAAGTAGATTCCGGCACATTTTCTTCCATTTGTAAACCTCTTTTAATGGTTGTAGCATTTCGATATGATGTAATTTTTGTCTGTGAAACGCGTTCATTCTCAGAATCAGACTTCCTTGGCTTTCATTTTTGTCTGTTACACAGTTCAAAATCTCTTCATCTATAGGATATGAAGCAGTTAAGAGTTTTGCATCCACCTCTAAGAGATCGGAAAGGTCATCTGTTACGCTTCCATTGAGTAGCCTGTACAAAAATAAAAAGTTTCTTCAAAACTGACAAAAAATCTCAAAACTGAAAAATTCGTTATAGAGAGAACCGCTCTTCGTGATATGGGGAGAGTTTTTAACGTTAATAAAGCCTTAGAGTCACGTTCCGATTAAAAATTTCTTTATAATGATAAATTCGTTGCAGGTAAACTTCGTTATAGGCAGATTCTACTGTATTTAATAGAATTCCAATATGCATTACTATCTACTGAAGTTTAGAGCAATGATTTTTCGATCTCAAGCACAATACAATAAGCATATGAAGTTTATAACAGCTTACTCCTTAACTTAAAGGATGGAAATGAGCATTAAATTTATTTTACAAAGTCTCGTAAAATTACATAAGAGATCATTCAAATTCGGGGGCAAAATATTTATACAATTTTCAGTGTGTTCCCAAATAAAAGTATGGGTCATTTCTGACCATAAATTTATGTTGGTTTCAAAAACAGAATATACTGATGGGTAGTTTAAATAATAAGTGAAATATTAAGAATTAATGAAATAATTATTTTTAAATTTCAGTAAAGATATAAATTAAGTTTGTAGGGGTGGGGGTGTATCAAGATAACGCTATAAAAACTTATGCCTATTTTCACTATTTTTTCTCCAGTTTCCCACTAACGATAGAAATGCAACTTTTATTTTAAAAAATCAAGCCATGTTTTAACTTTATATGCTGATTTTTCCAAGTTAATATTGATAAAATTTCATTTTTTTAAATAACTTTTTAATTTGATGTTCCCAATTGGGAACATTGGCCTGCAAAAGGTTAAAGGAAAGCGACTTCCAATTAAATCACCGGATACTGTAAATATATTAGCCCAAAAATCATTTATCTCATTAGACTTGAAAAGTCATGTCACTGATCGCATCGTCAGAACTAAAGTAAATTAATATGAGAATATCCCTAGGGTATCCAGTTTTCAATAAACAAAGAACTAACCGAAATCGGTCCACGTGGTAAATATTCATCCGTGAATATACATTAACCCTTTAACGCTCAGTGTTCCCGCTCTGGGAACACCAAACTCTGACGTTTTGACTGTTCCCAGTCCCGAAGAATAGATTTGATTTCTATAAAAATAGTTGCGGGTGACATAGCTCCACGAGAATCCTTTACTTTTTAGCACCTCATTTCCCGTAAAAAAAATGGTCACGATTCTTTTCAACAGCACTGACATCTGCTGAAAAATGGAAGAGTGCGAGAACGGCTGGATAGATTGCCCAATGCTGAAAAAAGGGCAGCCGTTGTCATCGCTCGACTTAACTACCAGCAAGATGGTGGACGATCAAAACGTTCATCGCATGCCACAGATCTAGAGACTCTTTTTTTACGCAGCTGGCTGTGCGGCACAGCCAGCTGCCGTCAAAAAAGGGTCTCTAGATCTGTGGCACGCGATGAACGTTTCGATCGTCCGCCATTTTGCTGGTAGTTAAGTTGAGCGATGGCAACGGCTGCCCTTTTTTCAGCATTCGGAAAGGGCTGCGCCTCAAAGGGTTAAACAAACAAACAAACAAACAAAAAGCCGAAGCATTGAGAATCCCTCCTTTTTTTGAAGTGTGTTATAAAGACACTAATTAATATTTGCATTGAAAAAGAGTAAGGTTTGGCACCGCCAAATACAGAAGATATCGCCAAACTGTGTCCCGTTTAGGGGACTTCTTTTTTTGGCGCCAAAGTTGGCCATCGGTTGCCAAAAGTGGTCAATCTTGGCGACTTTTGACATAACGCTTCGACCTCCACTACTGGCAACCCTTTAGACAATGGTTTAAAAAATGTTTTTTTTTTCAATTTTCTGAATGATATTATCACCAGAACGCGAATAAATTAATATGACATCACCCTATTGCACTCCTTTCGCAAAGAAAAAAAGGAATATCGAAATGGGTCTGCGCGGAAAAAAGTTATTGCCGAACATACATTAAGAAAAAAGAAAAATTCCAACGAATTAATAAACTCCTTTTTGAAGTCGGTTGAAACCATAAACAAACTTCTCGATTTCCGCAACTGTACGAGCAAAAATCTGGAGTGACTCCACTCGACTTTCCGAACACTTACGATTAAGATCATTACCAAGCATTTAAATAAATTTTAATCGATGAATAATTCAAATATATATACCAAAATGAAGCTCAATCGAATGTATCGTTTAAACGCTAGCGCACTTTCAAGAATTTCTCCCCATAGGCTATAATGTAAAAGGAATTTTTGTCGTAGCCCTGTAGAAAAACTATAAGTCTTATACACACCGAAATCAATACAGGTCTTGCGACGGTGGTTTATAACATATATACCTAATTTGAGCTCAATCTAATGTACCATTTAAACGCTAGCGCAATTTCAAGAATTTTCCCCCATAGGCCATAATGTAAAAGAAATCTTTGTCGTAGCCCTGTAGAAAAACTATAAGTCCTATACACACCAAAATCAATACCGGTCTTGCGACGGTGGTTTATAACATATATACCCAATTTGAGCTCAATCGCATGCCCCGTTCAGGAGCTATCGTGTTCACTCACATACACACAAACACACATACACACACACACACACACACATACACACACACATACATACATCTCGTAAAAATAACATAAATGCATTCAGAAGCCCTCTAAACGTGTAAATACACCAAAATCTCGAATTCGAATTTTTTCATGATTACAATACTTTCCTTACATGGTACATGTTCGGAAAGTAAAAATAATAAACCTCTGTTTATGTCACAGACAAAGAGGGTTCCAGTAAAAGAATAAGCTTCGATACAACCCCCGCTAATGCTACTGAGTAGATCTCACTAGTTAATAATGCTAATAATAATAATAATAATAAAATAACGCATTACACTCAAATCCACCTGGCAAATAGATACACACATAACACTTACTCCGCTGTTGCGTTTGTTGTATCATAAAACAATCCTTTAAAATGTTTCTGTAGGCTCTAAGTATGCCCTCATAAAAAAAAAAATAACGATGCATTTAAATCAGGCTCTGAATATTTATGACTTTTTATCACAAACAGGCGAGAGAATACTTGTATCCCATGCGTTTCTCTCCACGCACTTCGGAATTCTCTTATTTACAAAGCGAGAAGGCTATTAAAACCATCTGACGGATTATTAGTGCTAAATGGTCTTCACATGAAAGAAGTAAGCATTATACATTATTTTCCATTTCACACTAGAAATGTTTTTTTTTACCCTCCGCTAAAGAGGGTAATAGTTTTTGGCAGACAAAAAAAGGTCGTGGATGATAATTGATAGTAGTAAATAAAGTAAGCATATGCACTTTTGAAATTCGCATCATATGGATCAATAAAATACATGAAAAATCTTTATTGTTTTAGTGTATACGCAAAAATACATTTAGCTTTACGTTAGTTACAAAAGGATGAAGTAATAAATTCGAGCAATTTTTCACAAAAGATTTACGAATAGTTTTGTATTAATAACTATGAATTAAAAGTAATTAAATTATTTACGTATATTCCATCAAGGTGTTTGCGGGGATGGCAACGAAGATTCTTTTCCTCTTTTTCTTTCGCTGGTTGCCAGGACGATAGTTTAGAATAAAAATAACTTTTTTGTTCTAAACAAATTTATGTAGCTGAAAGGTGTAATATATCTAGACAAAAAAAGGTCGTGGATGATAATTGATAGTAGTAAATAAAGTAAGCTATTAACCGTGATTGATTGAGACTATGGTGCTTTCTCAAGAGACTAAAGACCAAATCATATCGCGTTATTTTTCTGACACACCACTCACGTAGTGTGAAATAGCTCGTAGGCTTGGTATTTCACGCTCTACTGTTCAGTATTACATCGTTAAATATCAGAAGAATATACCCGGGACTGTTGTTCAAGGCCGCGCTGGCCGTCCTCGCCAGTTGTCTAATCCGGAAGAAAGTCATCGTGAAATTAACCGTCTATTTATGCAAAGAAAAAGGGAAGATCCAGATTTTCGTGCTCAAGAAGCGGAATCCAAATCCAGAAGACAAGACAGAAAACGTTTACGACTCTGTCTAGATATACCATCGAAAAGACCAAGAACAGATACTGATCTAAATGTAAGGTGTGAAGAACTAGAATTTCGTAAATTAGCTGAGAAATTTTTCGAAGCTGTTGCTGATGGTCCAATCCACCAATGCTATTGTTGTGATCGACTGTGGTTCAAAAAGTCAATAAGAACCCATTCCAAAACAACTTTACTGTCCAAAGGAGCGACAACGGACTTTATAAAACTAGTCTTTTACAAAGATATCGGTGATATTGGCAAATTTTGCAGAACATGTTACGATTGTTTGATTAAATTGACAATACCACAATTAGCTATAAGCAATGGCTTCGAATTCCCCGAAATACCGGATTGTTTAAAATACTTGACACCACTGGAAGAACGGTTGGTTTCTCCCCGTTTGATTTACATGCAAATACATCCTGTACATGGCTGCCAATACAAATTAAAAGGTTCTGTCAAAAAACCTCTTTAGCGGAGGGGAAACTAATTTCAGCTGAAGGCTGAATATTTTATTAGCTCTTGGTTGGTTGGTTGGAGTTTATGGTTTTTTTTTTTTTTTTTTTTTTTTTTTTTTTTTTTTTTTTTTTTTACTTTCCGAACATGTACGATGTAAGGAAAAAGGATACATTCAAAATTCATGTAAGGAAAATTCGATGTAAGGAAAAAGGATACATTCGAATTTTTTAAATCATGAAAAAATTCGAATTCGAGATTTTGGTGTATTGACACGTTTTGAGGTCTTCTGAATTCATTGATGCTATTTTTACGAGATGTATGTATGTATGTGTGTATGTGTGTGTGTGTGTGTGTGTGTGTGTGTGTGTGTGTGTGTGTATGTGTGTTTGTGTGTATGTGAGTGAACACGATAGCTCCTGAACGGGGCATGCGATTGAGCTCAAATTGGGTATATATGTTATAAACCACCGTCGCAAGATCGGTATTGCATATATACCCATTTCGTGTGTATAGGACTTATAGTTTTTCTACAGGGCTACGACAAAGATTTCTTTTACATTATGGCCTATGGGGGAACATTCTGGAAAGTGCGCTAGCGTTTATACGGTGCATTCGATTGAGCTCAAATTGGGTATAGATGTTATAAACCACCGTCGCAAGATCGGTATTGCATATATACCCATTTGGTGTGTATAGGACTTACAGTTTTTCTACAGGGCTAAAACAAAGATTTCTTTTACATTATGACCTATGGGGAGAAATTCTTGAAAGTGCGCTAGCGTTTAAACGGTCCATTCGATTGAGCTCAAATTGGGTATATATGTTATAAACTACCGTCGCAAGACCTGTATTGATTTTGGTGTGTATAGGACTGATAGTGTTTCTACAGAGCTAAGACAAAGATTTCTTTTACATTATGGCCTATGGGGGAACATTCTGGAAAGTGCGCTAGCGTTTAAACGGTACATTCGATTGAGCTCAAATTGCGTATATAAACCAACATCGTAAGACACGTATTGATTTTGATTTGTATTGGACTTATAGTTTTTCTACAGGGTCACGACAAAAGTTTCTTTTACATTATGGCCTATGGGGAGGAATTCTTGAAAGTGAGCTAGCGTTTAAACGGCACATACGATTGAGCTTTAATTTGGTATATATATTTGAATTATTCATCGATTAAAATTTATTTAAATGCTTGGTAATGATGTTAATCGTAAGTGTTCGGAAAGTCGAGTGGAGGCACTCCAGATTTTTTTTTTTTTTTTTTAGAACAAGCAACGTTTTGAGGGGCTCAAGCATGAATACGCGTTTTTACTTTACAATCTTTCATTGTATTATTAAAAACAGCCATTTCCAGTAATTTGTAAAAGCGAATAATAAACATTCAGTACTATCCTACTATAGTATACAGAGCAGTGGCGTAGCCAAGGGAGGGGGATAGGGGTTTCACACTCCCCCACCCCCCATGAGGAATTTTTTTGCCATATAAAATATATATTCTTCACTCCCTTATCACACACACGTATACATATACGTGAGTTTCAGTAGCCGTAACCCCCCCCCATGAAAATTTTCTGGCTACGCTACTGATACAGGGTGATCACGATCAGTTTGAAAAAGTAACCACTGGTTTTTCTTATTACTCTTTAATCTCACGGATGCGGCAACCATTCTAACACTGAAATATAATTGTGTGAAAATTGTTTGAGTGTGGGATATATTTTCCAACACTGTTGGACTGTTACAACTTTATTTGTGAAGTGATACAGAAATGGAGATTACACAATGATATTTAATCATGTGAAAATTTTACTTTATAAGAACATTAATTCAAATGTTTTACATTATCATTCCATTGTTAATTATTCCTCACCCCGATAGATTATTTTTTTGTGTGTGTATGGGGGGCGAGATTATCTTAGATAGTGTCTTGCAGAGAAGTCTTGCCAACATCGATGAATTGAAAGAAGCCATAACTGAAGACATATGGTCAATAACACCAACAATGTTGCGAAGTGTGTCAAAAAACTTGGTTCGACGTGTTCATGTTTGCATTCAAAAGGGTGTCAAAATTTTCAACATTTGCTGTAAGGCAGCGGTTCTCAACCCTTTTAACTGCATTCAAAATGGTGTAAAAATTTTCAACATTTGCTGTAAGGCAGCGGTTCTCAACCCTTTTAACTGCATTCAAAATGGTGTCAAAATTTTCAACATTTGCTGTAAGGCAGCGGTTCTCAACCTTTTTAACTGCATTCAAAATGGTGTCAAAATTTTCAACATTTGCTGTAAGGCAGCGGTTCTCAACCTTTTTAACTGCATTCAAAATGGTGTCAAAATTTTCAACATTTGATGTAAGGCAGCGGTTCTCAACCTTTTTAACTGCATTCAAAATGGTGTCAAAATTTTCAACATTTGCTGTAAGGCAGCGGTTCTCAACCTTTTTAACTGCATTCAAAATGGTGTCAAAATTTTCAACATTTGCTGTAAGGCAGCGGTTCTCAACCTTTTTAACTGCATTCAAAATGGTGTCAAAAATTTCAACATTTGCTGTAAGGCAGCGGTTCTCAACCTTTTTAACTGCATTCAAAATGGTGTCAAAATTTTCAACATTTGCTGTAAGGCAGCCGTTCTCAACCTTTTTAACGTCGCCCCCCCTCAACAAAGGCTAACTTACGGTTGCGCCCTCCCCTCGCATTTTTCAGCATACATTCAGTTTTTTAATCTTTAACAATGAACATTTAGTCGAATTTTCTACAAAATAATGTTATCAGTAAAGTTCGAATGAACATTTTAAGCGAAAATGGATATATTTTTGAGTAAAAATGAGAATAAATAAGATGATTTTTTTAAAAACATGCATCATTACTTGCTCTTTGGTTTTTCTCGCGCCCCCCCCTGCAAACGCTCGGCGCCCCCCTTGGGGGTCGCGCCCCACAGGTTGAGAAACGCTGCTGTAAGGAATGATAATGTACAAAAATTTGAATTAAATTATGTTTTTATAAAATGAAATGATCACAGGAATAAGTAGCATTGTGCGTCTCTATTTGTTTTTCACCTCACACATAAAGTTGTAACAATACCACAGTGATGGAAATTGTCTCCCACACTTAACGCTTTGAGGCGCAACCCTTTCCCAATGCTGAAAAAAGGGCAGCCGTTGCCATCGCTCGACTTAACTACCAGCAAGATGGCGGACGATCGAAACGTTCATCGCGTGCCACAGATCTAGAGACCCTTTTTTGACGACAGAGACCCTTTTATCGATTGATTATTATTTGACGACAGAGACCCCCACAGATCTAGAGACCCTTTTTTGACGACAGAGACCCTTTTATCGATTGATTATTATTTGACGACAGAGACCCCCCACAGATCTAGAGACGCACAGCCAGCTGCGTCGAAGCGATATAACCGCAAGAAAAATCGTACGCACGCACACTCAAAATGTGCGAGCGGAATGATATCAGCAGCGCCGTACTTCTTCTCAACTCTCTCCGCTTCTCTTCTCATTGAGTGGTTCAGAAGAGAATTTTTCCGTTCGCACGTGCGATCGATTAAATACTGTGCTGTAGTAACCTACACTATAGTGCATTAGCTATAATAAGCGTATTTAATAATAGTTTGGGGAGAGAGGATCTAGTAAAACTCATGTTTTAAATTCCCAAAAATCTAGAAGTGTTCTTAATATATATTTCTTTAATTTAATTTGTTATTCTTTAGTTTTTCCTTTGGGGGTTCACGTGCTCATGTGCTCAAATGGGGGAGTCACCACTGCTAGGGACTCGAAAAAAATTCAGGATAATACCTCATAAGCTGCCCTACACACCGTAATAAATGAAACAACAGTGTCCTTTATGAAATTTTCTGAAAAACATTTTCAACATGGGAGCTTCACAGCAAAAATTTTCGAAAAGTAACACATCTTCCTAAATTTTCGGTTTTTTTAAGATTTTCTTTCTGGAAATTTCGTACTTGATACAGGTTTATTTATTAATGTGCATTATAGAGTTTGTAAAAAGGTGTTCTAAAAATTCTGAAGGTCTTGAAATAGTTTATTTGTAGTTATGCATCGTCGAAATCGCATGCTTTAAAAAAAAAAAAAAAAAAAAAAAAAGCCGCTAAAACATTTTTCAGTGTATCAAAACGTTAATCTGCACATTATATTCTTAAAACAAAACAGTAATTCTAACTTAATGAATATGCACGAACATTATCTTTTTAAATAAAATGTGATTGAAGTTATTGGCAGAAAAATAATGCATTAAGCCCCTAAAAGTCAACGTGTTCATCGTAAAATTGAAAATAGGTATTTCTATTTTTTTTAAGTTATAAATAACCTCTCAACATTATTAGAAGATATAAATAATCACCATTTTGTATCAATATTTTTTTTTTTTTCGGGCCGTAAACACCATTTTAAAATCAGCTTTGCTCCATACAGCAACATATTCAAATGAGGCTCTGAATATTTATGACCTTAACAGAATTCGCCCTGCACATATCACCCCCGCACCTTGCCTTAAAACGGGAGGGGGGGGGAGAAGGGGCGTTAAACACATCTGCCGAATAATTAATATCATGTCATCGCCACTGAAAATGGAGGGGGGGGGGGGTATTAAAGGCAAAATATTACTTTCCCGTCGGTCGGAAATATTCACTTTAGCGGTGTGTCTGCAAGGCTTATTAATTCAAAAATAACCTGCTTCGAAATTAAAGTTATCAATTCAGGTTTTATGTGAATTAAAAACACCCGTCGCATCATTTTATTTAACGCAGTTTTATAAACTTGTTTATTTAATCGTTTACCTAGCGGGAAATAAAGCCCGTTTTGAAAGCCAATTATAAAGGAAGCACACAGGCGGATTTTAAAAATTTTCTGGACAAAATCTATAGGTGGATTTAAACATTTAAAAAGCTAAAGAAATCAGAATAAAACATTATGAAAACATTCATAATAATTGTTTTCAGTCATGTGTTAAATCATTCTCAACACCCCAAAAAATATTTACTTGGCCGCAGGGATGTAGCCAGAAATTTTTCATTGGTGGGTGGGTGGGGGGGGGAGGTTACGACTACTATCACTCATTTATATATGTATACGTGTGTGTGATAATGCAGTGAAGAATATACATTTTGTATGACAAAAATTCTTCATGGGGGGTTATGACCCCCCTAACTCCCCTCCCCCCTTGGCTACACCCCTGCAAGGCCGACAAGATTCTCAAATCTTTTATCATTGTCTTTTGAGTTACAGTCTCTATAATATGTAGTTAATTGCCGAAGGCATATGACGACATTCTCATAAGATGAACCCTAAACATTTTTTTTTAATTAAAAAAAATATTTTCGTTATTTTTTATGTTTGTTGTTAATTATCTAAGGATAAGGAGAGTAGCAAATATTAGCAGGGCCCGATTAACCTCTGAAGTGAGGGGAAGCTTAGTCTCATTTCTGGCCGCCCATCATCTTTTTGTTTGGGAAAAGTAAAGTTTTAATGATTTTCTTTCATAAAAATATTTTATTCATAAAAAAGAAATTTCATTGATTTAATTAGTTCTAATGATTTCCTTTGAAAAAAGCATTTTATTCATTAATTTGAAAATTTCCTTTGAAAAAAATACTTTATTCATTAATCTTCATAATAGTTTAGTTCATTGTAACGAGATTTTACAGTATTTTTGAAATTACTTTAGACATTAACAAATAACTAAAAACATTTCATTACCTTACTGGAACATTAAACTTTATTAATTTAGTCCTGTTTTTCATTAGGCATGGCTTTTTTCAGGAATTCTTCGTTTGTTTTATATCACATCATAAAAATCACAACACAGAAGTTGAGAATTAATTTTGACATTTAGAAGATGTTTAACATTACATATTAAAAGTCTACCTCTTTCTGCCGGCCAAATATTCCCCATAACAGAAAAAAACTCTCAACCGCAGTAGATGTCCCAGGCAAAGACATCGCAAACAACCAATTTAGAAATGTTGCGACATGAAGTATCAAGACTTCTGAAAAGCACCACTTCTCTTCATTAAAAATGTTTACAATAACTCAAAAGATCGTTTAAAAACAAAATTTTGAATTTTTATCGCAGTTTTTCAGTCATTTTCAGGCCCCCCCCCCTTCAAATTCTGAGGGGAAGCTCAAGCTTCACGAGCCTTCTGAGTAATCAGGCCCTGAATATTAGAAGCTACGATGAGGAACTTTTAATCTTTATAACGTAGTCTGAGTCTAATGAATTTATAACTTTATAGCTCAATACAGTCAATCATTATAGATAAAATTTAACTCAAAGATTTGCTTTGGTTTGGTTTTTGGAGAAAATTACAACTTATATTTTAAGTACACAAATATATATACTCCCAGGCTCCCAATCCAATATAAAAGTTACACCAAACACTTATAAAACACGAGAACTTTTCTTTTTTAATAACTTCAAATTTCAACAATAATCAATTGTTATTTAGGAGAGGACAAACTTTTCAATAGCGGTTGACCGTTAAAACATTCGATTCAAATATTATGCACTCTGTAACTGGATTCAAGAAACCAATAAGAATCTAAAAAATAAGTAACATGACTGTCATGGCTAACTTCGTACATTGGAGTTTGACCGCGAATAGTGGAAAATCCGCCTTTGTGGAGCGCTAGGAATAGCCTTTGACAAAAATGCTACTGCACTCAATATATCGAATCTTTCTCCGCTTAAATAAATAACTGTGTAATCTATTTTTATTACAACACTACAGCAGCTATTTTAATTTGATCACCAAGGACCGCGAAGTTGATTTTTCAAACTACACCCTTAATATTAACACTAAACTTACCAGGGCAACCAAATGAACACTTTTGTGACTTTAATCAAAGTTGTTAACCCTTTGAGGCGCAACCCTTTCCCCAATGCTGAAAAAGGGGCAGCCGTTGCCATCGCTCAACTGAACTACCAGCAAGATAGCGGACGATCGAAACGTTCATCGCGTGCCACAGATCTAGAGACCCTTTTTTTGACGCAGCTGGCTGTTCGCGAAAGAAATATATATTAAGCACACTTCTAGATTTTTAGGAATTTAAAACATGAGTTTTACTAGATCCTCTCTCCCCAAACTATTATTAAATACGCTTATTATAGCTAATGCACTGTAGTGTAGGTTACTACAGCACAGTATTTAATTGATCGCACGTACGAACGGAAAATTCTTTTCTGAACCACTCAATGAGAAGAGAAGCGGAGAGAGTTGAGAAGAAGTACGGCGCTGCTGATATCATTCCGCTCGCACATTTTGAGTGTGCGTGCGTTCGATTTTTCTTGCGGTTATATCGCTTCGACGCAGCTGGCTGTGCGGCACAGCCAGCTGCGTCAAAAGGGTCTCTAGATCTTTGTCGTCAAATAATAATCAATCGATAAAAGGGTCTCTGTCGTCAAAAAAGGGTCTCTAGATCTGTGGCATGCGATGAACGTTTCGATCGTCCGCCATCTTGCTGGTAGTTAAGTCGAGCGATGACAGCGGCTGCCCTTTTTTCAGCATTGGGGCAATCTATCCAGCTCTTCTTGCATTCTTCCCTTTTTCAGCAGATCTCAGTACTGTTAAAAAGAATCGTGACATTTGTTTTACGGGAAATGACACGCTAAAAAGTAAAGGACTCTCGTGGAGCTATGTCACCCGCAACTATTTTGATAGAAATCCAATCTATTCTTTGTGACTGGCAACAGTCAAAACGTCAGTTTGGTGTTTCCAGAGCGGGAACATTGCGCGTTAAAGGGTTAAATTCCAAAAAGGTTTTCATCTTTCTTAAACTTGCCGCACGACTTTTCTATAATATAGCTACTTAATTTTTCAACAACTTCCTCTCTTCTTTTTCGTTTTTCCTGATAACCATATGGTACCGCTATCTGCTGTGAGCGGTCATTGACCGCTCGAAAATATACGAAATTTTATTAAGTTATCTGCAGTGAAATGTCAAACTTACTACTATTTTTTTTCAGGAAAACGCCTTCCGATTGTGTTTAGGAGCATGTCATGTGCTTATGAATAGCTTGTTTTATTTTGAGTACAGAGCACCAACTGTTGGTAATTCACGAGTCAAAATTACGATCTTTCAAACACTGACCAAACCAAAAACATTTGTACATGTATCTTACATGTAAAAAATGTTTGTGTGGAAGAGACCTTTCATCTGTAAAAAAGTACGACGACAAATAAATTTTAGTTTAACTTGAATAACAATATCTAAGTAAATTACTGAAGTAACACATAATTTTTCTCTTTCGAGTATGCTTTCTAAAAATATATACAGTAATATCTTGAATTATGTGAACTCGGAGTTGCGCGGTTTTCAAATCTCGTCAATTTGTCTTTTGCTCACTTGCAAAATAATTTTAGTTTACGGTTTCATATAATATAATTTGTTAAACATATGTACTATCTCAGAGTTTATTAAACATTTTTTTCAAAATTTTTGTTTTCGTTAGTCTCTGGCTGCAATTAAAAATAACATGTATGTACATATTTATGCGCGAAATTATCCCCGACTTATGCGAATTCGACTTATGTGGTTAATGCTCAATCCCACCTATCCCGTAAGTTCGGGGTATCACTGTATTCCTAAAGGATGAAAAAAGAAATATTTTTTTAACTATTACATACGATAATTATTTTGTGTTTTATGGCTACGCAAAATTTTATATTAATTATAATTAGGGATGGACGCGAGACGACACAGAGACTTACAGCTCTTTTTACGAGACGAGACAGCTTTTAGGCTGTTTTACGAGACGCCAATTTCCCGTTTCGCATCCATTCCTACTTATAATTAACTAGAAAATATATAATCTTAGCTTAAAACCAGTCATTTGCAGTGATCTGCACAAATAGGTGTATTTAAATGTCAGTAGGTTAGGGTTAATCCATGATTAAACCATTGTTTCCCAACCGGTATTTGCGAGACGTAAAAAGAAGTCTGCGAACACAATGACGACACTGGGGGTTCGCCAATGAGGTTTATCGGTGTGACGTCATTTTTCCACCAACACGTGACCTCTCGGCTGTGTTGATGACATGAAGCTCGGGAAGAGAAACATCGACTTGTTATCCAACTTGGACCAACTACGCAGTATGAGAATTGCCAACGAAACTGCAGCTACCATTGATTGCGCCATCTATTGACGGTAGCGAAAAACAACATCGCGCGCGCGCGATGTTGTTATGCAATATTTAATGCTTCTCTAATTGGGATTTATTAATTTATGCTGAAATTTCATGAAGTATACACTAACATTTGAATAAATAAATATGATAATTAATATGCATATATTATAATTTTGTTTCTATATTACTTAGTTACAACGATGTAACATCAGTTTGATAATTTAATAAATTAATTAATAATTTAAATAAATTCTCTTTAAAACTGCATGCGAACGATATAATATATCAGTTTTTGACAAATATTTTTGGTAGCAATTCGCTAAAAATTAAAAAATATTCCCTGCCTTCTTTCAGGCTATAAATTCCTCTTATATACCTGCTCTTCCACATTATATTTTATTTATTATTATTTTTTTTTTTTGTCTTTAGTCTTAAAGTTGGTTAGTTAAACCAAAAAAACAAAAACAAATATGGAAAGAGAAAAACATTTAACGCCGTTTTTCAGCACCACCAGAGCCTGATTATAACCAACAAGGGCCCCAGGAATTGATGAATTTGAGGGGGGGGGGGCATCTATGAAATTTGTTTTATTTTTCATAAAATTTTGATATAAAGAAGGATGTTTCAGAACAAGATTTGAAATTGGGGGGCCCTGGGAAAAGTCCCGATTTGCCCGTGCGATAATAAGGACCTGAGTACCACAAAAAATTACATAAAAATCAATGTCTTTTCAGTATCAGTATCATTTTTCAGTACTACAAAAAATTTCATAAAAAAGCATAAAGGAAAAAAAATATTAATTCAATAAATACACGCATATTCAGTGATTGACTCTTTTGCAAGCTTTCACATATCAGAAAAAATATGATATTTCTTTAATTTTGAAAAATTTAGTATTTAAAAAAAACAGACTTTGAATTGAAAATATTTGTTTTTGTATAAGTTTTGCAGACTTATGCCAAAAATATCTATTCATTTGTGTATCTCTTATATATTATAAAATCCCCTCCCCCATCCTAATTAAATTAATAAACAGAAAAATATTATTCATAAAACTGTTATTATTTTTTTAAAAATGGGCAATTTCAAAGTATTATACTGCTGTTTCAATTTGATTATTGGGCCGTATTTTAAAGTGTTCATATTAGCATTATACTACTACTAACACGTACAAAAGGTTTTCTATTTACATAGTGTTACTTTTTATGTTATGCATTTATAAGGGGCCATATTAAAGAAATATTATGGTGATGCTGTATTGATGCTGTTTGGAGCTTTAAATAACGTTGGATTTTCCTTCCCGAGCGATACATTTCTTTTTCTGGCTTCTGGATATCCACTGTCACATCCAGGTGCAAAGCAGTGACTCGCTCGACCCATATTCTATCAAAATAATTTATTTTATTAAAAAAATATAGCTCGTTCACAATCAAAACAACGCTAAATCCCTATCGAAGCGGTGCGCTGCGCCTCCTGCCGGTGAAAATGGATCCTGGTCCGTTTTCCCACCTGATCGCCCATTCCCGATGACTCTCCTTAGAGCTTCATGGTTGATGAGTAGCCCTGTAATCTGATTGGCTGAAGTGAATATTTTCCATCGACACGTGGCTGAAATAGCCTCGTCTCAGTATAAGTTTAATATGTTAGCACTTTTTAATGGGAATCTTTGGAGAGATATCTTTTTCCAGTCATATACAGGTTCCAGAGATTTATTGAAACATTCGCAGGCAGCACAATACAGAGGCATAATTATTATTTTTTTGATTTTGCGCTTATTACCAGGAGTCCAGCACATAAGCCTATGGAGAAATGGTTGTTTGTTTTCCACCGTCACGTGACTTTTATAGCCTCGAACCCAAGGAGGCGATATCCTCCATTTCTTTAGAAAAGGTTCGGAACCACACTGGACTGGACAATTTACTCTGCGGCATCAAATTTCCGTTCCGTGCGACGTAAAATAGATAAATTAGAATCAGTACATACACCATTTACAGCATCCTTTTGCGCGTCTTCTCTTATGCAACTGATTACAATTTTCTTTTCCGAATTAATAATAGTGCTTATTTTCAAAGTCTAAATTTCAGTAGCTTGTCTTTCCAAGTTTTTGAATAGCATTCATCTTATCTCCGGGTGGAAAAAGAAGAATTATATTCATCCATCCAAACTTTGCTAATATACGCAGAAGAATTAGAGAAAGATTAACTGAATTTTGGCAGGCGATATTGTAACTTAAGTAATAACGCTGTTGCCAAAGCATTTGTACCATTTTCAATATCTTATTAAATAATTTACACCCAAGTGATTATCGGTGCCCAGTGTTTTTGAACCCTGTTCTTATTTATGCAGTTCTTTTATAAATTTATTTTAATTTGGAATGAACATTTACTCTCATGGCATTGACTGTTTAAATTAAAGGAAAATATTTACTCTCTGAAGTTCGAATTGAAAAAAGTTTAAAACTGTGAGAATCGTCAAAATATACTTGAAGTAACGCCTTTCATTTTTCATCACTAAATTAACACCGAAATCCGTAAATTTCAGGAATAATACATAGAAATTGGCAGGTGTGATGTATTGTCCACCATATCAATTGCATATTCAAATTTGAGACAGCATGGTCATTTTTTACTGGAGTTACAGCGAACACCGACCAACCGACAGGGAAACAGACAAACGGACAGGAAACCGAAAGCTTATGCAGATTTTGCACATTTGTTGGAATGTGTCGATAAATTAACTAAACGGGGTTAGCAGAATTTCATCTGGAATGTGCCCAGTAAAGAACTACAAATGCCACACACTTTTTTTACTGAACAGGTTATGATCCATGTCAATATTTGTAAAAGAGAACCTAGAGCGCATACAAAACAAAGTACAGGTGAACTGTAAATCCGAAGTTCTAAAGACCTACCAATTTTTTTTTCAATTTTACAAAGCGGTGTAAATTTGAGAAAAAGAATTGGAGAATTTTCCTGCGTAGATAGCAATGTCACCGGTTTCTTGTCATGGGACGATGCTATAAAATCTAAAAAATGTTATACATATACACTGTATTTATATTAGGAAACACGCTGTGATCAATATGAACCACATTTCCAAAATTCGAGTCAATATGAGCATTTTTACATAAGCTAGAACACACGCGTACAGACGAACAGACAGTACTGATTTTAATTTTAAACTTTTGGGGAAACGCTAAAAAGTGGTCCCCTCGAATATTCCAAGGCCATTGTCTCACGAAAAGTTTTACAGTCTAACTAGTTTTAATTGTTAAATCAAACTAATTTTTGATTGATTAATTCTTAATTGTAAAAAAAATCTGATGTGGACATCACGTGACTTCCTTGTACATCTATTAAATCATAAATATTTTCTTGAAAGAGATAAAATACTGCAATAATATTAAGGTGTAACGATTACTAGTCAAATATTTGAGATATCGCCAAGATGGGTTCAATTTGAAAGATTTGTTTTTGACACTTAATTGGGTAATATTTTGCCAAAGCTAACAAGATTGAAATACTTAACAAAGTCTTTTGGGTGACCCTGCAAATAAATTACTCAGGTGATTGCAATCAAGGAAAAGATGCGCAGTAAGATGTTACAATAGTTCTAAATACAAAATTTCAACATTCTATGGTTAAGCTTTGGAATTATGCCAAATACGCAATTATTTTTGGTTTTAAATATGGCAATATTTCGGCAACTTCACCAAATTCGATGACAAATAGCGAGATTTTGTGAATGAATCAAACAATGACTGACAGCAGGCATGTCCATAGATATTATGTTCATAGATATTAATGTATTAAAATTCTTCTGGGTGGTCCTGCAAATAAACTCTCCAGTAGATTGGAACCAAAAATCGAGGTGCACAACTAGATGTTACAACAATCTTGTATATAAAATTTCAATAATCTACGACTAATATTTTTTGAGATATGAGAATTACATACATACACCAAAAGTCGCCAAGCTTAGCGACTTTTGGCACAACTTTTGAGGGAGGCACATGACCATTATCTAACTATGTGGTAGGATGGTATTGTGCTTGAAATGAATGGATGTCTCTAAAACTGCCATTAACCATGATGTGTTGGAATTCTTTTTAGTGTTCCTGTGGAAGAACTGTAAGTGATAAAGACACTATTCGCGACCGGCTCGTGCAACCTATGGTCCTCTTCGCAACCGAAATTTGCAGCCTGCGAGTCGTCCGCCAAAAAAACAAAATAAATGACAAATTAACCTAAATAAAAGCTATGAAATCCAACAACGTTGAAATCAAAATCCATCCTGTTAAACGAATTCAAAATTAAACAAACGCTTATGACAAAACCATATGTCACCAAAACCAATCTAAAACACTCGTTTAAACACTTCAAAATCAAACAAATGCTTATGGATCTATGACAAAAATAAAACAAATGTCCCACAACAACCGATGTAAAAGTTGCGATCCAACAATGTTGAAATCAAAATGAATCCGTTTAAACGAATTAAAAATTAAACCATTTATGCCTAGCGTCCCTTTTTTGGGACGGCATTTTCGCTATTAGTCGAAAACGTTATTTATTTTTCCTAGCCTTTATTCATGAGTATTGAGCCTCAACTCCGCACAATATTTTAACATGACCAAGTAAGATGTTGATATTTCGATTTTTATGCAAAATGATTTTAAAATAAATCATTCCTTGTTCAAGAAGTTGACATCAGAAATTTATCTATTATTTCTGTTATCAGTAAAAATCGAAAAAAGTCGCAAAAATATCCAGGCACAAATGGGTTAAACAATCGCTGTCACCAAAACAATCTAAAACACTCAAACACTTGTAAAATGGGATTTCACAAATGTCACGCAGCTAACATTTAAAAACACTCGGCTGCGAGCAATGAAAAAAAAAATATATATATATTTTATTTAAAAAATGAAGAAAGTCTGAAACCTTTTCAGATTTTAAATACGCACCAAAGTGCTATATATTAAAAGCGTATCATAATTTATGCGTCGTCCCTATTTTCTTCCTTATTTCATAAGGTTGGAAAGGGAAAGTGTATCATTTTTCATGAGTGAGCAGTATTTTCTTCCTTATAAAAACCATCTTTGGAATCGAAATCTATCTTAAAATCGCCTACTAAAACTATTTGAGGCTTTCAGGGGGGCGGTAAAAGACCCAGAAAAAATTTGGAGGCGTTGAATGGCACGGAGGGGCGTGGGAAGATTAACCAAATATAGTCTAAAAAAGACTTAAAAATCACTCTGATAATTCATTTCTATCAGGTGTGCGAAAATTCACATATTTCGATGAGACTTCGCTGTTGAGAGAAAGAGATACCACTCTAATATACCTCTCAAAAACTTTTATTCCTCTTTTTTAAATGAAGAAGAAATTCAGTAGAGTTTCAATTCCAGCAATATTCTATCTATTAGTAATTTTTTTTTTATTTAATTCTTGTTTTTACCATGCATTATGTATGCTCTTATTTCTCTGTAGTGGGGGGGGGGGGCGGTATTGAAATATTCCCTAGAAAAGGGAGCACCAGTTCAAAAAAGTTTGGGAACCTATGATATAGAGTAACCATGACGATTTTTTGTATTTATGTGGCAAGCGTAATTTAGAATTAAAATGGCGATTTGGAAGAACTTGTAAGTACGGCCTTCCGTTACATTTTTATTTATTTTGGGTTGCCAATTAATGTAGTTTTAATAATTAAGTGTCTTCAAATTCCTTAACTAGTGCATTTATCACTAATTTGTTCACATTAGTTTTCATAGGGAGCGTTGAAACTTGTGCATAACTCCTAGAGACCCATGACTTCCAAGCTCGCCAAAGGGCGGGCAATTTTTAGGTTGGCGAAAGTAGGGGCGTTAACCCATTTGTGCCTGGATATTTTTGCGACTTTCTTCGATTTTTACTGATAACAGAAATAATAGATAAATTTCTGATGTCAACTTCTTGAACAAGGGATGATTTCTTTTAAAATCATTATGCATAAAAATCGAAATATCAACATCCTACTTGGTCATGTTAAAATATTTTGTAGAGTTGAAGCTCAATACTCATGAATAAAGGTTAGCAAAAATAAATAACGTTTTCGACTAATAGCGAAAATGCCGTCCCAAAAAAGGGACACTAGGCATAAATGGGTTAAAATAGGAATCAACTCTTTCTTGAACCATAAAGCACATCTTTGGAATCCAAATCTATCTTAACCTACGCCTATTCATACTGTTTTAAAATCTTCACCAGGCATATTCGAACTATAAGCATATTCCAAATATATCTCGTAGACATTTTAAATACTGTTTGGAATAAGCATCATAATCCATGAGTGTATCGTGTTTTCCTTCTTTGTTCCATAAAACACTTCTTCGGAATAGAAATTTATATTAAAATCGCCTACCAAAACTGTTTAACAACTTTCGCCAGGCATAGTCAATCAAACTACACTTCACCTTCATAAATACCATTTGGAAAGTGTATCATAATCTATGATGTGTACCGTATATGTTTTTGCTATTCTATAAAACATTTCTTCGGAATTAAAATCTATATTTAAATCGTCTACTAAAACTATTTTACAATATTCGCCAGGCGTTTTCTAACTATACTCAAAATATATTTATTTATAATAAATTGTCGCATTTTGGCACCCAGTTTAGCGATCATTTATCAAAAATTGCAAACCCTGTGCGACTTTCAACATTTTATTAACGCCTCCCCCCCCCCTCCACGTTAACACATTTCAAAAGTTACTCGACGCAAAAATTGTACCAAAATCGTGTCTACACAAAAAGCAAGGTTGAAGTTAATAGCACTCTGGTACTAAAAAACAAAACAAAACATGACTTCCACAAACTCACGGACTAAGAGGGTACATGACAATCATCCAAGCATTGTGAAGGAACTAGATGAAATTTTCCTAAAGGTGGCGCTGGGAGTCGTACCCATTAATTTTTTGGCGCATGCGTCGTGTGCTAGTAGCTAAAACGTAAACAAATATCAACAGAAGCACCCCGCGGGAGATGCTTAGGCCGTGTATCGTCAGAGGGCGCCCATGCCGTTAATCATTAAAAAGGGGTCGCATATTTTCCTGTCAGAGGCTGACGCAGTTTCGCCCGTCTGCCGCTTCCCGATGATTGTCCTAAAGCCTCTTAGTCCGTGCACAAACTACAGCAAATACGTTTTTCTCATCTTAAAGAGTATTGCCAATTTCTAAAAAAGAATTCCTACGGATAGGTTTTCAAGTGTGCAGACAAAATTTTACACATTCTCAATAAATTTGCCCGAAATCTATGAAATTTTTCAGTTAAATTAAGGTGGCCATATTTTTGAATGTAAAATGGAGGACATCTCCCCAAATTTGAAACAAAATTGGGGACATTTTCTAATTAATGAAATAATTAACAGTAATCTAATTAAGAAACAGTGTCATAATTAAAAATTATCCCCAATTGCTTTTTTACATTGCTGGGACAAATCGCAAAAAAAAAACCCCACAGAAACTGGGGACTGTCTCGCGAGGAACTTAAATATTAAATAAAACTGTCCTTTGCATATGATGACATCATCTAATCGATCTACGCCAGGGATTATGAATGAATCCACACGCGCCGCTTCGCGACGGAGTTAACAATATAATTGATAGATGTCGCCATTTCTCGTCGATCTCGTTTTCCTCAGTTAAAAACTGCCCCATGGACTTAAATTGGAAAGGGCCTACATCGGCAATGGGATTCCTTCCCTGAAAACGAACCTTGAGGATGGGCATGGGATGGATTGATTAGGAGATTATCTGATGCTGCCATCTAGCGGCAATAGTTGTCAAAAAAAGTTTTTCATAAATTAGGAGTCGATGCATCAATTTTATTATTTATTTATATTTCGAAATTGATAAAATATAACACTTTAAAAAATAAACAATCAAAGTTATGTATGCATATTTAAATAGTTTTTGTAGTAATCCTCAAGGTTTTTATAGCTCTTTAAACTGCATTTTTAAGATTAATAAATATTCTTTTCTTTTAGCGCTTCTTTACACCTCACCACCAACTTTTTTGTGACACTAGGTAATATAGGAAAAATATTCTCAAAATTACTCAAGCCGCAGACAAATTAACAGCATTATACTTTTGTTCTCGTGCTATTATTATGAAATATAAGAAAACAAAACTTCTCATTTTGTTTTAACCTCTTTTTTAAATAATATAACAGAATAGTGAAATTATAAAAATAATTAAATAAAACTATCAACTTCTCCTTCGAAATATAAATAATTAATAAAATCGATACATCGACTCCTAATTTATGGAAAGTTTTCTTGGCATATTGTTTGCAACTATTGCCGCTAGATGGCAGAATCAAGTAATCTACTAATCAACCCATCCCCATCCTCAACTGAAGCTGGGCTACTTTGATAGCATTGCCAGTGTCTGTGACGTCATCTAATGGTTCCGTGATTTTGTTTTTTCAAAGAATCAAAAGGAATGAATCATTTGCTTCCAAAGCATGAACCAATACTTTTTCAAGGCGTGATATACTAGCCCGTGTTTGTACAGCCACACATTTAGATCAGAGCCAATGAAATCGCTCCATTCCCCAAGAGCAAAAAACGTCACGAGAGAACGCCAGGATGAACTAGAACCTTAGGATGAACAGATGCGCCAGAGATGTTGGCGAGAATCAAATTCCGCATCTTGAGGACATTTGTTTATTACTTTCACGGACTAAGAGGCTTTAGGACGATCATCGGGAAGCGGCAGACGGGCGAAACTACGTCAGCCTCTGAAAGGAAAATATGCGATCCCCTTTTAATGATTAACGGCATGGGCGCCCTCTGACGACACACGGCGTAAGCATCTCCCGCGGGGTGCTTTCGTTGATATTTGTTTACGTTTTAGCTACTAGCACACGACGCATGCGCCAAAACATTAATGGGTACGACTCCCAGCGCCGTCTTTTGGGCAGATTTCATTTAGTTCTTTCACAATGCTTGGATGATTGTCCTGTACCCTCTAGTCCGTGATTACTTGAAGGAGCAGAATTTTGACAAAGGGGATCTCATGAACGAGAGGCTGGGCAGAGCGGATTAAATTGCTCTCTGGCGATTTGGCGTGCAGTGCAGTCAGACTCCTTTGGCAAGAGTCGTTTCTCCCGCCAGGGTTGCCAGATTTGGCTAATATTAGCCAATTTGGCTATTTTTTATCACGTTTGGCTAGAAAATTTATAAAGAAAATAGCCAACCTGAATTTGGCTAATTCTTGGCTAATTTTATTGAGGTTTCTAGAAACTGGCTCCACTATTAACTAATTTTTTTAAGCATATTTGACTCGATAAATTTTTTGAAGAAACTGTCTAACTGTTTTAGCCTTAGCAGGAAGGAAAATTCAGTTACCTCAACCAACTTTAGCACTACTGAGACTGAGAGAGGGACGTGGAGTCAGAGCTTTTGAAAGGGTGGTGATAGTATTGTAACGGGATGTAAGGAAGCGATGAACGCAAGTAGACTGGGAATCATACGCGTTCGAATTCTGTGTTTTAAAAGAAGGGAGAGTAGAATACGGCAAAGCGTTTATATTTATACATTCATTTGAGCGGCACTGCATTACTTAGCCAGTAGCGTAACCAGGATTTTATTTCGAACTGGGATGAGTAATAAATTTTAAGCTAAGTAAGAGATTATTTACTTATTCAAGAACAATAAGTTTATTAAGTTCACCATAAAAAGAAAGGGGCCAGAGTGGCGTAGCCAGAATTTCTTTTCGGGGAAGGGGGTCCAAAATTTTCTCATCTATGTATCAATTACACTAAAATAAGTGAAAAAATTCCCTTACCCGTGTTTGTCTCCAGAAGTCGATCCAGGTATGATTCCTAGGGTCCCATTTTTGTGAAAATTGCTTATTTTTGTGAATTTCAATACTTAATTTTGTGAATTTCAACACATATTTTTGTGAATTTTCATACCAATTTTAATGAAAGTAGCTTTTTTTTGTTAAAATAATTGATAAAACACATTAAAATGTAGGGTAAAATGCCAATGAAGGGCCGCTTTAATCCATTACATTTTTGTGAAAGGGCTTTTTCAATCGATTATATTTTTGTGAAGGGGTTGCAAAATGGATCCAATTTTCGTCTGCATCGACCTCTGTTCTCTCTAGTTTCGGGTGAGAGTAGGCAACAACTCCTAGATATAGAAGGCCTGAGAACAGAAGCTTTTACATCATCACTAGGTCTTCTAAGATGACGTCATCACAGTGTTATTTTCACAAAGTAAAACTATTTTAAATTTCTGGTGAATTATAGAAATTTCAGAAAATATGTTAAGTTGAAAATAAAAATTTAAATAAATTTCTAATAAAGAGTAATTCATTATGATCTATTTCTATAGCATATTATATAATTAGTGATGGTTAAAATTTGCTGTTTGTCGTAAAATTAAATTTCTATCTTAAATCATTAAAATGTTTTATGCGGGAGTACATTCACCACAAACTTTGAATTCGCGATCTCAAGACTTGAATACGCCATCTAGCGGCCTAACTAGAACTACTATGTGGCAGGCTTGCCTGGCCAGCTCAGCTCAGCTTACATACTTACATATTAAGCGTATTACTGTTTTGAGACGCGCTTATTTCAAATGTGTGTAATTATTGTTTTTTTTTTTTGTTTTTTTTGCCAAAATATATTATGGGTAACGACAAAGTTAATTGCTGTGTTCCTCAGTGTGATTCTAAGGGGAGAGATATTCCTCGACCCAGTTTCCACAGATTTCCGTTAATTAAAAGAAATCAAAACAATTCATCCGAAGCGACCACGCGGAAGCTTAGGAGGCAATGGATTAACGCTCTGAAAATTGGCAAAAAAGTATCGGACAGAATGGTTGTTTGCGGAAAACATTTTCGTTAGAGTAATTTTATACCAAGAAGTATGTAATAATATACTTTGCCGTTTTTTCTTTAATGTTTGAAAGATCTAGTCATAAATGCTTGGATTAATTTTATGAACACAATTCCAAATGCATGTCCTAAATTATTTCCATGCTATTTATATTGATTTCTATATTATTTATATGTATACTTTAATATGTACGTTTAAAGGTTCTATACTATCCTGTAAATCGACAGGTTTTGACATGTGGTGTTAAAAAAGTAAAAACCTCCGTGTTAGATTTAACAAAATACCAATCTAATGTTACATATTAAACGTTTTCTAGGATTTATGTACTTAATTTGAAGCTAATAGATCAATATATTAATGTTAAATGTTAAGAACTTTTCTAAACAGCTTCACAATATTTACTCAGAAATAACCTGATTGAAAGATAATTTTATCGCACTGTTGTGAGCCCCTCTTATACCTAAATGTCACCCCCAATTGAGAATTGAGGCTTTGCATTGATATCTTTAGTGTTGTGTTAAGATTCTACCCAGTGCTGTCTTAAAATGTATAGATATAGGGGTGGTACTCTTTGTTGAATGTGTTAACATTGATATAGTTACTATATAATATGTGATAAAAGTACTAAGATATTTTTTATCTTGGATGCATATAATTGTTTGTCTCTTCTCCACTTAAAATTATTGAGAGCCCCCTTTCTGTTAAAATCAGAAAGTAATTGTGTGTTAGTGTTGTTCTCTTTCAAATTGTCTGAACTAATTTCAGTAAAAAATTTAGCATCACAGAAAAACAAAAAATCAGAAATGTCTAAACAGCCATCATTATTTTGGTTTAAATTTTAGCTGTTTATGATTTTGGATGAAAAATGTTGTAATGTGAAAAATATCTATCATTCTGCATTTTTAAAAGATTGACAAAATTCTTGCTGTAAGTCTTCAACAGAGATTCTTGAGCTTTTTAGCTGATTTCAGCTTTTTGTGAATAAAGAGGAAATCACTTTTTTGTCTTTTTTCTCTGAAAATTCTGTGCTGACAAAATTGCCATATTTGTCATTCCATGTCAAATCAACGAGGCTCACAACCTGACCCACAGAGAATTCAATGAAATTTGGTATGATAGTTGTATCTATAGAGAAAAAAAATTAGAAATTTCTAGTCCATATCACTTTTAGTTTTTAATTTTAAAGTTTTTGGAATATTTAATTTTAAAGTTTGTAAAATTAATGCAATTTTAGAAATTCTTGCACTATACAATTGGATCCAATTTATCTCCTAATTATCATAGAAATTCAATTAAAGTGTCTATAGAAAGTAAACAGGTTGCCCTTTCTTATCATATGTAACATGATTAAATTTTTTAAATTTTTAATTTAAAGTTCATCATTTTAAATTTTTAAAATTTCAAAAAGTATATTTTTAATTTTAAAAAAAAATTATGTTATTCTTCTATTATTGTTAACAATATCTGAAAGTTTCATTCTGGGATTACCATGGGTTTTCGAGTAATAAATTTAAGAAAATTGCTATCATCTCGATTTAATAACTACAAAAGAAAATTTTTGTATTTTAAAATAAAATTACGTTTTTAACTTAATATAAGAATTTTGAGAGAGAACAAATAATGTTGATAATGTTTTTCAACACTTTCATTGGGGGTACACAAAAGGCAATGTCTCCCCCCCCCCCCCAATAAAAAATAGAATTTTACTAAAACAATTATTTGTTTTTAAAATTTCAAGAGCAGTTGAGTCCAAATTTGTTTTTGCTGGGGGTTTTAATGAGGGTGCTTTCAAAGTAGGAAAGAGGGTGTGCCTCCCCCCTTTTAATAGGAATTTTCAGAGTTTGTCTAACAAAATTCCATTTTTCAATTCATTAATAATTTTAAAAAATCATTATGTTTCATAAAATGCTTCCACTATTCCAATGAGTTACAACTATTCCTTTAATTGTCAATTTTTAAATAATAACATTTTCAGGTTAAAAAATAAATAAAAATAATAATTACAGTAAGATGTTATTTTTATGTTGCATGCATATTCTGAATTATTAAGTAAATATTTCAGTTGTTACCTTTAATTGATGTGTATTTTTAAAAAAAATTGAGGTTTAAATTTCAATGCAGTAAGGAAAACTTACATCTTGCAGATTATGCAAAAAGTAAAATAAAAAAGGAAGTAAACCATTGTGTGATTTTTTTCTCAAATTTATTGGATGCAAATAGCATTTTTTTTATCATATAATTTATGGGTAATAAAATGATGGCGATAGATTATGTGGATGGAGAAAGTTTACTTTAAGTTCATCTGTATGTGGATAAACACCCAGAACACATGAGCAAATCACCAAAAATTTGCAAATGTTACCTTTAAATTAAAAGATTGCTTGATATAAAACTAAAAGAAATAAATCATGCGACATTTTTTTCCATAAAAAACTTTTTTCCACCTCTAAAAAGAGAAAATAGGCATAAAAACCGCGTTGCTTAATGCAGGCACAACTATTGTCGGAACAAGCTACCCGTCACCGAGCACATTTGTTTATATCCTATAGCGCCCCCTTTAGGTCGTTGAGATCGCGAATAGAGCATTTCGACGAACCCCTCCTCTCTGCGATCGGTCGCCGTCTTGCGTGACAGCTTGGGGTTCTCGTAATGTATTTCAATGGGAAAAACCCGATTTTCAACATTCAAAAAAAGTATTAAATTTAATTTTTTGGATGATTGTAATGGATGGAATTTGTTAATCAGACCTTCGACTTTTGTGTCCCAGGTGGCGTTTAATATTTTAAAAAGCTTAACATATAATATTTTAATGATATTTCAAGCGACTTTTTCCGCTGGTACTGCGTTCGGAAAGACAACATTATGTACGGGAATAAACACAATGTTTATTTTAAGATTCGGCAGGTCATTCGGATTACTGTTTGTTTACAAATATCATTGTTGTGCATGCGAAATTTTCTTACGTTGTGAGATTTATGCAATAATAAAGTTTTGTTTTTGAATTATAATTTATCGGATATTCTGTATGCCCTAGAAAACATCAAATTCCATTAATATTTATATTAAAAAAGTGTTTATTTAAATTTCTATTACGATATATTCAGATTGTTTTTTTTCTTTTATAAAAAATAAATGTACTGCTTGTTATTATTTATCATAGTGTTCTTTTAAATATGTAAATGCCTGTAAAATAAGACCAGTTATCCCATTAATAAAGAAGTGTAACATATGCATCGCATAACATATTTGTACATGTAATTAATCTAATACGTATGAATATGAATTAAAAAAATAATCCAATAAATCAACTAAATTAAAGACGTAGACCAATTAATGTGTTCTTTACTTAGTTGCATAATTATTTAAATTGACAGTAAACATGAGTGCAAAATGTAAATTTATAATTCCATAAAGCTTCTGCCTTTTTATTATAAGATGGAAAACATGTTTCGCAATGTTAGCTCATAAAACTGTACTAAACAATTCTACAATTACATTTTTGAATTTTGTTTCAAGTTAGAATCAGAACAGAAATCAAAAGCTGGAACTCTGACCCTGTATTTCTTTTTTCTGGGTGAATTTTTACATATTAGGCAAAGCTCATGAATACTTTGCTCCGAAGCCCAACACTAGTATACATTAATTCATAAATTTTCCCCTTTTCAAGCACAAACTGATTTTAGCAGACACGACAAATCATATTCGCTTCACCTCGACCAGATTTGAGAGTCCTGAGACCACCAGAATTTGGGTGTTTTCTGTATAATGTTTATATTTCTTCCTGCTAATTTCCGACTATTTAATTTTATATCACTGTTCTGTGAAATAATTATTATATGGGAAAATCTTTAAATTATTGTTATTTTAATTAAATGTGCTACCAACCCCATATTACAGGGGTTTGCAGTTCGCTACTGAGTATTAACATAAGAATATTAAGGCTCCGGCACCTTTTTTTGCCAGAAATTGCTGCTAGCCCTGGAGCAATTAAATGTTTTCTCATAGAAAAATTTCTTTCATTAATTTCCAAAAAGATACACTTTTTGTATATAACCCGCATACAAAAATATCTCCAATCGGTAAAATGTGCTCCATATTCTGATGAGGTGATGGACAAAATTTGATAATTATATCCTGAAAAGTGTCAAAGGTATGAAGATAATAAGTACTGACTTAAACTAATTTTCAGTAGCTCTTGAAAGGAAAAAAATCACAATCACATTTTAAGGGTCATACAGATATTATGAAAGAATATTTTACATTCAAATTCAAGTATAGACCCCAGTCACCTTTGTTTATAGATATCCCTTAAGATGTTATATGATGAAAGGCTGAAATTTTGTACATCACCTCATTTGTGCATGGGGTACATTTTATTTTCTAGGAATTTTTTTGTAAGGTAGTTCTAAGAAATTTTAAAAAGTATAACTCTGTGAAAATTAACAAGAGGCATTTTCTCTTAACATAGTCTTTTTTTTTTAACCTTATTTTAAACATTTATTCAATTCACACTGCCTAATTATCTTTAATAGATAAAGAATTAAAGCATGTTATCACTTTCTAGGGGCACTGTACGTGTGTGTGTGTCTATACAATTTATAAACACTAATATTTTTACTTCCTTGTATGACGTACAAAGAAATAATGTGATCGCAAAAAGAATTCGGTATCCAGATTTTGACTACCTCTAAATTTACTGAGTTTTTGCTTGACATCTCATTGTACACATGTATGTATGTTCATATAAATTCATGTACAAGCATTCTGACTGACAGCTAGACCATTTTGATCAGTGTTTCCTGGCGCCTGTACGCAGTAGCGGATTCAGGGGAGGGACTTGGGGGCTTCACCCCCCCCCCCCAAAAGAGATTGCTAGAGAGTAACATTCTGCTTCATTATGCACTTTGAATATGTAAAGTGATCTTTTTTAATCACTTAGCCCCTCCCAAACAAATGTAAAAATCCTTTTTACATTTGTTTAGACTAAAATTTTGCTTTATTGTATATTTTCTTTGGGTGAAATAAGCTTTTATCAAAATTTAGCCCCTGCCAAAAGAGAATTTCTGGATCCGCCACTGCCTGTATGTACGTGTGTATGTAGGTAACTCACATATCTTAAAAAGTACGAGTCGTACAATGTTGAAATTTTATATTTAGGATTGTTGTAACATCTACATCCATACATTATATTTTATGGGCAGAAATTCATTAAAGTGTAATTTAGAGATATTAAGTTATTTCAAATAAATCAAAAATGATATATGTTGTTAAGGATTACAAAATGAATCTTGCCATCAAAAATGGTATCTTTATCATTTACAGTTCTACAGGAGCACTCAGAAAAATTTCAACAAATTACAGCCAATGGCAATTTTAGAAACATTCATTCATTTCAAGCAGAATAACATCTTACCATATGGTTGGATAATGGTCCGTTGACGTTCAGCCACCTCCCTCAAAAACTGCGTTAAAAGTCACCAAACTTGGCAACTTTTGGTATATATATGTATATATTTAATTTGCTTATCTCAAAAACTATTAGTCGTAGATTGCTGAGATTTTATATATAAGATCGTTGTAACATCTAGTTGTACACCTAGATTTTTTACAGGGCTGGGGAGTAGCGCGCTACTTGTAGCGAAACTACAGTAGCCGCTACTTTTTTTTGTAGTTTGTAGTGTAGCGCGCTACTTTTTTTAAAAAGTAGTGTAGCGTGTAGCGCGCTACAAAAAAACAGTAGTTTGTAGCGAATTTTGGAAGCTACTTTTGCCGTGTCATCATTTCCGGCGATTGATCCCGTGGTGCAATTTCTCTCTCTTCTGACTCCGAGCATAACTGAAACTGATGCTTGAAAGACACCCAATCACTCCCCCGCCCCCCCCTCCCAGGGGACACACGCACACGAGGGGGTGTGAGGGGGTTTGCTTTGCCTGAAGCGGAAGCCTGACATTGTGCATCTTTTTTCTTTTTATCGTTCTCAGTATTATTTGTAGAATCACCAATCTGCCATAAAGAGGAAAAAAAAAGGAAGGTAAGAGAGGTCCAAAGTTGAACAGAGGTTATTTTGATGGGGCCTCGAGAGTCTCATTATCACACGGGCGTGTGGGCCCGTGAGCCCCTGAAAAATAAAGGCCTCGCAGATCTCTCCATTTATTGTATATTAAATTTATATATGCTGCAATAATAATTTTTATTAAGCTAAATTTCCTTTATCTATATCATAATTGTGTAACAATAAAAAGGCTTCGAGACTTATTTTCTGTTCTTCTTTCTAACACAATGATAATGGTTTCTAAGACTAGATCAATAAAATAGAAATTAAAGGCGTTATTGAAAATTTATGGCCATATGTACTTATCACAAAATATCCATTAGTTAGCATTTTTTAAAATATTATGATGAAGAAAAGAAAATTTTCTGGCAGGTGGAACTCAGCGCACACATACGCTAATAATACAAATGGATTAAAAAAATATTAAAATCAATTTTAAATGCACATTCTTGTTCTAAATGAGTATAAATACATGGGTAATTTTTAATTTAATTTTAGAATTATTTTGAAATGTTTTATTTTTATGCTGGGAAAATAGAAAACAATCACAAATAAGTTAAAATGTCTGTAATAGTATAGGGGCCCAAAACAACCTTTTTTTTTTTGCCCCGGGGCCCCTTCTATGTCTGATCAGGGTCTGCATATTTTTGACTGCTATTGCGTGTTTGCAACATAAATCAACATAAAAATGAGTATTTTTTGCTTTCGAAAAGGAATTTTACATATCTGTAAATTGTATGCTTTTGTAACATCATTAATTTTCTTTGATCTTTTTTTTTTAATTGCACCCATAAATACAGTGTAGTGTCCACTTGCCAGGATGATTGCCAATCATTCAGTGTCCAGTATCCCGTGAACTTCCTTTTAGGCGATATCCTTTCAAATCTGACATGATATATAGTCAGTCCTCTCAATTAGCGATCCCCCCCCCCCCCATCCTCTCACTCACCATCTACGGAAAACTACGAAGCGCGAGAAAAACTTACGGTTTTCTCACAGGAATTTTCTTGAAAGCACCGAGACCGCTTCTGGGAGAGTCACCGACATTTTTAATTTTCTCTTTGCCTCCTCCTTATGATCGATGCATTGAACAACAATTTTATTTATGCTTAGTTTTACTAAGTTTATTTATATTAAGGTTTGGTCATTTTTCGACGTTACAGTGCACTTTTTTGAGTTTAGGCACTCTTTATTAACCTTGTGTCCTGGTGGTGTGTTCAACTTCCACAAGAGTAATGACAGTTCTGCAGTATTGTAGCTTTTCAAACATTAATTAATCACGTGATTATGTTCTACAACTCGGAATGTTTTTTGTCTCAAAGAAGTGTAAAAACTGATTAGTACATTTTTCGTGGAACCTGAAACTGAAAAAAAGAAAGTAAATATGTAGAAATTGTACACATTTTT